>JAWWES010000115.1:38774315-38806710 GCA_035583135.1 Lophotriccus pileatus
CTGTTCATCCTGGCTGGTTCCAGGCTGAGATGGGAGGCGGAAGGGAATGAGCTCACGCTCTGTTCAGACAGTGACATTTTCATGGGGCAGGGCTCATCCATCATGATGTCGTGGCTGAGGAAAGCTGTTAACTGTTTCAAGCTGGCTGCCTGCCTCCTACACAGCAATGAGCGTTGGTCCCATGGGGATCTCAGGACCCACAACATCCCTGGGGGAGTTGTTTGTGGGGTGGTCTCGGGGAGAACCCATTCCCCTGAGCAGGGGGCAGTAAGGATGACCCCCAGCATGACTCCGTGTTTGGGGAATACAAAGCATCCATTAGTAGGGGCAGTGCTGCTGCTTTAACCCCCATGGCCAGGACTAGGGAGATATCTTTTTCCCCCTTTGTACCTGTTTTCTTCACAGAGGACAGACAGGCTGCCCCTCAACATGTTCCCCTCTTTCATGAGAGCTCATGGTGTGCATCACAGACTGACGCACCCATCTCTTACCTCAGGGGTTGATTTTGGGCTGGACCCATCACCTGCCCCGTGCTGGTGGTTTTTTTTGCTTCTGTTGCTCACCAAAGCACTCAGGTGCATCGGGGTGGTGACCTGGCTTTTGTACAAATAGCACTTGCTCAAAATCAGAAGCTGATCATATATATCCTCGACCCCTCTTCATGCCTCATTCTCCTGAGCCAGCCTCCAAGGCAATACTTATTATCAGGTATTACAAGCAAAGCAAATGCTTGTAGTCAGATGGCTCATTAGCTCCTGCTTCTCTGGGGACGCTCCTGTGCCTTTCCTCTGCTCTCTCTCCCTTGTGAGGAGCAAAGGACGCCCACCTTTGTCAGGGTGAGATAAAGAACAATTAGACAGTCACTAATCTGCAGAATGGAGGGCAGAAGGGACACCAGCTACTGAGCTGCTGTTGCATAGCTTAAGTGTGGTTTTCCAGGGGCAGGTGGGAGGGCAGCTTGGATCAGAGATGCGGGAACTGTCTGGTGCCTCTCCCTTGTTGTCGATTAGTACAAGAGGTTAGCCTTACCTCCAAGGAGCTAGGAACCTTGGAGCAGCTCTCAAAACTGTAAGCAGACTCTTTGGAGATTAATTGGGGTCTTTCACCTCCTTTTAGCTGCCTCTCAACAATGTGCTCTGGAGTGCAAGCGGGAGAGCAGGTGCTAGGTTTGCCAGAGAGGCAGTCAGCAGGGCTTTACCAGTGCCCCAGGGCCTAAGGGTAATAGGAGAAGAGAACTGGGAGACATGACCCTGAGGTCAGCAAGCCACTTTCAGTCATTTACCAGCAGTCCTGACAAACTGGGGAGGTCCCAGATGACTGGAGGTTAGTAAATGTGACACCCATCTACAAGATGGGCCAGAAGGACAACCTGGGAAAATAGAGGCCTGTCATCTTGATCTGTGCCAGGGAAGGCCATGGAGCAGGTCATCTTGAATGCCATCTCACAACATGTACGGGACAACAAGGCAACCAGCCAGCACAGGTTTATGAAAGCCAGGTCCTGCTTGACAAAACTGATCTCCTTCTGTGACAAGATGATCCACTTGGTGCATGAGGAAAAGGCTGTGGATGTACCTACCTGTGCTTTTGTAAAGCCTTGGACACCATTTCCCACAACATTCTCTAGGAGAAATTGGCTGCTCAAGGCTTGGATGGGTGCACTCTTCATTGGGTAAAAAACTGGCTGGATGGCCAGGTCCAAATAGTGGTGGTGGACGGAGTTACATCCAACTGGTGTCGAGTCACAAGTGGTGTTCCTCAGGGCTCAGTGATGGGGCCAGTCCTGTTTAATACCTTTATCAATGACCAGAATGAGGGGATTGGGGGCATCCTCAGTCAGTTCACAGGTGACATCAAGTTGGGTGGGAGTGTCAATCTGTTAGAGGGTAGGAAAGCCCTGCAGAGACATCTGAACAGCCTGGAAAGATGGGCCAAGGCCAACTGTATGAAGTTCAATAAGAAAAAGTGCTGGGTCCTGCCCTTGGGTCAAAACAACCCCTTGCAGTGCTACAGGCTGGGGGAAGAATGTCTGGAAAGCTGCCCAGAGGAAAAGGACGTGGTGGGCTGGTCAGTGGCTCACTGAACATGAGCCAGCAGTGTGCCCAGGTGGCCAAGAAGGCCAGTGACATCCTGGCTTGTCTAAGAAATAGTGTGCCCAGCAAGACTAGGACAGTGATCATCTCCCTCTACTCAGCACTGGTCAGGCCACACCTCAAATACTGTGTTCAGTTCTGAGCCTCTCCCTACAAGAACATCAAGACATGTCCACAGAAGGGCGAAAGAGCTGGTGAAAGGTCTGGAGTACAAGTCTTATATCAGGAGCAGCTGAGGGAGTTGGGGTTGTTTAGCGCAGAGAAAAGCAGCCTTGAGGGGACCTTATCACTCTCTACAGCATCCTGAGAGGAGGTTGTAATGAGGTGGGGTTGGCCTCTTCACCCAAATTGCAAGCTGAAGGATGAGAGGAAATGATTTTGACTTCTGTCAGTGGAGATTTAGATTGGATAATAGGAAAAAAATTGTTTACCAAATGGGTGGTCAAGCACTGGAACAGGCTGCCCAGAGAAGTGGTGGAATCACCATTCCTGGGGATGTTTAAAAGACATGTAGATGTGGCACTAAGGGACATGATTTAGTGGTGGACTTAGCAGTGTTGTGTTAATAGTTTGAATCATTTATTTTAAAGGTATTTTCCAGCCTAAATGATTCTATGTTTCTATAAGGTGCTCTGTGGCTGGGAAGAGGCCCTCGTATGGCAGGGTGGTGCCTTCAATGGCACCCAGCATGGGACCTCCCCATTCCCAGATTTTAGACCCTGCATGAGACTCCCTGCTCTTGTGCCCTTGTCTGTGCCAAGTCCTTGGGTTGACACTCCTTCAGCAACTTGTAAGGGATGAACTGAATTCTTCTGTACCTTCTTCTCCATGAAAACATGCATGGAGAGGCTTTTATGCATGTTGTGTTTTGCCAGTGTGCTGCAGAGGAGGAACATGTACATCCGCATGGAGAAGCACCCCTTTTCCCTCCTGATGTAGGAGGTTGATAATGGCTTACATCAAAAGGTAACAGAAATGTCCTATGAAAAAGGAAGGGGAAAAACTGCCCAGGTATTTCCTACAGGAAAGGTGTCTTATTCTGTGGAGAGGAGAAAGGGGCAGGGTTGTTCTGAAAAGATGCTCTGGACTGCACCAGAATACGCCATGCAATGAGTTTGAATGGCGGCTGGTTATGAGCCCAGGCAGGGAGGGCAGCAGGATTCGGGCTTAGTTATTAAGACCATAAATCATGGAGACAGTCATGGGGAAGACTGATGAGGAGGGTGCGTGCAACCAGGAATGCTGGGAGGGAGAGGGTGGGCATCAGAGGCACACAGCTTCTCCACGTTGTGTTATTTTAAGAATTTTTCTTTTTTATGGCAGTGCTGTCAGTTTTCTCAGAAGAAGGGGACCAAATGATTTCAAGTTCCCTGATTTCCTGAAGACCCAGGCATGAATTCCATGTTGCTCCTGATCAAGAGCAAGGCAGAGGGAGTAGGGGTAAAACAGAATTGCCAAGGGTTACAGGGCAAGACCCAGGGGCAAGGACAAGGCTGGAGTGAGGCAGTTAAATACCAGGAGCATCCCATGTACGGGGCAGGGAATGGCCAGGATTTGGGATTGCAATGTTTTCACTGTCAAAAGCAGAAGGTGGTTTTTGGTGAGCAGGGGAGTTCAATCCGTAGCTCTGCCTTCAGTGAAAGGTGGAGCTGTTTGAGGTAGCTGGGAGTGAGGCTGTGCAAAGACAGATGAGCAGCAGCCTTGGGCAGATGGTGCAGCACTGGTGGCTTCTCTGTTTCCCAGCCTGTTCCACCACTTGAGCCCTGTACTCTGTGGTCAGCTCTGGTATCTCTGTGCTGTGCTGTAGTTGTGATGCCTGACTATGTGTAGGGTACACCAGGCAGATCTTTGCCCACTTGTAGCTGTCCAAGCCTCTCACATCTCCTTAGGAGCCTTCAGATCTTTCTAGTTAGATGCTGAGGTATCTCTGAAGTATCTGGGCCGAGGAGAGGCAAACAGTCACTCAGAGCTGTGCAGCCAGTGTCCCCGGCGACTGTACTTTGCTGTTGGACTAAAGGCAACTGCCTGGTTCTGGCTTGGCTCTGACTTTGGTTTTGGCTCTTGCTTGGAGCATCAGGCACAGCTGGAGCTGCAGGGGAGACATATAGTGAGCTTTAAACATAACTCAGGTATTGAGAGCAGGGCTCAGGCTTGCTGCAAAGCCCATTCAGGACACTGGGTTAGAAGAGGCTGAGTCTTGTGAGTGTAAACTTATTGAATAAAGGACACCTCAGTGTAGCTCTTTTCAGAGGCAGACAAAGTTGAGGTCAGCCAGGGCAACCCAGGAGAACATAAAAACTGATGCTGGCATTTTGAACAGGTGAGGTGACACACAGGCTAAAACAGGGCAGGAGCCCAGACAAGGGCTGCAGCTCAGTCTTCAGGCATGTGGTGGGACCCCTTTCTCCTCAACAGTGCAGAGAATTTTCTGATGCTTATGCAGGCAGTAGGTGATACCTTGATCTGCTTAGTGGTCTCCTGACAGGCTTGACTTGAAGCCCTGCACCCTGCAGGAGCAGCCCTAGTCCTCCTGCCTTGTCTGCTCTCAAGAAAAGCGTTCACAGACATATCAGTCTGGCTTTTGCATGGAGCAATCTGTGGTGTGTCTATTTCCCTTGTGCCCAGGGGCTCACATGGATGTGGAAAGGGATGGATGGGTCAGCTCTGGGCTCTAGCTGCCAAACCCTTCAGCCTGCCCTGGCATCCTTCCATCATACCACCAGCCACAAGGTATCTGGGCTAGCCTGTCTCTTCTCAAGGCAATGTGAAATTAGTTAATTAATCCCTGTTCCCTCTCCATGGCAGGGATGAGGATGGGCTCAGTGCCAAACTTGAGGTGTGGGAGCAGGCAGTGATTTTGCCTTATGCTAAATGAGTGGAGCTAGTGGAAGGGCTACAGCACCCTGAGCCCTTGGTGCAGCAGGTGCCAGGGCAGTGAGCCCAGGGGACCAGACCATACCATCTGCCTCCTTCCATCAAGAATCGTCAGAGCAGCAAAGGGGTTCAAGATGCAGCCATGAGAGGCTAAAGGGAGTCAAGGTGGCTGACTCCATGCAAGGTGGGACAGTGCTGATGGTAGGCCCTGGTGGGAGGGGGGTTTCACAGAGATCAGAGATCCAATGGGAGCAAAAATTCAGGGGCAGATCTGTGGCTGGCAGCAGCACAGGGATATTTCTGGCAGAAAAGAGCTGGAGGAGGGAGTCAAGTTCAGTCAGACCCCTCATGGGGATGAAGGTGTGGCATGTATAGGGGACCACACAAAGGAAGGGCATCACAATACGGAGGAAGGCAGCTGGAGAGAGGTGCCCCCTCCATCGCCAGACACCCAAACATAATCTAATCCAACACGTCTTCCCCTTCCCCTGCTCACTGAGCTGATGGACAAGGGTTTCCCAGCCAGACTCAGGACCCAGTTCCGCTCTGGGGCTCATATGGGCTGGCAAGATGCTGCTGTGATAGGCTGTAACTGCAGTCTGTATCTCTAAATCTTCTCTGCTTTTTAGGTCGCTTTGTTCTGCTTATAAATCCTGTCCTTGTCGTACAAGCAATGAATCTTCCTCTTCAGTCAGCACCATTTATTTTTTTCTCTGGTCTTGTTAAAATAACAGGGTCAGAATATTTAAAATCCAGATTGTTGCATTTTCTGTGGTTTTGGCTCATAATTAGTATTCTCTTCCATTCTGGGGAAATGCCACAGACCCGTGGACAGACAGGTCTGCTTGGGAACTGGAAGGGAATGAGGAATAGGGGATCCAAAGATATGCTGAAATAATCTGCCACTCACACAGTCCTTGCATGCTCGCTCAATCCCCATGCATGCATGTAGCACATCCAGTGTACCTGCCTGCACACAACATTACCTGCCCTGCTATCACACACCAACCACCTTGTGGCACCCTGCACTGGTCTTTTCTGAGGCACAACCTTGCAAAAATCAGAGCTGCATCTTCTCCCTCCACCAACCTGACACCCACAACCAACCTGAGATATCTGGCAGAGAAAATAAGTGGTTCCCATCCCCTGCCTTGGCAAGCAGAGCTGTTAACCCAGACTTCATCCCTGCCACGGCACCTTGGTGCTCTGAGGCTTCCCACCCTCCCCAGCATCAGGAGCAACTTCTCAGCGACGTCTATACTTGCAGTGCTTCTCACTCCTTCCTGCAAGATGCTGCTGGGTCCCCATCTGAGAGAAGCAGCATCTCCCCTCTTCCGCCTGCCTGGGGAGGAGGAGAGACTCTATGAGAGCTGGGTTCATGTGTTGGCACAGTGGGAAATAGCCTCTGCCAAGCACCAGGGCAGCCCTGCATGGGATCATGAGCCTGCTAACAGGTCATGTGTGATGGCACAAAGCCAGTGTTCCACACTCAGCCAGCCTGGAGCCCACAGATGTGAAGTGAAGCATCCTGGTGTGTCTGCATTACAGTCCTCTTCTTAATGACCATACAACTCGTGTTTCTGCAGGTTTCACGTGAAGGACTGTACTCAATCGAGCATACAGTCAATAGTCCTTTCGATCTTCATCTCTCACTGTCTGGCTCCAGGCTTTATTTATTGCACAACATCAAATCACTGAGCCAAAGACAAAAGCGGCTTGCTCCCTTGTGGCCCTTTTGGTGGGCATTCCTGGTGATCAGGCTTTAACAATATTAGCAGTGCTTCTACCTTTGGAGGTGATATTGCTGTCTGCAGTGCACGCAGGAGGGGCTGAGCTGTAGCAGCTGTACAATCAATAGTACAGAGCACCTTGCAGGAACAGCCTGAACCTCAGCCTAGTTTCTAATCTGCCAGCACATCCCCTTCTCCCTCAGGGAAGAATTGCAACATAAAGTTCAGGAATATATTAGTGTGTAGGTTGTGAGAATGGCCGGAGATGGGGTGTCAGGCATAGGCAAAAGACTAGAGTAAATTCTGGGTTATCAGAGGTAATCCTCAGTGGTGGTGCCCTGCTTGAGAGAGCCAGAGCCCCAGTAGGTATCATTTTGTAGATGACACACTGAAAAGCTTTGAGTGTTTCTGCAAAGCAGACCCAGTGTGGTGATATCTAGAAAATCAAGAATTAACAATTAATGACAAAAATACGAAGAGCAGACTCAAGCTCTCTGGGTGTTATTAAATAACCTTACATTTTCCTTCTTTGGCTGCCCCCTCTACCTCATTTCCCTCCCAGACTGTGCATGAAATGAAGACACATTCCTGCAAAACACAGCCCGCTTTCCTGCACAGCCCCCGCTCAGCCCGAGAGCTGTTATGTCCTGTGTACTAAATGAGAGGGATCCTGAGAAGTCATGACAGAGTGGGACTCTGTATCAACATGCGCATGACAGGGGTGAGCTGAACTCGGGCAGGAGAGACAGAGATGAATGCTACGTGCATGCATATACATACATATATATATGTATGTATATTACATATATATATATATATACACACATGTATTTGTTTATTAGTACTTTGCAGTACTTTAAGACCTGAATTTCCACAGTAATTCCAGTATCCAGGTCCCTTCAGACTCCCATCTGGAGCAGTTATTTTTTATTACAGGAGACAATAAAGGAAGCATTTACTAGGCATGATTCCTTTCATAGAATCATAGAGCTGGCCATCCTCTTTGCCATTGAGTTTCACAACTCTTGTTGCGAGGGAAGCATGGGAGGCAGAAATATTGGGTAGGTTTGGAAGACTCTTTTGCATTGCTTTGACCCCTATCCCAGACTTTCTTCAGGCAGTTCAAGATGCCACTGTATCATCACCATTAACACCAGCTGGAGTGTATGGCTGTAGATTAAGTGATCCACTGGCCCATAGTCAGAGCAGGCAACCGGGTACTGTTTTAATGTTTTAGCATCTGTTGAGCTTCAGCCAACAGCTGCAGGTTGTGGCATGTAAAACAAAACTATGTCTGGCTTTCACACCAAGTTCTCTGAAGTGTTGCTCTTAAGCGCTGGGATGAGCCAATGTTAACTTAGGCCCTAGGTGAGTAACCCTGCAGATCTCATGGCACAGAGAAGACACCTTCACCAAAAAACATCTGAGGCATCATGTGGGTCATGTCTGGCATTGCCCATTCCCTGATGGGTCTGTGGAGTAGTCGGACCCATGCTGGACACCCTGAGGTGGAGGGGAGTACCAGGACAAGGGGACCTGGCACCACACTGACAGCCCATGGTTGCTGCCTTGTTTCACACCTACTAGTTTTGGAGCTGCTGTCCTGGCTCCTTATCTTGTGGGAGAAGTCAAGAGCAAAGGACAAAAGAGAACCAGCTTTGCTTAGTGTCATCAGGAGCCAGCAGCCTCAAGAGCTGCAGGCCTGGTGTGGGAAGGGGAGGTTTGGAAGAGGCTGAAGGAATGCTGTGTAAGGGAACATCAGGGGAGAGCTCTGCACCACCCACCCTGTGCTCCCTTCAAAAGGATTCCCCATGACTAACTTCCCCAAACCTGCTTGTGCCATATCCTATGCCCGGCCCCTGTCGTGGGGTTTGAGCAAAATATATAAGAAGTCTTCCCCAGGGACTTAACCAGATATTTTGGGAAGCCTCAGGGTCAAACACTGGCACATACCTCAGTGTTAGGTAGTAATGCGAGCTATTCCCTGCCCCAGCCACTGTGAGCACCAATTGCAGGCTGCACTTTGTCATCCCACCCCCACACAGAGGGACACGCAGGCTCACCCACTCGAGTACTGCAGCTTTATTTGAATGAAACAATCCACGTTGAGAGTCTATAGGTTACACAGTGGGTGCATTGGGGTTGTGGGCAGGGGGATGGATGAGGCAATGCTTATAAAACATCTCACCCTGTTTAAAAGGTTCAGTTCAGTCCCTTTGTGTTTTGTGCTTTTAACATTGTGGACGGCTCAGTATCATGGTGGTGAGAGGGTCCCAGCTCCACTCAGTGGTGGTGACGGCATTCTATGAGATGTGGAGCAGGGATGGGACAAGACGTGACAGTGATGAGGGAGGTGGGTGGAGAATGAGGCTCTGTCCCAAGATCCCCACCTAGGATACTGATGGTAAAAAAACCAAGAGACACCAGAGAACCTCTCCCCATCCTCCTTAATATCCCCAAACCCACAGACTTTGTGTGTTGCTCCTTTTGGGGAGTGTGTTTCTAAACACTTCTGTCAGGTCAGTATATACTCTTACTGGCCTTAGTGACCTGGAAGTGTCCGGGTGACGTAGTCCCATTGGAACTGGATCCCGCTGAAGTGACTCACTGTTGGGCCTGAGCTGGTTCTCCCTACACCTCAGAAGTTGAGGACGGGATTTTGGTGTGATCCCCTTCTATGGGATTCAGGGATGAAGTCTGCTGCTGTCTCTTTAGTCTGGAAATGAAACACTTGGTGAGGATAAGTATGGAGCAGGGGGATGGAGTGAGGAGGAGTGTGGAAATCACTGTGTGATGCTCACTTGTGGCCAAAGGCAGGAGGTGCCAGGGTTGTTTCCCCATGAGACAGTTGTAGCTTGCATGATGGCCCCTCTCCTCTGCTATGTATATTCCAATACAGAGAGAATGGTTCTGGCTGGGAAAAAAGACCCAAGCAAAACCACTCTGGCACCAAATTTTCCACTCCATGTAGAGATTAGACATTAGAGATTTTACTCATGCTGTCAGTCAAGGGCTGTGACAAAAACCACAAAGAAGAGCCATATATCTGTAGCATCCACAGCTTTTGGAGTATGTCTTGAGATGAATGACTGGTGTAGAGCCCCCTGGGATGATATGGTACATCTAGAAGATCCCAAAAACTTGGAGAACAGGCCAGACTCATCTATTTGAAAGCACTGACACTAAGCCACTTTAACACCAACAGTTACATAAATGCACTGAGAAGCTGGGGATGGGCAGCAGAGAAAGACAAACATCAAAGTTTGACGAGAGGAAAAAGTCACCTCCAGCAAACTCTTGATAGAGTCTTCTTGTCCCAAGATGCTACATACCAGGGCCTCCAGGAAACAACCAAATAAATGCACAGGAAAGCTTCTTTGCTCCAGGTCTGGAAATACCTTCCCTCATCAGCATCTTAATTTTCCCAGGGAAATGTCCAGAGCTCACAAGTCCCCTGCGCAATCTCTGTGTGGTACGTGCTGCCACCTGTACAGAAGACCTAAATACTGCCCCCATCTACGGTTGTTAGCATTTCAAAGACAGAATGAAATCAATATTCTCTCTCACCACAGTTGAGGTGCTGTCTGAGCTGACCATGCTGCTACAGCCTCTCTTGGCTGTTCCTCTCTATGCTGATACCCACAGCTAATTCTCGACAACAAGGCACAGGGAGACGAGATATACCAAATGTCCCATCTTCAAAGGTGCTCAGAGTCGGAGCATGGACTATTGGAGAAGAGAAAGATGGGGACTGGATGGAGGTGCTGCCACCTCCAAAGCGGGCTTTCAAGTCCTGTCTTCTCTCTGCTGCATTGCTAGTAGCTGCAACAGACCCACTCCTCAGTTTTTAGCTTTGATCCCTCTACAAGCTCCTAAGATAAACATCTTCCCAGTGCTGGACCTACAGTGCAAGCAACATGTGGAGACAGCTTCATCCCAGCACCACGTTATCTATCAGTCACTAAAAGGAAACCAGTTGGTGCCTGCCCACAGAGGCTGCAATGCAGATGGGGAGGTGGGGTTGCACTTGCTCTTAGGTAGTTTGGGCTCATCACTGAGCAGCTGTAACACTGACAGCAAAGGAGTCACAGCTCATGCACAGTGACTGAGCAGGACTGCTAACATCTGGCATGTTCCAGCTCCTACCCAGGGCCTGCCTTTGCTGATGATTTGAGGCATCCTGTAGTTATGAAAGTTTTGAACATCTAGGAGTATGCATTGTAACAGCTGGGTTTTCCACAACTAACAGCCACTTCGCTGCCTAAATGGCAGGACCAGAGACCAGCTCCCTCAGCCAAAGTGGGCCTCTGCTGCCTAGCAGCAGCAGTGGGGCTTTTATCTTCCTACAGACTTGGCTGGCAGACGGGACAGATGCACATGGGTGGTAGAACAGACGGATACCCTTCACTTGGCTCAATGTTTAGGCAGGGACCCAGTAGTTACAGCACATCCATTGCTATGAGCTTTGGGCACTGGCACTGCTTGAGGACACTGCCACTCTGTGAGGGCTGTCCAGCTGTCCCTATCTTATACCGGCTTTAGCCATCCTGGGGGTAAAAACCCCTACTCCAAGTCAAACATTCATAGACAAATTTCTCTTTAGAACAACAGTTAATGGAAGCACAAAATTTTGCCTCATTCCACAGGAACAAATGATTTATAGGCCATATCAAATCCAAGCAAAACCTGAATTTGCCACAGACCTGCACAGCTCTCCACAAAACCCTCTAATCTGCTAGCTCTACCTTTACAACAGATGTGAGTAAAGACAGTATCTATCCTTCTCCCTTTCCCTTGTTCTCTGCCCCATGCTGAAAAACCCTCACCATGAAAAGCATCAGAGAAATGAAGTGCCTGTGTCCTGGGACCTGAGTGCTACCTCCCTTTCCAGCTTTCCCGAGGGATCACTCGTGCGAGGACAGTGGGTTGCTTGGCTTCCTCATGCACAGGTGTGCTGAGGCTCTGGAGGTGGACTGGTGCATTTTAATAGTACAGGTCCAGCTGGGAAATCTGGTCTAAGGACTTTTCTTTAGTCTCCTTGCCTAGCACCTGAGCAGCTGCAGCCAGTGAAACAAAAGACAATACACTGTGGAGCTCATCTTTCCACTCTCTTTTTCAAGATGAACACAAACAAGCTATGTTCCATCCTCTGAGCCACCCGTGGGGCTGTTGAGAGTGTCTTTTGCCCCTGACAAAGCCAGGAGGTGACCCACACTGGTCCCTGAAGGAGCCAACACATGCCCTGAAGTGCTCCTGTCTTCCTGCTCCACTACCACAATTCAGACAGTTCCACCAGCCCTTCAGGCTGTGTCAGGGCTGGGGGGAGCAAGATTGAGAAGGTGCCAGACCAGATCTAGGTGATGCAGAGTGCAGCAAGTGCCAAGGGCAGTGACCAGTGGAACCAAACCCCCCAGCCCCTGCTCTTCCATGGGCAAGAGATGTCCTGGAGACTATAGCTCCCTGCAAGCTGCATCCCCTCCCTCTCTGGAAAGGTAGATTGGGTGAAGGTGGCCCTGGGCTGTTCTGCAGTGCTCCTTGGGACATTTAAAGCCTCCAGGGCACAAGTGGCTGTCTCTGGTTTGATGTGACCATACCAGACTGTAAGTAGCCATCAGAAGACCCCAGAATCCCCTGTGGTAGGCTAGGTGGAGGCAGATGGTCAGCCAAACTGACATGTCTTACTCACAAGGGGAGTACTGAAAACCACATATGTATCACAGCTATCAGTTGGGATGCCAAGTGAGCTGAGGCTATTCAGGTCACTGCTGGAAACCAACAGCTGCCAGTTATTACCATGGAGTGTAAATGGGATCCTGTTAAAATGCAATTTCCAGAACTCTTCAGCACTTGTTCTTCTGCAAAAGCCTTTTGTCTCCATTAAATGCCTTCCCAGGCTGAGCAGGACAAGCTGTTACCAGTGGAGCCAAAGCAAACACAAATGGTGGCAACAGCCTGCACAGGGTCCTGCTGCTGCGCTCTTGCCTCTACAAACAGGTGTCCACACACACTGAGGGCAGCATGGAAAAGACCAGATGTCAGGTCAGTTTAGGTAACCAAAACTGGTCTTTGCCAAAGCCAGGAGTGCAAGAAGGCCTTTCCTTTGCACAGGAGATATAATGCCACTTCTTATCCTCACTAAAAAAGCTGGGCCCTTCTCCTTGGGTGCAAGACCTGGGCATTTCTTGGTGCTGTGTACACCCAGCTTGAAGCACAGAGCCCATCATAATATGTCCCTCCATGCTGTTGCTGGGCCATCCAAAGGCAGGAGGCAAAGGGGTGCTGCAGCATTTCCAGATGAAGATGGGTATCTGAATGGTGCTGACAGAGGAAGGGGACGAAAACAGCAACACCCTGAAGCCGCAACATTCTGGGCTCTCTGTTTTAGGGAAAAAGTTTGTCTCTTCAAGTGGGGTGAAGTGACACCGTTTACTCCAACTAGCAGGGAAAATGCCCTAGGTCCTTTGTCTGTCCCTGCCTGGGGCAGGTGAGGTCCCTTAGGGCAGCATGAAGGACACCCTGGCAATTCCCACAGGTAAAACTCCCTGCCTCAGCCTAGCTGAGAGCTAGTGGGGAGCAGGGCTTGCTCCTGCCAGTGCCTCACACAAGGACCGCTTCACGCTGGAGACAAGGCTCAGGGCAGCGATGGAGGGATGCTTCTGCCATCAGCACCACTTGCTGACCCCAGTAACTGTCACCCCCAGGCTGAGAAGTACAGGGCACCAACCCAAAAGCAGGGTGCTTTTCTTGGCACAGAATGATAGGGAAAGGCTGAGGATGAGGAATTCAGACCCTGCTCTCCCTTTGGTAGTAAACCATTTTTTTTTTCATTCTGGAGTAGTGCACCCACAGGATTTTGTATAGAAAGAAATGAAATTTCCATATTTTGAATAGCAATAGGGAATCAAATACAATTTGTATTATGTTCACTATGCTCATTTATACATCCCTAAATTATTTTTGCAAGAAATTTACCAGCCTAAACATCTGAAGCCTTCCCTACTTTTTCCCCAGTTGCCACCACATTTCTCACCATAAGAAAACTAGCTCCCAGAAGAAGGGCTCCATATCGCTGTAGCTACAGCTGCTCTTCAGGCAGCAAGCTGTGCAGCTCTGCTGGAGCAGCTCTGCACGCATGACAATCACAACACTTCAGGAGTTCCCAGGCCATTTGTGCACTATGCAAAGTTTTTCATATAGATGAAACATTTTTTCGCTCCCGTACAGCTGGGAAGAGTTGCATTCAGGCGTTCCAAATTACTTAACTCCAGATCAAATGAAACATATTAGTTCCATTGCCTTCCAATGGCTGATCTACGTAGAAGAAAAATAGTCTATTACTATTATCAGCCAGGAGCTGCATTCCAGAGCAAGCAGTATGAATTGATGTTCATATTGTTAAAAGTCATGGATTAAAGTCCTGTTGGTGACCTGTTACTGGGACTTGCACTGAACTGTAGAAAATTATAATTAAAAAAGTGTATTTTTCAGAATACAGTGAACAACTACAAAAAGAGGTTTTGGATGAAGGTTTCTTTGTAAGCCCCACTTGTAACTACACAGTAGCATTCACTACTTCTAATATCTACAACTTATACCCAGGAGCCTGCACACTCACATATTTTCTGTTTTATACCCCGAAAAAAAAAAAGAAATTGAGTATATATTGGCTAACACCCACACAACATTCTTCCTAATGTATTTCTACAACTACCGAGCAGAGCTCTCTTTGTAAATAAAAGCAGTCTCTTAAATTTATATTGCACTTTTCTTCTGCAGGGACTTTCATGCTATATACACGAATAATATCCACTACTGCTGAAATGCAGTCAGTTCTGGAGTGGAATAAAGCAGCTACTCGATAGGCATAGCGCAACATGAAACATCAGGAAGAGAAACATAACATTAGGACTGCAATAGATACTTAAGCAGACAGTCTGTAATTAATTTTAAGGATTGTAATTTAGCCAGAACACTGTGAAAAATGTGAAGGGATCTTTAATTGGAAGGGGTAAAGAACATGGCTTTGTATCTCACCTGGGATGCATTACCACCCCAAGGAGATTTGCCCCTCAAGCATGGAGTAGTAAACCACAAACAGCACGGTCCTCAAAGAGGAGGGACACAGACTCCCCTCCACCCCATCACTGCACAGCTTCCCATCCTTGTTGCTGAAGTACCTCTTTCCTCTGCTACCCTCTCTCAGCACATCTGCCAAGGAAACAAAGTCCTTCTTTTCGACCTTGGTACTTCTGACAAGCTGAGGCACTTGAGTTAATGACTTTCCCCGAAACCTACCACCAGCTGATTTCTAGCCAGAGATAAAGGAGCAGAGGTCTAAGCAGGAAGGGGCTCCCTGAGATTTTTCTGAGGCTGATGGGTCCACACCTGACAGCAAAAGGCTTCACCTCTGGCTGGGGCAATCTTCTTTCTCTTCACTGGACCTACAGCCACCAGTGGGCTTCTTGACCCCTGTGCCATGGGTTTGCTTGGTGAGGCACTTACATTTTTCCTCGCAGGAGCTGGCAGCAGGGCATGGACACCTTCCCTGTAGGTGTCCCTTTCTAAAAATGTGGTGCCCCTTTGCTGACACTCACTTCACAGGTAATGCTAAACGTCAACAAAACGTGCTTGTGCAACCTGGGCTAAGCAGTCTGTAGAAGCAAGGCCACAGGGGTCTCTGCCTTAGAAAGAGCTTAGAAAGTGAGATGGTTGCCCTGGGCTATCCCTTACTGATGGGGAAATGTTTCTGTCTCCACCTTCTGCCCAGCAGAAGCCTCCTGGAACCAGCAACACAACACAACTATTTTGCTGCTGACAGATCAGGAGCCATCATGAAGTTCCCAAGGGCCCCTGGAAAATACTGTCTCTCTCCTAGGAGTAAAAGTGGACTCTTACCAGGAACAGGGTGATGACTTCTGACCTCCAACAACCATGGAGGAAAGGAAGAGCATGAGACTGAAAGAACTCAGCTAAAAGATGATGGTGGCATTGGCTGCCCATGAAAATGGCAACAGACAGCAAGAAGCAGAATTGCTGTCGGCACCCACTGTATCCATGATGCTGCCTGGCCCTGGGCAACAGTCTTGGGTTTCCTGGTCAAATATGCAGTGTGACTGAGGTCTGGGCTTTGAAGGGAGAAGTGGAGACAGAAAAGACACAGCCCTAGTCCTTGGAAATGGAGAAAAGCAAAATTAGCAAGGGAGACCTCTATCATCCCCTCCTGCAAGGCCTCCTGTGAAGGAGGTTACCTTGCCCCTCACAGCTGATATCCTTTCTCTGTCTGGTGGCTGGGGAGCATTAGTGCATTAGTGCAGATGAATACCTTTCCAGGATCTCGGGAGTGATGGATTTCAAGACGTCAAACTGTATCTCCTGGGAGTTAGGTAACAGCTTCCCCCCACCATCAGTGAAGGAAATGAGGCACCAGCTGTGGCTGGAAGCTGAGCAATGCAGGAGGCAGCTAATGCATTCAGGTGATTTCAGACAAACACGGCTGTCTCAGAGAAGCTGATATATTCATCAGAAATGGGTAAGAAGCCATGGGTACTGAGGGCTTCAATGAGAGAGCTAGCTTATCATACATCTCTGGTGCCTTAGATAAAGATTTTGGATGGGGTGTTCCCTAGAAGGAAGAGTACTACTTAAATGGATTGCCAGAGCATGGGCTAGTAAGCCACAATTCACAGGCTAACTCTGCCTTGTGCAGGGAGATTATTCATGTCCAGAGCTGCTTCCAGATGCAACAAGGATATCACAGCTCCTGTCTGGCCAGTGCAGAACCTTCTCCTGGGGGTTCAATCCAGAGTAGCACGTGCCTCCACCCTGAGGAGGTTAGGCCAGACCTGCTACAGGTCTACAAGCAAGGAGAAACATTAGCTTCACCCTTCCATGATGCCAGCAGGAAAAAGGTGAATTTCTCGTGTCCACTTGTTCCTCAGTGGCAAACAGGGTCACAAACCCCTCTTTTGTGTCAATTTCCTGTCTCCACCTTTCATCCTTCTTGGGGCACGTTCCTGCCTGTTTCACCTTTCAGCTCCTCTGCCCACTGCTTTGGCAGTGGAAGTTGTGTGAGTGCCTGTGTGCCTGCACGTGCTGACAAAATTCAGCCCTGAGCAGCAATGCTGTTGCCTCCCTTCACCCATGCTGCAGTTAATGCACCATGCATGCAGAAAGGCCTCTGGAGGTGAGGGTGCAGCATCGGAGCTGCCTGAACTGCCAGTCCAGGGGCTGGGTCACGGGCACAGACCTGCTGTCTCTCTGACAAACATTTAAATGCCTCACTTTTCCCATAATACAGAAAGTTTGAGGTGGAGGAAGTTAAGCAATGGAATAACAACCAAAATAAATAGGTAATGAAGTAGAGGCAGAGAAGCAATCCTGGATTTAGGGCTGAGGCAGCCGTCATCCCAATATGCACAGGGGGAAGCCAAAGTGCAACTGCTCCACCCTTCCAGTCCCATCCCATCACACGTCATCCCTCAGCCCCATAGAGACACCTTTCTGTCTGCAGCTCAGGCCTGCTCTCATAGTTTCCCTACCCAGCAAGAGTGCTGAGAGACAGAAAGAGGCTCTTAGAGGCCAGTGCTGCAGCTGGATCCAGCCAGGACTTCACCACTCAGCGTGGTCCATGTCATTGGTCCCTCCCTGCTCCATCTTCTTCAGGCTGGCGGGTGAGAAGCACAGAGAAGTGGGGAAAGGCCAAAGCAAACCAGACTGGGGGCCATTAAATACATGAGAGCCTGGGAGATGTGGATGGATGGAGACACTGAAGCACATGCGGTGTGAGGCAAGGTGCTCTGGCCACTGGCACTTGGGGTGGCTGCTGCCCCACGGTCGAGGCTGGCATTACTGCAGGGAGCTGCAGCTGGAGTGGGGAAGCCCCAGCCAGCGGGAAAGCATGAGGAGACAAGGGGAGTTCTGCAGTATATCATCCACTAAGCTGTGGGCTCTGCAGTAAAGAAGGTAACTGTTCTGGTAGAAATTTGTGCTTTAATATATTTTTGTTTGTTTGTTTAAAACAAGTTCCCACTTCCCTGAGGAAGCCCTGTCCGACATTCCCAAGGAAACATGGGGGTGTTTTTTCCTCCTTCGTTTGCTCTTCACATTTCTTCATTCCCGTTTTTTGTCTTTCCTTCCTTCTTTTCTGTGTCTTTCTGTTTCTTTCCTTCCTTCCTTCCTCTCTCTCACTCTCTCGTGCACGTGCTTTTAAAAAAAGGTTTGTCTTTATTTTTAAACTTTGTTCTAGACATTATGACTTTCTCAAGGAGTGCTCCAGTTCTGAACCAGATCCCTTTGCGTGGTCATGCCTGTCAGTCTTTGGTAACATATGGACACTTTGGTGTGCCAGTGAGGAGGGTAGGAAAAGGAGCAGAGGTGGCTGATCAGGAAAGGAGCAGGAATGTCTTGGTCCGAAGACAGGAGCGCTCGCTTGCCATCATCTGAGCAGCACGTAAAGGAAGAAAGTCAATGGGCCACAAAGACAAGGGCTGTGCAGGGCTGGGACACCGCTTCCTGGAAGAGCAACCGCTGTCAGCCAAGAAGAGAGAAAAGTTAGTGATGGGATGGATATAGACCTCATCCAACAAGTCAGCACACATCCATGTCTTCTCCCACCCCAAAACACCCATATCTATTGGGAGACATTTCTAACCTTTCCTGGACATCTTCAAGGTTTCCTAAAACTATTTCTTTTCTAACTTTGGAGAAAAGGTTGAATCTTAAATACTCTTGCAATCCAACCCTCCTTTCATCCCCAGAAGTTTCAGCTTGAGTCAAACAAAAGGTTCTGGCTGAGTTTTGGTTACAGCTTGACCATCCTGGACTGAAACAGACCTTTAACTGCACATAAAATTTTGAAATTTTTAGGGTGGTCTCACTTTTTTTATGTTTTCTTTCCCCCCTCACCTTTGAAGTTAAGAAAATTGCTCGAAGTGATCTTACTCAACAATTTTTTTTGTTTCAAAAATAACGAAAACTTGCTCACAAGTGCCTGCCTGGCTCTGGTTTACATACTCTGAACATCTGTCCTCCTGCCCACCTGAGGCATGTTATTGAGGACACGGGCAGGACTAAGGCAATAGGCACACCAGTGATTCCCACTCGAGGGCTAACGCCTACATACTGCTTACACACCTTGCTACGGCTTCAACCTACAGTGTACGTCAGTGAGAGTGGAGTTGTCTCCATTACTGCAGTGCTGGCATCAGGTTATGTGGATGGACTGGAAAGGGACTGGTGGGGTTTAGCTCAAGTGCTCACTGTCAGGACTGGGAGAGAGGTGCCATATAGCTCAGGTAGCTTTCTCCTATCCTTCCTGTGTGATACCCTGCCTGGCTGTGCCTCTCTGCTCAGTGGGCAATGGGAAGAAGCCCAGCCCCTTTACTCCATGCCCTGAACAGCAGATTTTTTTTCCTGAAGAAGGACTGACTTAGCACTGCAGAAGCCATTAAATCCTGCAGAAGGCCCTTCCCTTTCCAAAGCTCCCACACCTAGGGTTTCCAGAAATGAGTTACTGCAGAAGTTCTTAGCTTCTTTGGGATGACACCCCCACCCAACATACTGGTGCAGACTTCAGCATGCTGGTGTCTGGCATCACAGTTCTCTACAGGATCTGGTTGTTCCTTTGAGCTCTGCTAACTCACAACTGTAAAGAATAAGTTAAAGAGTCTGACAGCTCCTCTGCTGTCTTCTGCTGATGGAGTCAACCACTTTGTTGAGTTCCACCAACGTGTCAATGTGCTTTGACATCAGCTGCGCATCCTTAGCGCGTGCATTTGTGAATGCACTCACACCAACTTGTTTGCCTCTGAGGCACACACAGTCTCACCTTTATTCGGTCCAATTGGCTTCCTGGGACAGTCTCCCTTTTTCAGAGTGACGTCATCGATGGCAATGTCCCCCTCATAGCTCGTGCCCCGGACACCTTCGAAGATTAACTGCAAGCAGAGCATGGGAGAGAGCCTGGCATGAGGCTGCAGTTGTGGAGGGCCCTTCCCGCACTGCAGGGCTCTGCAGAGGTGAGCAGGACACAGACCAGATCTTATCAGGTCCCCAAGTGAGTGATTCTTCCCTGTTTCTCCAGTACTCATACAATCTGGAAATCCAGATCCCACTGCTTATGGGACCAACCTCCCTGTGCTGAGCGTCTGTACAGTAATAAATGAGCATGTAAAGCTCTGCTTTATTGTTTTGCACTAACAAGCCAACCAATACTGAACAGAACTTGAAAGAGTAACTACATGCTTATTTATTACTTTGAAGCACACTGGGCATTTTGTCACAGTGCCACAACTTACCAGCCTGCACAGAGCAGCTCTCACAAACGACACTACAACAGCAAAGTAGACTGCTGGGTAAAAACATCAGCAATAAAAGCAGCCACTGCCTGGGTACACATGCGTGACTCAGTGAGCAGATACAGAGTGCCCAGTTTATAATCACAAAATCTCCTGTAGTCCTAAACCAGGGGGAATGTGGGGGTGGGTTCTTGCTAGAAGAAATCTCTAGCACTCAGTCATTTTACACCAACAGACAGCATTCCCCAGATGTTCACCACCAAGAGACCTGTCTGTCATACAGACACGGTACCAAAAGGTGCTCTTTGATAAGCAGTTTCCAGATCAGCAATAATCAGAAACTTCATAGTGCCAAACTGATGCTTGCACATAACATTAGCAAGCTTTTGCTTTGCCCCAGTGACCCTGGGGGTTGAGAGCTCCCAGTGCCCTCCCAGTGCCCTCCCAGTGCCCCACCATTGCCTGTGCCACAGAGGGAGATGACTATTGGGAAGGCTCCTGCATCCATGCCACATGGACAGGAAAGGTGGCAGGTCTCTCCTTGACTGTGCAGCTGACTTACCTGGAAGGGCCCGGGTGGGTTGATGGGCACATGTGCTTGCTGCCACATGTTCCCCCGGTTCCCACTGAGTGACCAGACCTGGGTGTCTATGGCTCGCTTGTTCCGCACACGGACTAGCAGGTTCAAGGAGCCTGTAAGAGAGAAACCAGGTGCTGGTATAACGGGGCAGGCAGGCAAGCCTACTGCTGGGCTGGCTCCAGCATAGCACTGGGGCTCAGCCTCAAACCACGGCTGTATGCCCCAGCTGGCCCAGGGACAGCCTGCAGAGCTGCAGCAGTAATCTCTGAAGTGAACCAGCTTTCTTCTCTGTTGATGGGTAAGTGCCACTGGCAAGGTTTCATCCGCCTGGACTATCCAAGGGAAGGCACAGACCCAGACAAAGAGGGACAGGACGAGGAAGAGGAAGTCTACAGCATGGCTGGGGTGTAACAAGAAGGGGGTAGCAGAAATGCTAGCTGCCAGGGACCTCCAGACGCATCCCATCCAACCTCCTGCTTGAAGCTGTCTCCTGCTCTACAGGAAGGAAGCATGGTTTTGCCTGTCCAAGTCCTAAATTTCCCTGAGGAAACCAACTTTTCCTAATGTCCAGTATAAAACCTTCAGCACTATCAGTTGTTGTCACTGTAACCTACTATATTATCTAATACCATGCAAAGATTTTGGTTCTGTCATCTTTGAATTTGCCTTGAAACAGTCGGGGGCCAAGAGCTGATAGCAATCTCCTCTTTACCAGACTGAGCCAGTCGAGCACCCTTAGGAGCTATTCCTCAGGATTTCTGCTCCTGGTCCTTGATCATCCTGATGCCCTTCTGCTGGACCCCCACCAATTACTTCACATTCCACTGGAAACAGGGAGCCCAGAACAGGTATTTGTCTCTCCCTGTTCACCACTGACACCTGACATATGCTGTGCAGCTTATAGCACTCTCCCTGCCCTGGCCCTGGCAATATGTTGCCAAAATATGACTACTGTCCTCCCTCACCACTTGCCCTGGAAGCAGCCTTGGAGTGAGCACTGTTTCTTTGCAAGCACTGGACAGCATCTCCTGTACCACACCACCCAGTACCATCCCAGCCCCATGTTTTCAGAGGGACACAAAAACCCCGTGAATCAACACTGACTTCAAGTTCTTTCAAAAAAAGCAATTCCCAAAAGGTTTTGTCTGCCACTAAAACAAAACCAAAGCCAACAAATTTCAAAGCATTTCCAGTTCTCACTTTGAAAAGTGTGTCAACAGCCTCCTATCCTCCACCCGCAAATGAAACCATCTCAGTTTGTGTTCCTGCAGCATCTTTTCACTAATGCCCTCAGCTGACTTCTTTTCCTGTTTTGCTTAAGGGAAAAAACATTTTAAAGCAGACAACATCTTAAACCACTCAGGGTTAACCTAAAGACTTTTTTTTCCTAAAAAAAATCGATCAATCACAACTCTAGTTGTTGTCCAGTGTTTCTGGTCTCCATACACAGATATATTACACCTGAGAGCAGAGTGGCAATAGTAACCCTTACTTATACATTTGTATTGTCTCTCTGCACTTGGGATGCTGTATTCACATGTGGGTATGGCATTTCTGAGAAGCAGCAGAAAGAGGTCAGGGGAAGAGGGAGGGAAACAGATTTTCCTATATAACCACCCTCCTGTGTGATCCCCCCAAAATTAATTCTTGGCACCTCTGCCTTGGGGGCACACTGTGAATCACAGTGACTTGGAATTACCCCCATCAAGTGCCTGGCTGTCAGAAAGTGAGAGATACATCACAGGGAGTTCAGAGATGCATAATAAAGATGATGGAATGTTTAGATTCTGAGTGAATGACTTACAAGAAAAGGTTAAAAAAATGAAATATGTATACAATTTAGTGAAATGAGGAAAGAACAGCATATTATTGCCTGGAAATATTCTGAAGTGTTAGCAGTAAGGCTAGCTGAGAAAACTAGATGAAGGCCTGACAGGACACAGACAGTGTATCCAATTCCCTTCCCTAATGGTACCCAGTTTTGGATGCACACCATAACCCAAGTTCAGGAGGAAAATAGATTGTTTCTCTCTCTCTTGAGACCAGCTGGCACTGCACAACCTTGGTGGGCCAGAGGTGAGTGAGACCTTCCTTCTGGAAACATGATGGCACAGACAAGAGATGCCAGAGTCTCTGGCAAAACCAGGGTTGAGCTGCTGATTTCTTGGCACCTTCCGGGGCCCCGGGAGCTTCCTAGGAAAGTCTCTCTCAGAAGGATACCTAGTCCTCATGGAGGCCCTTGTTAAAACTGATAGCTCAAACAGGAACTACATAATTCCACAGATCAGTGTCAACAGGAATGTGTTCAGAGCAGCTAATTACAGATGCCAGAGCCAGAGCCAGTCAGGTGTGGGATTGAGAGTGAATGAAGAATTAATATGAAGCTGATAGCAAGCATGGACTAAAAACAACCACTGTCTATTCCACTCTCATCTGGGGACTTGTAGCTAGGATCTGCTGCACAACAGCCTGACTGAGTAGCCAGCACTGGGACAAATCAGGCAGCAAATGAACTTTGATGTCCTAGGAAAAAGGAAAGGTGAGATAGAAGGAAACACAGAGAAGCATCTGGAATGCAAATTAATGCCTCCAAAGCACTGTCTGTGAATGCCTGGCCTAAACCCAAACCAAGCCTGAACATATCCTGGCTGACAGCTCCATGTCCTTGCAGCGTCAGGAAAAATGTTTCAACCTTTTGGACCCCAAATTCCCTAATACAACAATACTGAATACGAGCAGGCATTCTTCAAATGCTTCGCAGTTGGAAAGAAAGCTACCTTATCTACTCACAACATGCAGTGTTTCATTACCCCTGTCTACAGATGGAAAACTGAAGGTCAAAATAGGTGAGCAGTATACAAATCAGTCAGAGTTGTGAAGGCCAGCCAGGTGTCATAGCCCTACCTGCAATTCCTGCTGAGCTACAGAGGCTCCCCGAGACTGGGAAGGAACTACAATACCTTCAGCTGTCCTTGGGAATATGCTTCTGGGAGGCATGGCAGAGACTTTAGGACTTTAAACATCTGGACTGTCCCATCTGAGTTGAGGCCATAGTGTTGTAGATGTTAAAGATTGTGCAGGTCTTCTACTTTATTCCCTTCTACCATGTGTCAGTCTGCCACCACTCGCCAGTCTGGGTTCAAAAGCCAACTTTGTAATGGCAGAAGTGCTGCAGGGCTTTGTGTTTTCCAAGGGAAAGTTTTGGGTTCAGCCCACTGCCCTAAAATCAAGCATTGTTCAGGATCTCACAAATTAAGTCTCAGGCTAAAAAGGGAGGTGGAGCCTACGTAGATATGGACATCCATAGGTCCTGACCTCTGGTAGATTCACATCTCCCCACACTTATTTCCATGCAATCTAGCAATGCCCATCTCATGCCTTATTGGCTATCTTTATTCCCAGGGTAGCTTTCTGCATGGCGCACAGATTCAGCCAGAACTAATCACTTAATGTGCCCCTCCTAGAGCAAAGACTACATCTCCAAATCCCACTTTGCAGGAGGTAGTCAATGCACAGGCCATGCATGTGTGGAGTGTGAGGAACCCATTTACAGCTGAAAATGTAGGAACCCATTTACAGCTGACTTGCTGTGGGATCCTCAGCAAACTGCTTTTACCTGCTTACTGCTGACACAATATGATAACGACAATCAAGCAGGATGGTAACTCTCAGTCACTCAGAGGGGAACTGAGAAACAGCAAATATTTTATGAGACCTGAGAGAACATAAGAGTGCCTGAGCTCTTCTTCCTTTCTGGTGGTTACAAACTGAGAAGAACCAAAGTGTGCCTTGCTCTCCAACTTCCCATCAGTGCAGATGTGAAAGGCCCATGCGGGATGTTCTCCAGTGCTGCAGTCACCCTTTTTGCCTGGTTTTAAACTGCAATCGTGCCTACTTTCCAGTATCAGAGTCCAAAACCAGCTGGCCAGTTTTGTTACCTATTTCTGTCATTGTTGCCCCTTCCCCATCTCCCCTGTCTGGCATTTCCTAAAGGCATCTGCTGGTGAGTGACACACAAAAGCAGACCATCTATCTGCTGCTAAATCTCTCCAGCTGACCAGAGACAAATACACAAAAGAGAAATCCCAGGACACCAGCAATCCTGTTGTTACCTCTTCTCATACAAGGCAATCTTTTTGCATTTGTCTTGTAATCTGTATTATTCCTTCTTCCCAATCAAAAGAGAGAATAAAGGCCAGTGATGAGTGATGAGGAATCAATTACTGGGAGAGCGAGTGGTACCTTCTGCTGGCTGCCTTTAAAACCAGAGCTGGCATTTCAAAAGAGTGGCACTCACACAAAAGAGCACCAGCTGGGCTGCCAGATACAGTAGCCCAAGGGATGCCTTTAAATGTTACCTTCTCACAACAAGAAAAGGTCTTCACTCAGTTTCCACAGGATGGGGATTTCGCTGTTGCATTGAATTGCAGTGTAGATCCAGAAGGGCCAGCTCAGGCAGCAGTGGGAGGGAGGTAGGGTCTTTAGGGGCAGGGCCACCGGCACAGTCTGTGCAGGATGGCAGAGAAGGTAGAGGTTTCTTCAAGAGTTCTCTGCAGGGAAACTGGAGGGGGGGTGGTGGTCAGTGCAGGGAGATGTTGTAGGAAAAGGCTAAGTTTATGTGGCTCAGATGGAAGGCACGCAGCTGGAGCAGTCAGGAAGCAAAAGGAGGACGATGCTGCACGCTGAGAGACGGGGTGCCATGCCAAGTGCAGCAGAGATTCATGGGATGGGTACGGAAGGCTGCTGGGATCCACAGCCAGGAGCCAGGCTGGCTGCAGGCTGGAACACAGCCTGGTCTCACTGGGACTTCCTGCTGTGCTCCTGCAGGATCCCTGCTCCATCATAGGGCAATCTCAGGTGACCAGCTATTCATGAGAATTCCTAGTGGCAGCTCCAGTTTAGATTTGGCATCAACTGGGAATTCAAGGCTGAAAGCCACCATGGAAATTCCCACAGCATTTCAACTGCAGACAAGACAGACCGAGATAAAAAGCTGATTGATTGCAAGAGATATACAGTGGATGGAAAAAGATACACAGTGAGGAGAGGATTTAGACCTTGCATAGCTTAGCAGAGTCACCTGCAGACTCAACATGAGGGCTAAAACCAATCCAGGGAGAAAAGAGCTGTTACCTTTCAGACAAGGGCTCTGAGCACTTCCTTAAGTGTTTAATGTTAACACCACAGATCAGAAACTAAAAGCCCAAAGCTTAGTGCAGGCAAATCGCAGGAGCAAATGACAGCCTCCAGAAAGAATCTATTACTGTTTATAATCTCTGCAACAAAGACAGGTCTCTCTCATTTAAATGGATGTTAATGAATAGCAGTCAGTGTCAGGTTGGTGTTTTCAGTTACAGAGCTGTGGGGGAAAGTTACTGCTCTGTGAGCTAGACAGCAGAGAGTGGAAAAATAATTGTAGCACAGATAGACATGGAGAAATAATATCAGCTGGTGTTGACTCATAATTTCTAGGAATGGAAGTTGTCTTTGTGCCATGATAGGATATATTTACTCGTTCACAGTCTCTCAGAATGCTTCCTACATTAACATATGTGTAGTAAGACAATTAAAGCCTCTGGGTTGCTTTCGACTCCTGATTACAGAGAACTTTGTCTCTACATGTCTTGAACTATTCTCAGCTTGGTATGCAGAGTCCCCTGTGTCCAGTCACAGGGTCACTACACAGACCTCTTCCTGCAGCCACCAATTCACTAACTTCAGAGCAGGAGGGTTCAGAGATCTCATGAAAGAGTTCAGAGTTTTGAAAGCACCACTATCCCACCTCTACTCACAAGGCAACCCCACTGGGGAACTGAGCATGTTCAGTGCTGTGCTGCAAGTTGGCTAATTGCTGTGGGACACTCTGGGCCTCATTACAGTAGGGAAGCTATAGAGAAGTGGATCAAGAATTCAAGCCTTCAGTTCCCTGCTGTGGCTGGGACTTTCTGGGCATATAAACAACAATATGGTAAGTTTTGATGGGCAGTGTTTTCCCTACAGCAAACCTGTGAAAATCTGACTACAGGGAATTTTCTTTGGAGTTTACAATGGATTTAAACCCCCCCGAAGAAACAAACACATTTCCACCCCTGACCTCCTAAACCACCATCAAATGAGGCTGGGCTTGAAGCAATATTCCCTGACATTGTAAAGTCAATTGCACAGATTGATCTATGATCCATCACTATCCATCTCACCTGTCTGGCATGTACACGAATTTTGGGATAGAGGAATGGGCCAGCAGAGAAGCAACAACACTGCGCTCTAAAAGGGTAATGTGGACACGGCTGGATGCCAGGGGGAAACACACGTGGGGGAGCTGGGGTCTGCAGACAGTGGGGCAAATGCAATAGTATAGTCATGGCTGTCTTGTGATGAGGAATGCAAGCGCTAGCGGGAGGAAGGCAGGCAAGCTACAGCTATAGCTCCTTCTCTCTAGCATATCCCCACCTGTCTGTGTATATAGAGAGCAGATGGTGATACGGCAAGAGCAGACTCACAATGGAACTATGCTTGAGCTCCTATGCTCATTTGATCCACAGTCTAATTAGAGAAACTGTCAGCATAGAAAGATGAAAGATATAAGACTTCCATCTTTGATACCGTATTTATGGAATAAAATCCTGCCACCCCCTTTCATGGAAAATTCCCTCAGAGGTTGGTTGTGATCACTAAATGGCTTTCTATGTGTGGACAACAGGATGTGTCTTAAGGAATTCAAAAGTGAGAGAAAAAAAATCTTGATGCTTCATAACATTAAATTTATGCTACCTTGGAAGGACAAGGGCCTATCCAATATGCAGCCAGAACAGAGTAGAGGGAGGGCGATTCATGAGTAAGTTCAGAGCTTGTCATTTTTTGGGGTTATGGCTGTGTATGCGCCTAGTGTTGCCTCTGACTGAGCTGTAGGCAGGGCAGGGGGAGCCCCAGGTGTTCGGCAGTGAAATGGACACTGCCGCCTTCATTTCTCTGTGCAGCTGCTGGCAAGCAGGATGGGATGATGCCAGTGGGGGCAGCTCCTTTCCTCTTACCTGTTGTAGCTCCTTCTCTCTTACCTGCTGTGCTGGGTACTACCTTAGAGAGGAGAGGCCAGCCTGGGGGAAAAATCATAGAACGGTTTAGGTTGGAAAAGACCTTTAGGATCACCAAGTCCAACCATTAAAAATGAGAGTATGATTAGCGTAGCAAGAAGGAGACCATGTGTAGGTAACTTTCCTACCAATTTTAAAGACTCAAGAAGCAGAGTGAACCACAGTTCAGCTGTGAGGTCTGTTTGCTCCTTGTTCACCCTCTGTTTCGTGACATGCCCAGATGCCTCCAGGCAAATGCTCTCTCTCCTCCCAGCTTTGATAACTGACCCTTTCATCTTTGCCACCAGAGACAGCTGGGTCCTTTGCGGAATTCATGTGCTCAGCTCCCAGACTGAGAGCACGCACTGTGCTCAGCGCTCTCAGATGAGCTGAAACAGAAGTCTGCTTCATAGACACTGCCAGGTTTAAAAGAGCACAACAGCCAGACAGCGGAGCCTGTCTGCCTCCCTTCTGTGGGCAGGCTTTCCAAAGACCTCAGCCAGAGAGGAGGGAGACTCCCAGAGCCCCCAAAATACAAGTGATGTGCGTGGGAGGGTTCCTGACAAAAACCCTGCAGCCACAGATGTATTTATACCAAGGAAAATGTTGCCTGTCTCTTCTCTATCTCTATTAACAATTTTTGTATTTCCCCATCATCACCCTGTCTGTGGTGTCTCAGTCCCGGGAGCCAAGCACAGGGCAGCTGCATGGCTACAGGGCGTGGAGCAGATGGGCTGTTTTACTGTGATGCTGAAGCCAGTAAGACAGCAGGAAGGAGCAGCTGAGTTCACATATTCTTCCTGCTGAACTGAAGACACCACTGAAAAGCTGTTCTCTGGCCTCCTCCTCTGCCTGACCCAAGGAGACGTGAGAGGATGAATGGTTCAGGCTTAGGAAGTGATTTGCTGCACAAAGGCTGTTTGTTAGAGTAGGTTGTGTTTCCTGCTTTGAGTCAGTATGCATTATAGCAAGACATTCCTTTCCCATTTCATGCCTGGTTGTACTTTCACCAGAAAACTTCAAGGAGATGAGCTGAGACAGTGAGACCCTCAACCTGGATCTGCAAACTCCTTCAATTCAAGTGTTGAGGTGCCTATCATCCCTGCAGATCTCCCTTTGAGAGAAGAAGTCATTCCTAGAAGTCGTGGTGATGGCTGACACTTGCTAAGCATTTTTTTTATTTTCTGTGAATCATTTCCATACATGTTACAAAATCATGTCTTGTTGAAGCTGAGGTACAGATTGGGATGGTTGCGTAAGTAGTGCATGGTACCTTTGCACTCTCGCCTTTATTCTGTCAGAACACCTGGGGGGGTGTCCAGATGTGGACCTGGAATGACCAATAGTGGAACAGTTAACACTCCATGGAGAGAACAGAAGAGCGACAAGGGAGTGCCAAAGAAGAAGCCAGATATGCTCTGAGCGTTCCTCTTTCCTCTTAAATGTCTGTTAAGTTTTGTATCTAGCAGGTTCAGGGTCTGAATAATTGATGCAGCAACTGATGTCTCAGGAGACAAAGTTGCAGTATAGCCTTACAGCTCCTCAACTTCGCACAAGGCTGCTGCTGTGAGTCAAGTCTGAATGGAAGGAGTCTTTGCTTAGAGCCTGGAGGAAGGATGGTGAGATCATAGCAACTTCCAACCAGAGGAGTAACAATGACTCAAACCAGGTAACCCGGAGCATAGATGATCTGTGAGGATTCAGGGCATCTGCAAATGAATTGGTGCCAGCGTTCTGTGCCTCTGACAACCTTCTCAACAAATTCTGTAGCAAGAATGTGGTCAGACATTCAATCAGTAAGACAGAAGAAGAGGATTTTTGAAGAAGACAGCATTTCAGTGGCTATCTGCACTGGGAACTCGATTCAGTGATGCACTCTTTGTGAGGGGCAAGAAAAGGTGGGGATAAGTGAACCCATATTCAAGGTACTAAGCAGAATGCCTGCAAACAACATGAAGACACAATATTTGTGGAATAAAAATGACATGTAGCCAATCCACGTCTGAATAGTTTCCCTTCTTTCCATGTTTTCTTCACCTCTATGTGCCAATGCTCTTCAGCTTACGGTAATTCAGTCATTCAGTGCCGTATCAAACATACTGTTGATGTTCTTTGTAAGTAAACATCCAATGAAGGTATAGACATAGTATTTACTGGGCTCCAGCAAAAGCAACTGAAGGGGGTTCTCTGCCCTTGGTTATGCAGGAAGTTTGATTAGATGATGTATTGGTCCCATTGGGTCTTTATAATCTTTAAATCTATGCCTCTAATCCAAAGTTCACTGAAGTCTTTAGAAAAACAGTGACTTCAATGATCTTTGGTTCAGAGCCACTGTATTGAACCTACAGAAGTTGAATGACACTTTACAAATACATGATTATCTTGCCAGGTATTTATAATCCTTGTTCATGGTCACAGTATTTGACTAACTTCCCAAAAAAACCAAGCAGATACTACTAGAAGAGACTACAGTCTATCCAAAGGGTCCATACCATAACCCACAGGAAGCTGCTGGATCTCTCAACAAAACATTAGTCAAATATGTAGTTATTAATGAATGAATGAGTAAAGCCAAGAAACCATCTGAATAAGTGGAAAAAGAATGAGTATTAAAAAAATTGAGTACATTTCTCATTACAAACTCTTCACTTAACTCAAACTGCAACTTATTTTCAAGAGCCTAGGGGGAAGTGAATCATACTCATTAGGAAAATCAGCCTCCCCTCAATCAATCCAGTGATGTAATCTCTACTGTGTAGAGTTATTGCTCTGGAGATGATGGCATGGACTTCAAGAACAACACATTTCTATATAATGCAAACTTTGTATATCCAACAGAATACAGCTATCTCCAGGGCACCACCTGTATAACTGTGCAGTGGCAGGGTGCTGTGTTCATAAACGAAGTTTGGGTAGAAATGAGGGATCTACGATGCTGAATCTTACAAAAAGGACGTCTTCATGGTTCAAACTGCTTTTACACTGGCATAACTGGTACTGGTACTGGTAACTGTGACCTGACAGCTCTGACTCCTGTCAGAAACAAGATGCAGCCACACGGCACCCACTGGCATGTGATCATCTACCACAGCCTTTGAGACAGACACCTTTGCACTGGTTGTATTATCTGAGCTGAAGTAGTAAAGAAGCAATTCACTTTGGCAGGCCTTTCAGATCTGTGATTCCTCCTCAGCAGGAAGGCGTCAGTGGTGACACAACCAGTGTAAGTGGCTGCCCACAACCCAATTACCTCTGGGAAACAGCTTATGGCTTTCTGGAACTCAGATGCTGTGGCAAGTGATCTGATCAGGTCTCATTGTTTCTAGTGACTGAGAACCCAAATCTCTCTTCATCAGTCCCAAGCACTGTTGCTGACATTATCTTAGAATAGAGTAGGATAGAAAAAAGAAAAGGGAAGAGAAGGGAAAGGAAGGGAAAGTTGGAAAGAACCTACAACCATCAACTAGTCCAGCTGCTGGCCACTTTGAACACCTCTCTAGGAAGCCTATTCCAGTGTCTGACCACCCTCCTAGTAAAGAAATTTGATCTTCCCCTGATGCCGTTCTGAACCATTCCCCTGTGTTCTGTCACTGGATACCAGGGATTAGCAGCTTCCACCCACTTTCCCTCAAGAAGCTATAGAGAGCAATGAGGGCTTTACAATTTCATTGGAAGCTTCCCATCTTCATTATACATAGGCTAGACTTAGCTGGGGTGGTCAGATAAGGTCGGTATCAGCACTGGAACAATCACACCTTTAAGTCTTCATAAGTTTCATAGATGCTGGACACATGCCAGAAAATAAGCCAGTTCCCTGATTTCTGGGAGAGGAACTGGCCAAAGTAAGACCATGATACTTCTGGTGCAGAAAGCAGGCTCGAAGTACAAAAATTGCAGGCCAAGGGCAGGGTCTTCAAACTTTGCATTCAATCAGGCCCAGCTCTTAAAGACCAAGATTTGCCAGTTTCACTGCAGAAAGGAGCTGAACAGTCCCATCTTGGGAGGTACCCTAGGGCAAGGAGGGGGCTTTGCCTTCTCCCCTCTCTGTGGCCAACCATCATAAAACTGTGTGCAGTGACTATTGGTATTAAATACATAGTTTTAAACGGGTCTACCAAGAGGAGTTTAAAAAAATGCTGCTTGGGCACATCCTATATCACTGCTTTTATGCAGGTACCTCTGTGAGCAAGCAAACTCTTTGGCTCAAGTGTTTCCTCATGAGTCATTGGCTGAAGAGATAGGGATAGGGAGCTATAGTGTTGTCAGTCACTGTGTATCATGTAGACCAAGTAGCCACACAAAAACCTAAATTCTCTGTGGCTGAAATTTTCACATCCCTCTGTGACCTGACGTCTTTTGCTGCAGGGTTTGTGAGAGCATCCAGCACTGAGCAGGAGGACGCGCAGGTTATAACCTGCCTACTAGTTAGGAGACATAAGAAAAAGGTGGCAGGGGACTGTGGTGGGAACAGTCCATCAGGAATACTGTCCTCTCAAAATCACAGAATCACAATATGCCAGTTTGGAAGGGGGACACAAGGATTATTGACTGCAACTCCTGGACCTGCACAGGACCATCCCCAGGAGTCACACCATGTGCCCAAGAATACCATCCAAATGCTTCTTGAACTCTGCCAGGCTTGGTGTTGTGATCGCTTCCCAGGGGAGACTGTTCCAGTGCCCAGCCACCCTCTGAGTGAAGAACCTTTTCTAATATCCAACATAAACCTCCCCTGACACAACTTCAGGCCATT
>JAWWES010000115.1:38810179-38827614 GCA_035583135.1 Lophotriccus pileatus
TTGACAGAAGTCCTACTGAGTCCTACACTCTCTCTAGCCCATGGCTAAAGAAGAAAAGCTGAATAAACTTGTTTTACCCTAAAAACTCTGAGAGGACTTCAGTCACTAGGGGTATCAAGCCTGGCACCATCCAAAAGATGTACAGCTTTCTGGAAGGGTTTCACAACTTCCACATAAGCAAAACCAGCCAGGGAGTAATCAACATGCATTAGAAATTTAGATCGAGCTGGTGAAACAAATGTGTCCCAAATGTGGGTTTATTTGTGCATGTGCAGAGACAAGGACAGCTATGCCAGAGTGTTGTCAGTGTGGCAGTAAGGAAGAAGATCAAGTAGTGTAAGAGTTAGTAATTATCACAGTACGAATGATGAAAATCAGGTAAGTTCCTATTACTAGGCATTCTGATTTTTCCTGTAGAGGTCTCAGTTTCACCCTGCTGCCCAAATAGGTAGAAGAGAAGCTAAAATGGTTACAGAACATTGTGACTGGCCCTGAAAGAAACTCCATTGTTGAGCAGATAGAAGATACTGAGTTTCAATCTGCAGAGACACAGAGTGGGTTTGCTAGACCGAGTCACGTATTGCACAAATTCACATATTCTAGGACAAGAGAAAAAGAACATTTTCTCATTTATTTCTCTTTCATTCTCTGACTCTGTCTAGTCAGTCTAATTTTAAAATAATTTATTCCCTCTCAGCTCAGCAGCACCCACACTGGAAATAATCATTTGACATTAGAATCTATCCACCTTGCACAAATTTATCAGCCCCTTTGTGCAACAAGAGAAAAGTGGAGAGCAGGCAGGGGCCACAACATCAGGTATGAAGGGAAAAATCAACAGATGTAAAAGGCATCTGAAGTTGAGGAACAGAAAACAGCACTCAGTGGCTTTCTTAGATTTTGGGAGTTACTGTAGCTTTTGCTCTGCATAATTTGTGGGTGGAACATATGAGTAAAGAGTCAAAATGCTAAAAGCAAAAAACCTATAATGAATTGATTCCCTGGCATGTCCAGTTCACCCCATCTCAAGACAGACCACCACATGAGAGCTGTAAAATAGAGCTCTCGTCCAAAAGCAAGCAAAAGTTGATGGGCTTTTACTTTACCTGTGAATGAACTTGCAATATGACACACAGTTGTACTTCCAAAGCAAACAAAGAAAAGGAGGCCTCCTCTCCCTACATCTTTCCTTGCCAGTCTCCCACCAGTCTGACCCAGTCTTCACTGAAGTCACAAAAAATGAGATCCCTCTCCAAGCCTCCAGGACATGCAGGAGTTAGGCAGCAGAGCTGACTTACCACGAGGGCCAACTGCAGGAACAGACGAGTTTGCCAGACAGCAATAACAGCTGGACTCTGTCAGCTAAGCAGGACCAGCAAGTTCAGGAAAACCTGGTGTGAGCCAGCACTGACAGTGCTCTTCTGTCTGAGCATCCTGGCACCGCCAGCATGACTACAGCATGAAGCAGCCTGTCTCCAGGGGAAATACAGGTGTGTGCAAACACCTTTGACCTAGCCTGACCCCTCAGAAGAAAGACACAGATGGAGACCTGCTCAGTGAACCACAGTCCGGTCCCTCGCCCCCGGCACCCATGGCTGTCAGGGTTTCAGCCTAGCCCAGATTTTGCAGTTAAACCTTTCAGCTGTGCCACAAGTGAACAGAGATGTGGTGGCCAGACTCAGGAGTGTGTTCCCTCCCAGTGACATCTACAGTTCTGAGCAGAGAGCTGTTAATTAACCCCGTTTATTGAAGGGCGGACACATTCCTGCCTGGGCCCTGATTTTTCAGTCAGGCTCCAGTCCAGCAGGTGATTAATAACCCAGCGTGCTGTGGGAAGAGTGCATCTATTATTCAAATTAATGAAATTATAATCAAGAGGTGACAAATTAGCAATTGCTCCTTGACTGGATATGGAAACTCATTAGTGTGCCAGGCGCTTCTGGGGTGCTTGCTGCACTCACAGGCTTACAGTTAGAGAAGAGAGAGTCAGGCAGACCAGGCAGCCCCTTGGCACAGCTACACCCTATAATAGCTACAGGCACTGGTCCCACAAAATCCCTTAACCTCCACCTCTTCTTCATTGGACAGACTGATTGCAAGGTACTGCCCCAAGGATGGGCTGCAACAGCCTCAAAGCCCTGACACTGCTGGGCTGTGTTATGGGACAAGTATTTGAAAGCAGCTGCTTTGAACACTGGAGTGGAACTTCTGTCCTCCTGAATCGCTGGTTGCAGGAACAGCTGGTGGAGTGAGAGGCTGGAGATCTTCCCCAACTCAGCCTGCTCAAGGCTGGGGTTACCCTTCCCTGGAGGGTACTCACCGATGTGCTTCCCATACATGTGGTAGTAGAAGGAGACACAGTAGTACTTGGCAGTAATGTTGTAGAGGGGGCTGATGAGCCGGGCTTTGTCTCCTGTCACCCGGGGCCGGGATGCCTCGATGAACATGTAGTAACCTACAGAACAAGTGGGAAAGGTGGGGAAGGGCAGCAAGCGCTGGGTCTCCCTTCTTGCAAGCGATGGGAAGCCAGTGGCTGGGAAACTACTCCTCCTCTGGCAGACATGTCCTTGCTCTTCTCAACTGCTCTGCACCCAGTGTGATCCTGGCCAGAGACACTTGCAGGATGTCTGCAGTGCCTCTTCTGCCTTGACAGTATTTAGGGGAGAGCAGGAGAGATGGGCATCTGCAGACCGGCTGTGAGTGCATGCAGCAGGTGAATCCCTGAATGTGCACACACACGTCTGTCTGCGTGCAAAACGAGCCCTCCTGCTGCAGCACAAGGACCCCAGAACTGACTCCCTGGTGTAAGGAGAAAACCAGAAAGAGGAGGGAGAAACCGTTCCTGACTAATTTCTTTGTCTTAAGCAGAGGGAGAGAAGATTCAGTATATCTGGTCTAAACAATATTGTTGTCTAAAGAGTACAATACTAAAGTAGTAGTTAACAGCCCAGGGAGGAACAGATTAGCTATTTAATTTGTTGACATCATTTTCAATGCTCAATCAGGTCGGTGTACTGAACACTAATGGGAAAAGCCATTTCCTTAGCTGGCCATTGGATGTTTCCCATTTTTTTCTGAGCTCAAAGATATGTGCCTGCACACAAATTTACTTTCCTCATTAGAGAAAGGTGGAAGTAATATCCAGCTAAAATAGGAGCATTTAGTCCATTCACAGCTAGCATGAGCAATGCATAACAGCAGTCTCCTCTAGCTATGAGGTGAGGCAGCTCCTGTCTCTCATGGTCCTGCTTGGCACTAAGGAGATCTGTTTGCCTCCCTGAGACCTTTGAGGAAATAGCTGGCTGAAACCAGCAGAGCCATTTCTAGGTGTTAGAGATGTTCTCGTACTTGTTTATTCTTTTTTTAACTTCAAAACAAGCATCAAACAGTACAAGGGCATTAGGCAGCAGGCAATTAGCTGGTAACAAGAACTAATGCTCACACTATTCCCTTCAACAAAGTCGTGGCTGTTTTAATTGTGTGTTTAATGCCAATCAGTAACATGCAAATTAACTGCCTGCTCCCTGCACCCTGCGCGGAGGAGAAGTGTGTGGTGTGGAAAGCAGATCAGCCCTCCACCAGCTCCCACAGCCGCAAGACTCCTGACAAGCAACGGTGCGCATCTCACCCCCACCAGCCAAGCCGTAAGAAACCCAGATGTGTGCCTACCCTCCGGCGTACCGCTGATGTCCGTGGGGGGCCCTGTGTTGACAGTGCGCTTGGGGTTCTGGGTGAGGGCATTCTGCCGGGTCCAGTCGAAGTTGTCCATCTTGTCCTGCATGAAGCCGCAGATCTTCTCGTCCTCAAAGCGGCAGGTGTTGTCTGTGGGGAAGGAAGGGAAAGGGCTGGTCAGCTGCTGCTTTTCAAAGCTCTTCCCCAAGCTGCCTGAGTGCTCGCAGCACTGCTACGTCACTGTGTTGAGCTGGGGGGCAGATGGGCAGCCCTCGACCTCAGGAGGAGGCTGAAACAGAATGTATCATAGAAATCACAGAATGCGTTGAGTTGGAAGTGATCTCAGAGATCATCCAGTTCCAAACCCTCTGCCATGGGCAGGGCTGCCATTCACTAGATCAGGTTGCTCAGGGCCCCACCCAACCCAGCCTTGGACACTTTCATGGATGGGGCACCCATAATATCTCTGGGCAGCCTGTTCTAGTGCCTCACCACTCTCTGAGGAAAGAATTAACTCCTAACATCAAATCCAAATCTCCACTCTTTTGGTTTAAAAATATTCCCCATTGTCCTATCACTACCCATGATATATCCATGATTAGTATTATTATGGAACGGTTAATCGAGGCTGATGGATGTGATGGTCTGACAAAACAGAATAAAGCCAATATAGCTAAAGAGAGAGATTGTGCTGAGAGATCTGAAGGGGCAAATGTAAAAGAGGGTAAAAAGAGCATTGAAGGCAAACGGGCTACAAGGACTTTTATATCAGAAAAACTTGATAGTAGAATAATTTCCCCAGAAGAGAGGAAAAAGCACCAGCAGATGACCCCCCTTTAGGCTATATATTTAACTAAACTATGACACACATGAAAAAAAATCAGCTGTGGAGAAGAGGTCAGCTCAGTGTGACAAATGTGTCATTTGGCTAGAGTGCATTCAATTTATACCAGCTAAAAGGCACATTCGATTTTGAGCTTATGCTGGTTTCCCTAACAAAACAAATCATGTAGGTAAAAGATTTTCATGTAGGATCAGGCCACATGTGCAATAGGGCTCACTTTTATTACTACCACAAGACAGTGGTAGTAATACCTACACAATCACCCTATGGCAATATTGTGAGACAGGTGAAAAATCTTGTGCATAGACATAACCCAATATGGACTTGCACAGACTGGAACGAATAGGACATAACAACACTGAAGACTGTAACCTTTGGGTTAAAAAGGTAGTTCTTGAGTCACAAAAACAAAGGCCAAAGACCAGCTTTATGCTGCTGATGCAACAGGAGAGGGATGGATGAAACAGGCAGAAAAAGAGAAAAAAGGTCCAAGACCCAGAGTCAAAACTGCTGTGTTCTGAGAGGTCCCTGGGCAGAAACTCGACCTGGATGGAGAAGGGGCTAAGCATGGGATCTCAGACCTTGCAAGTGGTCATCCAAACAGATATCAAAAATCTGTATACCCCTGTGGCAGGGACTTGGGTTCCACCTTCTTGCCTGCCTCTTCTCAGCATCCCACCAAAGCAGTGAGAAAAGAGGAGGCAGTCTCCTGCTGTGGCCAGCAAAAATGTCTTTGCCAGCATAGGTTGGACACTGTGTGTCAAGCCAAGGGCTTGGTTCACAGACCAGGGTAGCTGGGTTTTCCATAAATTCAGTGGGAAATGCCTCTCGAGCTCTGCACAGCCATGGGGAGCTTGGCTGGGCTGGCCACTTAACTGCTGATTAACCCTGGCTAAATGCTTTCCATTCAATCTGCTCATTTCTAATTAGCATCCAAATTAGCCACTGCTCTGCAGTGCCTAGCACAGGGGTTGCGTGGCACCTGGAGCTGAAGGAGAATGGAGGAGTGGGGAGGAGATGGTGGGGCAGATGCTGGCAGGGGGCTGAGACAGGATAACTGCATGGGATGGGGGGGGCCTTTTTCATTCCCCAGCACAGGGACATGGAAGGAGAAAAGAGTGAAAAAGCAGCTTCTAAGGGTCCTTCTTCAGCTCTCATGACTGAGAGAAGGGAGTTCATGGTTGTACCAGATACCCAGTGGTCTTCAAAGCAGGGGCTGGAGCCCACAAGCTTGCTGATATTGCTGGGTTGTGTAATACCCCTGGTTTCTCTCCACTGGACCAAAGACAAGCATTTCCATAACTTCAGCTCATGGGTTGCCAGCTGCAGTTAGAAGAGACAAGTTTTCTCTTAGAATGACATTATCCTACACAGGAGAATCACCACAACTATCCTTTTCCAAAGGGACTGGGGTTGTTTGCACTTCTGACGCTGTGGTGCACATGGACCTTCAGAGAAAGGTGATATCTTTCTCCAACATAAAATTACCTTAACAGGGAATATCAGGTGTAAAACAGAGCTGGAACCTGTATAACAGAGGTCAGCCAGGCAAGTGATTGAGAGGGATCAAACCTACAAATGAGGAGGCACAGACATCAAAGGAGAGGCAGATTAAGGAGAAAGCACAAGCTCAGGTGGATATCAGAGAGAGCTGTGCAAGACAAGAGGACTGAAGACAGTATTCTCAGGTTAGCACCAAGGTCTGGTTGTGCCAGCTGATGGACTACTCTGCCTCATTTTTAAGAAGCCCCACACATACATAGGATGAGACTGTGCAGAAAAGATACTCAAAAGCCCGAAGAGAGCTCTTTTAATGTCAAAACAGGGTCCTGATTGCATCCACTGCTCTCACTCAAATGCAGCTAATTGCAGAGGGCAACATCCTAACAGAGCATATAGAATAGAGAAGGGTCCTATGCATCACAGATCAACCAATGCTGTTGCTTAATTGACAACATGATCCAGCTTATGTGCAACACCACATGCTGTGTGGGAGTTTATAACTACAACACATTACCTCTGCTTAGCTTGGGAGCTCAAGGCACTTTGCAACAACTAATGAACAAGGCTTCTTAACACCTCTATGGCATAGCAATGCCTCTTTCTATATATCTCCTGCATTACACATGCACAAAAGTATAGACAGACACATTTAAGGTCACAGCAGGCAGCATCTAAGCTGGAAAAAGAACCCAAGTGCTCTGACTCCTGGTCCTTTGGTTTAAAACAAGCCACAGGAAGGCAAAGCTCTGTTGTTTCTCCGAGCTAGAAATGGCGGTGCCATGAATAACTAGGAGATGTTCAGTGTGGTTTGGGACACCACCTGCACATCGCCTCTGTGCGGTTATCAGCAAAGCTTGCCAGGAGAAACCTGGTAGATCCAGCCAAAAGGAAAACCTTTAAAGGGCTTGCTGTGTCTCAAGAGGCCACAAAGGTGACCTGACTGATGAACCCAGCTTTATGAAGCAAATCTTGCAGTTTTACCCCATCTGCCAGGGATCCTGGCTCAGCATCGTGGTGCGACGGAACCTTACTGTTTAAAAATTAAGAAGTCCATTTAAATATTGAACACAGGATTTGTTCCCTGGATGGTTATTTGTGAGGTGGAGGTGGCAGAGGAGCTGGTTCCTCAAAGGCTGTCTTCACCAAACAGATTTCCTTGGCAGGTTTTGCAGTGGTGGCAGCTCAGTGCAGACATGTTTGCACCTGGTTACAGACACCTCCCTGCATTCCCAGAGGAGAGATCCTCTGCTGTGGCTATTAGCATTTTTGGTCCTTTGCCTTCTTGAGGAACATAATGAAGGTTTTCCTTTCAAGTCCTTAGGGGGAAGCCATCCCTGGTTCTGAAATTCTGGATGCCAGATGAATACAAAAAAATAATAATCCTATTCTAGCTGCAGCGTATGGGTGAATAGCAGATGGAGTGCACTTGAATAAAATTGCCTGCATCATTTAGCTGTGGTCTGAGGACTGAAACTGGCTTAGAGCATAAAGAAACATGCTCCATGCCTTGGCTCTGTTGCAGACCTGTTGACTGACCCACAGGCTATCACCTTCTCTTTGGACATCAGTTTCCCCACCTAAAAAATGAAGACAATGCAAACTGTATTGAGACCTCAGAGTACATCATGATCTAAGAAAAAACATTTAACTGTCTCTTCCATTGTAATCTTCTAGAGCATTTATCACCAGTAATGGAAGAAAGCTTCACAATGATGTAATTGGTTGGGTCATGGTGGATTGCTGTCTGGTTTAGTATCTCCATCTGCAACAAGGGGATAATACAGTCTACACAACCCTATTTGCCATTATGATACAAAAAATTGTTACCTTTTTTAACCTTTGCATTACACACATTCCTGAAGAATGGGTACCAATTTGAGTAATCCAACTCTAAACAGCAGGCTGGCATCTCATTCCCACATGTTCATACCCGAGCAACAAGCTTAAATTCCTCTGGACTATGAGGCATTATCAGAGATATGACACACAAGCACTAGATGGTAAGCAACAAACCATGGTAATCTGCCACAAGCAGCATCTGGCACAGATCACCACCCACCATACTTGTCCATATTAGCACCACACACAGCCAGACTACAGATACATGAGAAACAGTGTTGCTGCTCTGGAAGGGCAAGACACACTGGCCAACAGAAAACTAAATCGGCTATCCCATATACTTCTTAATGACCTTATCACCAACTTGCAAGGTTATATCTGGTAGAACCAGGGAACCCAAACCACCCAGTGCTGGTGAGGCAGCACAGTTTGTGGGGCAGCACTGCAGCATTTGGGTTAGAAAGTGAAGGTTATATCCAAATGAAATTGCAGGGGAGAGGTAAGAAGGACAGAGCAGATTACTCAGCACTGGAATTTTTTCAAAATATTAAAATTATCAGTTATTCTAGGAGAACTTTAAGATAATTCTTAGGCAGTTTTTTAAAATATAAATTCTGGTTTTTAGAACTAGATCAACTAAATTTTAAGTCAGCCTTACTGGTAGCCTCTAAATATTAGAAATCCTCAATGTCTTTTGTTCACTTCCTATGCTTTTCCTGTATAGCCCCGTACCTGGCTCTGTAACCATGCCACACGCATGCCTGCCCCAATGTTATTAACATCTTATTAAGCTGAGAGAGAAAATACATGAAGAAATAATTGTATTAAGTGACTCTCAGAGTTTGTAAATTAATCACCATTGTGCATGCCCTTGGATCAGGCTGCCAGAGGCATTAATCATCTAATCTTTGCCTTTCACTTGAGAGCTCTCAATGTTTGCTCCCAGAATTTGACTGGGCAGCCTAGCATGAACTTTTCCCTAGGGGTGGTGGTAGCAGAGGAACTAGGAAAAGAAGAGGTAGCAGGAGGGATTTCCATGTTAGTGGGATGACAGTCTGGGAACTCAGCTGTGGTCCAAAGAAAGAGCTAAGAGCCTTTGGGCTCATATTTACTAGCAGCTGGTCTGAAAGGAAGGGTCATATCTGAAATCAAGTGCAGTAGGTCTAATTTTAGGCAGTCAATCTCAAGGTGTGAACTCATGGGCAATACCCTCATGACTGGCCCAGAGGACCCAATATCCACCAGAGGCTGGGCAACTTACTTATATCAAGGTGAAATCATAAGTGTTGGGTTTACCACATGAAAATACACGCGTGGCTGAATTATCCTCCACCACAGGCAAATTTAATGCAGTTGTTCTGGACTCAATCAAGATGCCAAAGCAGCCCCAGGCAGGCAGTCTGAAGGTTCAGTTTACAAAGACCCCAAGAGATTGGCACAATGAGGACTCAAGTTGCTCTGGCTCTACCAATGATTTATGTAGTGTAAAAGCAAGTGGCAAAAAGCCAGATTTTGTCACGTCCCCCTGCAGGCTGGGATGCTTGCAGCCTCCAGCAAGTACCGAGGGACACACTCTGGATTAGGTCCCTGGCAATATGCTCCATGGTTCCCAATGAGTCTTCTATGGAGAATATTTAAAGAGGATCAGGAAGTGGAGAAAAGTAAGCAAATGGAATCAGGAATTAGAGCCACAAAATCCCTCTAACCCTGTAAGCAGCTCCTATTCTCAGGCAGAGTATGGCTCATCAAACCATCCTCAGACTGTGAGCTTGCAAGAATTAACACCTCATGGCTGCCTTGACAATCCCATATCCTGATTTTTGGCTGCCTTCTCCTTCTCACTGATACCCTGCAGTGCAGCAGCAGCACTTACCTACACATACAAAGAGTAATACATTAAAGGATTGAATACTGACTCAGCAGCTGGAAAAAAGGGGAAACATCTACATGGAACCACCTGCTCCCCATGGACCACTAGCAAGTAGTCTGCCTTTCTCTGCTCAAGAGGTTTGCCTGGGCTTATATCCAGCATTGAAGCAAAGGAATTTTGTTTTATTCCCTGAAGATCACTCCACCACTGCCTACAGCAAGCTAAAAGTCCTCTTTCATGCTCAGTGGGCACCGTCACATTCATGTTAAAGACCATCATTCTGAGGCATTGTGTATTCTGTTCTCAAAATCAGTGGGAACTCTGGGTGCTCAATAAAGGTGGGCCTGCATCTTGGCAGGAATGACCAAAATGAAAATAAGCAAGTTAACAGTGATGACACTGGAAGAGAAAAGAAAGGGACTCTGCTCAAGAAGTTTGTGAGAGGAGCCAGATCTGAGCTGGACACAGCTCCATACTTGCCTGCAGAGATATCAAGTGGTATCTTTTCTGATCAGAAGAGGATGGGAATATACATTCCTAAACATAGATTATTTGGGGGAACATTTAATAACCTGCTTATTGGAAGCAGATTGCTCATTTTAAGGGGAGGGTGGTTTCAAGATCACAGCCTATCCAGCCGCAGAGATATCAGGTGTGAATTAGAGCCATATCTCTGGTGTATATCTCCTGGAAATAATTTGAGATACAACAAATGGCAGTATTTACTGGAAGCTTTAGTGTATGCAATTTTATCCTCTTTTGCAAAAAAAGGTTTGAAAAAGTCAGCTGGGTACTCCAGTTGTTGGCTTGCCTGATCTGCTGGAGCACTTGACTAACATGCATTACATTCAAAACATAAACACAAAGGTGTTTTTGCTTACCTGTTGGGTTGGGATAGTTGATTGCTGAAAGAAGAAACAGAAAAACAAGTCAGAACAGTACTCCCTCAAATCACAAATTACAATCAAACTCTGAAAATAAAACAAACCTATCAAGAAAGGTCACAGATGCACAAGTCTCCTGGCAGCATCCCTGTGAAACAGCAGTGCTCGGTGTCTGCCTTGGTGATGGAAAAAGATGCTGACACCCTAACTGAAGCAGCAACAGACCTTAAGAAACCCCCACCTAAGGGGTGATCCTGGGATTCCATAGGGGAACCCTTCTGGCAACCCAAGCAGTTTCCTTCTGGAGCACCCAGTGTGATAGCACCCACTTAGACACCAAAGCTTGATATCTAAGAGAGACATTGAAACAGTTTGACACACTGTGGAAGTTTAAGACGACAGGTACACTGAGGACACCAGAAATGCGGTTGCTCCACAAGATAAGAGGGTTGTATGCAATTATGAAAACACAGGACGAGAGGGGTCTGTACTTTTTGCTGAAATCTAAGGTCTAAACTCCTAAAGGTAGTGAAGAAATCATAGAGTTGTGGAAATGGAGAGAAGTATGGTTAATGTGTATCAATGGGATGGTTTGGGAGTCGTGGTATTGGATAGAGCTATAGCTTTATTAGTGACTAGTTAGGAAAGGAATCATGCGTTCAGCTCTGGAAAGAATGGAAACCTTCTGAAATACTCTTATTTTTATGGGACTGTGGCTAATATACAGCGTCCAGTGGCTGTCCTCTAATATGCCAATAATGGGAAACTGCAGTGTGGCCTGATGAGTCACTGAGGTTTTGGGGATCTCCTGCCCACAGAGCGGAAAGTGTGAGTCAGAGCTGCTGAGTGACGAGTCAGTGGAGACTGACCTTCAGAAGTCTCTGTTTAGTGCTCTGCATTGGTGGCAACAGCCAAAATACAGTGAAATGTGATAGCACCGTGCTATCACAACTCCTCAGTACAGAGAGATCCACCCAAGGGTGACAGAAGACCGCGTCTGTTCAGGTCCATGTCCCTAGGCCTGGGGCTCGGACCTGCTCTTGTAGCCAGGACCGAGGAAGAGACACCTACGTTCCATGTACCGGATGATGCGGGCAGCCATATCTCCAGCCCCGAAACTGGTGATGGGCGTCAGGCGAACCTCATAGCTCTGAGGCACTTTCAGGTTGGGCAAGATGTGCTCCAGCAACAGGCCTTTCTCCATTTTCTTCACAGGAATGAAGGTTTGGATGCTGCTTCTCTGAGACAGCTGCATAGAAAAAGAACGCACAGTGTTACGAGAATCCTGAAACTGGAAAACTGAGCAATCCTATCCACCATTCTAACACACTATTCCACCTCTTCCTATAAGGACATGCACATCTGGTTTCTCCAGAAGATCTTCATGCAGCATTGGTTGGAAAATTCCCACCCTTGGTACAGAACAGTGATCAGGAGACTGAGTTGCCCCTCAAGAGAAGCCCTGGGGTCCTCCTGACTCTAGGGACAACTTGAACTATGGGTCCTGGAGCAACTTTGTGTCCAGAAAGAACAGTTCAGGGTGGGAAAAATGGACCCAACTTACCCCTGTTAGTGCACCAAGGTCCTTGCAAACACAGCATTGCATTTTGCCAAGATATCCTGCAGTTCACAATCACTGCTGCAGAATTCATTCACTTGCTGCCTGGGCCCTGTGGCATTTCATTTGATGCCTCACTGGGACCTGTCTACTACCATGCTTCCTCAGCAAACTTCCACAGGATCCATCTTTGAATCCTAGCCCACACTGCCTCCACAGACCAGAGCAAGGGGTCTAGGTCAAGTCAGTGGTTCTCTGGAGTCAGTCATAGGCTCCCTCTTTCTCTGATGCCCATTGGAAGGAGCTGAACCATACCAGCTAAACACTGTTCAGTTTGCTAAGGCAGCAGGGAATTTTTAAGATAAAAAACGGGAAAAATATCGTTATCAAAATCACCACCACTAAAAATGATGAATTACATGTCAGTGAAACTTCCCTGCCACGGTCATGCTTGCTTGGTGGGGGAAGGACAAGAATGAGGACTGCATTGTGAAGATACAATTTCCTGCCTGTCGCCGTGCGGTGCCTGGCTCCTTGTGGCAAGATATGTTATTGGGGATGCTGGTGCTGGTAAAACGATCTTTGGCAGGGCTTTCCATGATCCAGTGTTCACTGTCCCAGACACTAAGCTTTCCCCTGCCTCTGATATATCCTTTAGGCTGACAGTTTCCATCACAAAGGCAATTTTCCTGACAGGCTCAGTCAGTGTTGGTCAATAACTCTGAAGTTACAGGATTACTGGAACCAGGAAGCATGGAGGAAGGTTTACAGCAAATCTGTCAGTGTAGAGAGAGTGGGGCAAGAAGTGAGAAGGGGAGTGAGAACACAGTGGGAGCAAGGGCCATCAGCAAGGCAGGGCTGGGGAGCAATGCAGATGTGGCACCTGGTAAAAACAAGTTAATTCAATCCCTCCTCTGCCTGCCTTCAGCCCTTACGAACATAACTGTAAGTTCAAACTCAGAAGCAGTGGCTGCCACTGGAGAGCTTCCTGTGCCACAGTCCTGTTCATTTCCAACACGGCCAGGACCCAACAACCCACCTCCTTGATCAGCCTACAATTTGGACGATGCTTCCAAGTGAAGGAGCAGGATGGCACCAGATCCTGTGATGGGGCAGGACTGGGGCCTGGGAACCCATGGCTGCATGCGGTTCTCACAGTGAAAAACTGTAGCAATGGACCTGCCTTACAGATTCTAGCTAAAAGAGACCTTTGTACCTAAGCAAATCAGGGTGCAAGTTGCTTGAGGACCTACTTTCTGCACCCTCCTCCTCCTTCCTGGGCAAGATGGGTCAGAGAGCTGGGAGCTGCTTTCCTGCAGCTTGGTGCTTTCCTGAAAGGCACCTGGGAGGACTCCTAGCAGGCACGACCAGGGCAGGGAACCAAGCATGAACCTGGCACCAAGATGATGCCAGGATCCGTTCGTATCAACAGTGCCTCACATACATGCTTGCAAGCTGGCATTCCTACTGCTCAGCCCTCCCATCTGCCAGCCTTCCATACTACCGCTCTGCCAAGCAATGGCAGAGCTGGTTCCCAGTGGCAGCGACTTCACCTGGGATCATTAGCACCAGACCCCCAATTATCTGGGAGAAGAGGAGCAGTCACAAGCCACAAACAGAAGGCTGGAGTGGTACAGCTGCCATAGATCTTTTTGGGGTGTGGAACCTCACTGGGAAGGCTAGCAACAGCTCCTCCCCACAGGCTGCCATGAGCTGGGGTGCTGGGAAGGCAGCCAGCAAATAGGAGGAGGTCAGAAGCCATTTCCCTCATCTAGACATAACCTTTAGAAAAGAAACAAAATGGAGAGTCAGAGAGAAGCCTGAGGGTGAGATTCAGACAGTGCAAATTTCACCTCAGCTGGGATTTAAGTGGAATTTGGGTACCTAAAGCCTCTGGGAGCAGTGTCAAATCACGTACTATCCCACATCACCTAATCCAGGACAAACTGAGAAATCAGCCCCCAGTCTGGACTGCAAAGCTCTAGATTCCCCAGTTGAGTCTATCCTCAGGGACTTACGGATTAAACAAAATAAATAACTGGCTGCCACCCAATTTCGGCTGCGAAACAGAAATTAATAAATCATTAATACGATTCCTATGGGTTGCAACTTTCCTGCTTCGCAGAAGAGACCCAGATAACTAGATAATGGGAAAGGCACAGCTGCAGCCCAGCATGTATCTCTTCTTGGTGTATAGAGGGAAAGTTTTATGAGAGTCTTTTTCCTCCATCAAATACTTCATATCCAACTCTTCTCTCAGCCTGTGTCCTGTCCCTATTCAATCTGCAACTTGGACCTACACAGAAACTCACTGCCAGAAAGGCTGCCCTCTGCATATCTTTAATATGGTCCCTGCAGTCCTGGCATCACAACAGAATGTCTTTGCATGTCTTTGGAAAGACTGGCTCTTCTCTGTGAAAGGCATCATGGGCCAAACATCTCCCCTGAGCCAGCTGCAGCCGTCAGTAGAGAAGCCAGGTGCACTGCCAGCACAATTTAAAGGGCACATGCCAGGGAGAAAAAGGGGGCAACTCCAGCCAGCCGCTTGCTGTGTGCATGCGGAGCAGGTGCCTGCTTGTAGCCACTAGCACAGGTCCAGCAGACAGAGACAGAAGGCCAAGGTCTGCTCCCCTCCCTAAATATCCTTTGCCTCCCTTATTGCCAGCAGCAGGTCTGTGCAGATCTGCCTGCATCAGCCCAGTAGAAACCCATTTTTCAATCATCTTCAATTGCCAGCTGTTGCCCTTTCTCTCACTCTGTGTTCTTTTCTTCCATGTTATCCTGGTATCTTCTTCCTTCCACCCTCTTCTCAGCCTCCCTCCTCCTGATCATGTTGACCCAGTGCTCCAGTTTAATATTGCTGTGGTGCAGTTAATAAAGCAGAGGCAGGCGCAGAGGACAAGGAAACACTGGCCGCCTTATTAGAGATGCTGAAGCCTCAGTGGAGGATCTCATGCAACAAGCTCATTCATCACCAGGCTCGGGAAGCTGCCAACGGGGCCAGAACAAGAGCACTGCGCAATGCACAGCCTCAGCTCTGCCTTCACCTCCTTTCATTTCCAATAAAAAGAGGAAGGGGATGGGAAAGGAAAAAAAACCCAAACAAATCCACAGCTTCTACCAGCTGGCTGTGAATATCCCACGGGCTGCAGAGGTGAGAGCATTCTTGCAGAATGAGTTCACTAAAAACACCTTATGAAGGGAAAAATCAGCCCCACATAGTACGTATGTATTCACATGCAGTGTATGCAACCTGTCCCTCTGCCCTGCCACTTGTAAGCAGTATTAGCAATCAAGAGAGAGCACACTCACATGCTTATATGTACTTAGCCATCAAACCTGTGGGAGCTGCAAACTGGGACTGCCCCTTCTTGTTCCTCAGCATCACATTCTGTTGGTAGGTATTGCCTGTCCAGTCCCCTGTCTTATCATGTGAGCTGGCTTGTGATGCTTGCAGAGTTTTTGTTCCACTGTGGCCAGCTGAGCCAGCTCATGATCCAGGAACACAAATCAAGAGACCCAGAGAGAAAACCAGGATTCCACGCTACCCCTGCCCACTGCTGCCACCTCAGCTGGGGCATTGTCACAGTAGAGGGGTCCAAGGTATTTCACGGCCACACCTGTGTTTTCTGTTTATATCAGCTATTAAAGGCAAAAAAGGATGATGTTTGCAGACTGAATGATGTTTAAGCTAGATACATATCAACTAGAAGACTCGGCAAAGCCAAAGGATATTAATAAACACATCTGTCAAGAGTTCATGCTGAAATTCTGCTCAACAAACCACACCAGGGATTCACAAGACTTGGTGTGACTTTTGTACCCACATATGTGGTCTCACAACCAGCTGTACTTTTAGCTACTATGCATGCTTGTTTAAGGGAGAAATTAGAAAGAAAGTCTGTTTCATCATCAAGCTCCAAGGAATTGTTGCAAACACCAACTAGAAAAATGCACGTTAAAATCATGTAGAATCCTCAATAAGCTGATCAGAGCAAAGGAACTGCTCTTAAGGCATCCAGATTCCCAGCATTGCAATTCACTCTTGCCACTTTCTCCTTACTTGTTCTGCTTCTTCAGCAGCTTCTCAGCTCAGGGCACAAGCGCTAGCTCTGCTTTCCAGTATCTCCCATCCAAATCCTTTCCACACATATTCTCCATCTCACCCTTTTTTCTCAGCCTCATACAAATTCCCCAGGCTGCTCCTTCCTGCAGCACAAATGAGACAAGGGTGGCTTCCCACACTCCCACTCCATTCCCACTAACTAACTGCAGACATGGGCTGCTGGAAAAGCTCCCAGCTCCATCCCCAGCCTCTCCAAAGGGAGAGAATTCAGCAGACAAAGGCAGGCTGATGTGGCACAGAAGCTTCACACACAGGCTCCCTCTCTCTGGCAGGCTCTTCCTTAGTCCCTGTAAAGCTCCACAGAGGAGCACACCAAACAAATGACAGAGGGATCAAGAGCAGAGGTAGTAATTTCCTTGATCCTTCCAGCATCAAGGAATAATATTGCTAGTAATAGTCAGATCCATCAGGTTAAAGAGTGGCTCCAAGGTTGGTGCAATCAGAAAAATCTGGCGTTTGTTGACCATGGGATGATCTACTGAACATCTGGTCTACTGACACCTGAGGGGATGCACCTATCTCAGAGGAGAAAAAGAGTTCTAGCACATGAGCTAGCTCTAGACAGAGCTTTAAATTAGCTTGGCAAGGGGAAAGGGACAAAACAAGGCTCGCCAATGATGAGTGATTCGATGGTGTGCCAGAACTTGAAGAAAGGAGCACTCATGGGATCCCTCTGTCTTCTTCATGAGGCATTGGCTACAATGTACCATGCCAGAAATGTTTCTACACAAAGGAACAAAGCAGAGAAGCTCTAAGCTTTGGCCCAGTCCCAGAGGTTTGATGCCATTGAGCTGGTTGGATGTGTCTTATGACTGGAGTTCCCTGTTGGATGGTTACAGGCTCTTCAGGAGGGATAGACAGGGCAGGGCAGACAAGGAAGGTGTACACCCAGTGGAAGCAAGGTCAAGTGACATGGGAAGAATTTAGAGATGCTGCTTACAGATGTAGGAAGAAAATTTGTGGGGCCAAAGCTCAACGGGAGTTGAAGCTGATGAGAAATAGGGGGGACAGTATAAAAGAGTTTTTTCAAATACATTAATGGCAATAGACGATATAGAAATATCATCAGCCCATTACAGGATGAGGATGGTCACCTCACAAACAGGGACAGAGACAAGGCAGAGGTGTTCTTTGCCTCT
>JAWWES010000115.1:38827714-38884904 GCA_035583135.1 Lophotriccus pileatus
TCATCAGCCCATTACAGGATGAGGATGGTCACCTCACAAACAGGGACAGAGACAAGGCAGAGGTGTTCTTTGCCTCTGTCTTCAACATGGCTGACGGAGCAAGGGGGTCTCATTGCCCTGAGCTGGAGGACCATGACTGTGAGAATGATCAACTCGCAGTTGACCCTGAAACCGTGCAGGATCTGCTGCTCCAGCTGGATCCGTACAACTCTATAGGACCTGATGGGATGGTCTCCTTCATGTGCCCAAGAGGACAGTCAGTCTCAGCCAAGCTGCCCAGTTTTTCATGATGCACAGACATCCCTGTTTAGCATGGTCCGAGGGCCAGGAGACAGTGGCGGCAGCAGAAGAGCACTTTTCTTCTGACGGGCAATAACACCCAGGGTGTGATGAGCCTCCCATTAGTACCAGTTCAGCCTCTTTGTCAAGACTCTTGGCTGCATTATATAGCTCGGTCCTGGAGTGCTGCAGGCACCATCTCATACCAGATTTCCCCAGGGGCTGTGACTGTGATGACCCCATCCCAACAAAGTCCAGCTAAGACATATCCGCTCTCTTCCAAAGGGAGTTTTGTTCACAATCACACCACTGCACTCAACATGATAGGATGGGCAGCATCCATGGCCTTAAACTGGTAACAGCCAGGAAAGAAACTCCCAAGCACTGCATCCAAGGGACTGGAAGGGATTGAGCTTCGTTATGGTGCTGGTAGCAGCTCCTGTGATGAACATGGGGCTCTGCAATGCAAACCCCCACTACCTGAGTACACATGCTCTGCCCTTAATTTCTGCCCCAACTGCACCTCCAAAGCTACAGGATGCCTTGCAGAGAGGTAACTTCAAAGAGTACATGCCATGGACTTCTGACTGTTGAAAAAAAGAAAAGAAAACATGATTACATATGGTTTATATGTGTCAGAATTTATAGTGTCCAAGACTGACAGTGAAATTATCCAAGTGCCAGACCCATTATCCAGTGCTGGAGAATGAGAGCCCAGCAGATGAGTTCCACAGGTAAAAATAATTCCTTGGGAAAAGATGAATGAAAAATGCCCAGAAACAGGATCAGGAGGGAGGGAGGGACAGGAAATTTTAGGAAACTCTCCTAAAAATGAGGCTCCAAATATGTTCCACAATGATGGAAAAATCTACCGGAAATCTGTCCCTCCTCTCCCACATCTTCCTATTCACCCTTTGACATATAGCAATGGATTGAGATTCTAATTCGTCATATCACCTTGGTGCCACAGGGCAGAGCAGAGGAAGGTGGTTTGTCTTGTGGGTCCCTTCCAATTCGGCATATTCTGTGCTTCTGTGAATTGAACACCACAAATTTAATGCTTGGTCTTCGTATCTTGGCAGAGGGATAAAACCCCTCTGCACTGGTAGCTCCCAAAGTTCAGAGAAGGGCAAAGCATGGACACATTCAAGGACACAGTAAGGGATGTACACTCCAGGCTGATAGGGCCCGGTCCCCTGTCACCACAGGGGCTGGCCCTGCTTATTAATTTTATGTATGAATCACATCCCCTCCTAAAAGTGGTGTGTTCCCTTTAGGCCTGCTCCTCCCGCTGGACATCTGTTCCAGAGCCTGCCCACCCTAATGTTCTCATTTCCAGGCTGAATTTATTCACAAGCAGTTTGGACCCAGTTGATCTTGTGCCAATACTGTCCTTTAGCTTAAATGGCTCTTTTTCTTCGCTGCTGCTTGACCCCCTGATGTTTTTATAGACAGCAATCACACCACCTCTCATCCTTTGCTTTGCTAGGCTAAACAAGCTGGGCACTTTGTGACTCCTCTTGTAACACAGATTCTCAGTTTCCTTTTCCCTGATTGACTCTATAATATTTTTCTGCGTGATCCCACTTGCTGGAGTTCGGTGCCCCAGCCCTGCAGATAGGATGCTGTGGCACCTCTCTACCTTGCCTAGAAGGACCTCAGGTTTCACCTAGGAGTACATTTGCCCTTTCTCACACCTGCACCTTCCCAGCAGCTACTTGAAGTAAACTCACTGATGCACATTGTTCCTTCACTTCAGTCATTTCCCACTGTAGCAGATTTCTCTGATAGCACCTTACACATGCATGACCCTGCCTTTGTACCACTGCATTTCATCTCACCAGAACCACTCAAGTAGTTTTTCATCTTTCAGATCTCAGTTAGAATATCCTGATCCTTCACTGAGATGGCATTGTCTCCCAGCCTGGTGTCAGCTGCACAAAATTTCATCAGCACAAGCTCAACAGGGGATTCTGAACTGATTGTCTGGTATCAGGCATGTGTAAGAGGCATGCCTACTCTGGAAAAAGCCATTTTGGTAAGATTTGGATAGTGGAGAAATTTGGTTTGGATATTAAGACAGTCATTGTGATGTTTCTTTATAATCTCTCATCATGACTCACATTCCTGTGCCTATCATATTGAATTAAAACATTTTCCTTGGTTAGTACTTCATCACCACCTTGGATGGAAATGATGTTAAGCATTAACAGCATCAGTTAAAGGGCTAAGGTAAGTTTAAGCTTGGATTTATTTAATTTTCCTTGCTTGATACTCATTAGGGGTTTCCAGAGCAAATAATCACATTGCAAACACAAAGTTGGCATTTACCACACAAGCACACCAGTGAACTGAAATTCATGCCGATGTTGTTCATCAGTCAAGTACACAGATTCAGATCCTGGGGTTAAGCAAGGATGGATGGCCAAAGCAAATCCATTATTCAGTTTAAATGAGGAGTCCTGGAAGCTTTTTGTCTCAACCTGTCCTTTATCAGGAGGCTCCATTTCCAGGCTGAAATGTCTCCAGCTCCAAAGAGAGAAGCAACTGAGACCTTCAGTAGCTACTGAGGAGAGCTGGAGCCATCAAAGCTGGGAGACAGTCTCTCTCTTTTCCTCTTGCACAGGCAATCAGCTGCCCATCCTCATTAGGTACCAAGAGCAGCAGTTTATGGCTTCCAAGAGAAGCCAAATTGGTGCTGTCATGAATTACTGTAAGTGCTTGTTCCACACTCTTCAATAATGTCTTTCATTAGAGGCTGATCAGAAAGCAATATGTATTTTATTAGCGTATGTTCCCTGGTCTAAGGAAGAACAGACCTAATCTTCACTCTGTCAGAGAGACAGTCAAGCAAAAGTCTAAACTGAGGCTCTCTTCTACAGCCTTGTTTTCAATCCTGAAGACACATGCCATCCTTCTGTTTCAGACTGGAAGCTCTATACTGCTACTGCAAGTTCTTACCCGTACTTGACTATGCACTGCAGAGCCTGAAAATCACCTTTCTGTTTTCTGTATGGGCATAAGCGGATAAGAGACAATATCCCTCGTCTTGTTTCACATCCTCTCTTCCAGAGAGCAATGGTTCCAGTCTCTTTTGAGCCTCACATCTGAAAATCAGCACTACTCAGTGCTTTATACTCATCCCTATGTCAGTGAGCACAGTCTCCTCTTCCACCAGTTTCCTTGCACTGGACACGACTGCTTGCAGCTGGACCCACACACGCCTGTGCACTGTGCTGTCAGCACTTCTGGGGCCAAGAAGAAAAAGCAATTTGCTTCTGCATAGCCTCAGTTTGCCCAGCTGCAGTGAGGCTGAGTTCTGAGCCACTTTGTCTTGTAAGTTACACTTATGGTTGTAACTTAGCAAGTAAGACATGCTCCACCAACAGGAGTTGCCACCTTCCAGGCTTCTTTTCTTGGGTTCTCTACAGATCATGGCAGCGCCCTCTGTTAGGGCACCTTCACCCTTGAAAACAACTAATAAAGGATGGGTGGGGTTGTTGCTTCCTGGAGCAGAAGTAGCCTTTTTGTGGGACTCTGGACTTTCCAGTCTGGTACATGTAATGAAGGTATAATATAGGTATCACTCCAGAGCCTACAGGCCACCTCTAACTCGACTGCACTATGGTCCTGTCTCAAACAAAGAAGAGGCAGCCAGCACAGCATATGCAGGGAGAGCCATACAGCTCCTCACAATGCTCCACGCTGCCTGCTTCATTTCTTTATGAAACACAGTCAAAACATCTATCTAGTGCCTACTCCTGCTCATTTGTGACTAGCTGTGGGAGAGACTACATCTCTCTTCCAAATCCTTCCCCTTCACACACTCACACCCCTTATTTCCAACACATTCTAGAAAGTGAGAGCCAGAGGGACAAAAAAAAGCAAAGCCAAGAACAAAACCAAAAAAGGAAACAGAAACAGAAGAAAGAAGAAGTGCAAAATAGGGGGAGCAGAGAAGGGCATGAAGGTGCAGAAAGAAAAGATGCTAAAGCAGTAGGAGGAACATGGGCTGACTACTGAAAGTAAGAGATGAGCAGAGTAAATGGGAGGAAGCTGCATCACAGCCTATTGACAGTGACTTATGGAAAGACTCAATAAACAGCATGTACCCCTTGAAGCCACTGAAGGAATGTGGATAAGAAATGCACAAAAAGGACTGACTTTGATACCTGGCAAGCATTTTCCATCCTGCATTCAGCTTTGTAAAACACAAGCCAATAGCCTGCTGGATATGAATAAGCACAGTGGTGTGAAAACAACATCTCCAGCCTGCAAGGCTGCTCTGAGCGGTGTATTGGTTTGGGGAATCTGATTATCTCTTCTCTCACATTTTCCTTACCCTCAATGAGCGCTGAACAGCAGTGTTAAGAGCTAAACAGACATGAGATTTTCCTTCTAGATGAGTTTTAAGATCCTATGAGCCTTTCCAGGAAGATTATTTGTACTGTTCTTCTCAGGCACTGTAACTATTGCGAACAGAACTAAGACTGGGAAAACTGTTTGGATTATTCCCTTGTACTAGGCAAGCTAAACAATACTCTGCTTTCTCTCTTGTCCAGTCAAGTACTTGAATTGCATTAGGAGCAGTAGTTATGAAAAGTGAACGTTAAGACAAAATGTCTGCTGGCAGACATTATGAAGGGCAAGACACCTTGGAAAACTTTCAGCTACCCTGTTTTGGGCAGATGACCTTATGTAGTGGATCCGGTTATGATCGAGTTGATTTTCCCCATTGCAGCCCTCACAGTGTGGGTAGCTAGAAAAGTGTTGATAACATACCAGTGTTTTGGCTACTGCTGAGCAGTGCTGCACAGCATTAGTGCTGTGTCTCCAACATTTCCCCCTCACCACTAGGCTGGGAGTGGGCAAGATCTTGGAAGGGGACATCATATCCAGGATTGCTGATCCAAACTGACCAAAGAGATATGAAAGGGATGGAGAAGGGGGGCACTTGTTATTATGATGGTCTTCCAGAGCAGCTGCTACACATACTGAAAATCTGCTTCCCAGGAAGTGGCTGGACATTGCATACTGATGTGAAGTATAGAATAAATCTCTTGTCTTCCTTTGCTTCTGTATGTGGCCTTAGTTTTTGGTTATTAAGCTGCCTTTATCTTGATGTGATTTTTTCCATCTTATTTTCTCCCCTTTGTCCTGCTGAGGAGTGGAATGATAGAGCAGCTTGGTGGGCATCTGGTGTCCAGCCAAGGTCAACCAACCACACCTTATTTACTTTGGATAATCACAGAAGAGGAACGATACCATAAGACTGAGGCACTAACCTACCACTGCTTATATTAGTCATATTACTAATTTTCCCAACTAACTGATTAGAAATTATCTGTGGACTAGGGAAAACCAGCTCAGAAAAGCCATGTATCTTACTGAAGAGTAAGTGAATGCAAAAAGACAGAATTAATCAGACTAATTCATTAGTAAAGCACCATTTGATAAGCTCTCATGGGCAAAGGGAAGAAATCTCAATAGTGACATTGGGCGAAGTTAGGCTAGCTAAGGGGACAACCTTATCCCAAGGCTACGAGACATTTCCACTGAACTCACCGGAGCCATTCAGTGATGGTCAGGTCTGTTTCAAGCTTCCCTGGCCAGCCTTGTAAAAAACACTCTGATTCTCTGGCTGACAGGGACAACAACAACCATGGCTGGGCAGACACCTCTACCTGCAGTGAGCAGTGGCTAAGGGAAAACTCCCTACCTTTGCGCTGGGTGGAGGCTCTTCTGTTGTTGACTTAGCCAGTAGAGAGTACATACATGAAATGTGGAAAGAGATCTTTGCTTCCCACCCCTTCCAAACATCCAGCTGTCCTGGAATCTTCCCTTACAACACAGGTAGAGAGGACCTTGTTCTCCCAGTAGGTCTTACTGACATACCATCCCCTGTGATTGCTAGGGATGAAAGGAGATGGCTCAGCATGCTGTTAGCTGTAGTGATTGATGGTGTGTCCTATTTTCAGGCAGCAGAGAGCAGAGCTGAGGCAAGATCCTGCCCTTTTCACTCCCAAAAGCTTGTGGCAAAGTCGCTGCCTTACCCCCAGGTCCTGCAGAGCAATCGTACTGAGCTTCAAGGACTGCTTGTCCATCAAATGCTGTTGATCAGCCAGTTCTCCTGCTGGTGCGTGGCTGACACTCAGTCCCAAACCCCTCCTCCTCTTGCAGCCTAGAAAGACTGTCTCCTTTCCCCTCTCTTGCTTTCCCTGACTTTGCATCATGATGGCTGTTCAAACCCTCCCTCAAACACACCTCCTGCTGACACATTGGCTTCTTTCTGCATCCTCTTCTAACTCCTCCTCAGGGTTGAGTCCTGCACAGCATCACATGTGCCACTAGCACAACTGAAGGCAATTGACTTGAGAGCACAGATGTAATTTGCCTATTCTCACTGCTTGAACAAAAGTTGGAATTAAAAAAAAAAAAGAGCATCAATAGGGATAGTGGGATAGTTAAGAGCTGAAAAAAGACCTTTTTGCACTGCAGAGGCTGACTCTGCAGGTAGATGGAACTGTGTAGATTTGAGATCCCATATGACAGCATCTTGTGATCAAACATCAAACTGGCAGACAAGGTAGGCAAAAAAGAAGAGAAGACTAAAGAAGCTTTCTGACAGATGTGACTTATAAGCCATCCTACAACAGATGGTCTGTTTTGAGATTCAGTCCTGGGCAAACACTGGAAGGCCAAGTCACTGCAGTACCTAATATCAGTGAGACAGGACCACCACAGTCCATATCAAGTGAAATGATGAGCAGTAAAGGGGTGCAGTTTGTCACACCCCATGACTTTTTTGGTCCACGAGGCATCTGACATGCAGCCAAGGCCACCATCTGCTGCTTCACTAAAAGCCACACTCCCTTCATGGCTGCTGATGGCTGAGACTGTGATGCTCTAGGCAAAGGGATTCATACATCCCTCTTCTATGTTCCCTGTCTGTGCTCCACACTGGGACATCAAACTGGGCTATCCAGTCAAGCGACCTGTCAGCTGGAGGATTTTTTGGTCGATGTGGCACCACAAGCCCATTCCCTTTTTCCAGGTAACACCAGGCCAGTGCACCATAGGGCACATTTTATCCAGAGCAGGATAGGTCCCTCCCTATCTTACATGACAATTCCATCCTTTAAGCTTTTCATTTTCTAGTATGAAAAGTCGGACAGCCTTTTCTACTTTTAACTAAGTCCTAAAACAGGTATCCCCTCCTCAGGTCCTGCAGCATCCCCCAGCTGAAAACCCCACTGCAGCTCTACTAGGGAAATGCACAGGATGGGACCAGAGGGGTCACAGCGCCCCAGAGAGCCTCGGGATGAGGGCTATGGACCCAACCTGGTCTGCAGCAGTTGTCTTGGTGGTGGCAGAATTGTGCTCCAAGCCAGCAAAATGTTAGCCCCTTTGTAAGGCAAATTTGGCCACTCTGAACTGCTCTGCCTTGTGCACAGCTGCCTTCTTACAGAGGCTTTGGTGTCCCCTGGCCCCGAGGTGCAGCCCTGAGGCAACGCCCCAAAGCGCTGCTCAATTTCCCAAGAATCTTTGCCTGAAGCCATGGTTGCTTGTGCAGAAGGAAAGGAATGTTGCCCACCACTCTGTGCACAAGGCTGGGCTGCTGCAAGGGTCACCACCTGCTCAAATACATCACCTTTCTGCATCATAGCCTTTTCTAATGTGGAACTCAACAGCACTTTCAACCAAACATTTATGGAAAAGACTGGTGTACTGCTTGCACATCTTCCCTTTCTAGAGATACCATCCCTTCTCAGTGCATGAAGAGAAGTGAGAGACATCCTTGCCCTCGGAGGTAGTGCTGGTGCCACATGCTAATGAAGCCAAAGACAGACAGCAGTTGACAGACACTACCGAAGCAGGCTCAGAGGAGAGGAAAAGAACAACTCAGAGGCAGAAATGAAGTGATACAAATCCACAATCCATGGGCCTCGGCATAAAACCTCTCCTGCTGCGTTGTGATGGCCATCAGTGGAGTTAACCTTCCACTCTAATCACAGTCATTAAATTCCTGCTAACGTCCCTGTCCTATGTCTGTCCAAACAGCTCTGTTATCTGTCACCTCCCCACACGGTGTGCCCGGCTCCCCACTGCCACAGCTCTCATTAATGCTGCTCTGGCTGGCTGATGAGGCAAGTGGCAGCCGGCTCCCGAGCCCAGATGAGTTTTGTAGACAGCAGGGGATGTTTATCCAACATGGAGGGGATGAAAGTGCAAACAAAGAGAGACCATACAATTACTCAGGCGTCGCACAGAGCCAGTCTCATTAAAGACAGTCTCCCTGACAGGAATTAATCTGAAGTGACAACCCAGTGAGCTAATTTAGCAAATGGGTTTGGGGCTTGGCCCAGTGCAAATTTCGGGGGGCAGTCTGGCAGGTGGAGCTGAACCTGCTCCTACGACAGAAAAGGCAGGAATGTGTTAAGGCGGCCTGCTTCTGGCCCAAAACTGTGTATGAGAAGGTACAGAGGAGATTACAGCCTCAGGTCTCCTTGAGGGGCACAATAAAGATTAAACTTTCCTCCTGCACCAATAGCTTCTCTTTCCTCTTTCTCTTGCAGCCTCAGGTCACAGATGGGTTCTAGCTCATTAAGTGCATAGTAATTCTGCCACTATCCCCTGTAACCACCAGCCCAACTCAGATCTTTCCTCCATGATGTAACCTGCTTGCAATATTAGATGGCTTTTCATTTCTCTGTAATGTTAGAGCAGAGCCCTGGGAGGGAATAAAATACACAGAGAGAAAAAAGCAACTTAAAAGGCTTTTTATTTTTTTAAGCAAAGATCTGGTCTGGGGAGGCTGCATTGAATCCCCAAGCAATGAAAAGCATTTTCAGCTGGAGTGCAGTGCCTCAGTGCCTTTCTACGCTCCAAGAATACATGGAAGAAAAAAAGCTGACCAAACAAACAGTCCAAAAGCCTCATGGCATCTGCCCATAACCAAACCACCCAAGGCTGTTAACTCATTGAGTTCACTGGCAAAGGTGCATTAAAGTGATTGGCATCTGGACCCCTTGCCTTGCAGCAAGAAAGGAAAAACCTTCCAAGCTGTCAGCACAGACAGCAGTGAAGCCCCTGCTTTTCCTAAGTGGGGAGGTTTTCCCCTCTGAATTGGCACTCAACAAAGACACTGCCTAAGCCCCCCTGACCTTCAGGAAATAACCACCTCTTTGTCGAGACATAGAGCAGAGGCTTTACAAGGAGCTTGCTTCAAGTTGCTATCATGTGTGCTTTGCCTGGGTCAGCGGCTTCAAGCTGTCAAGCTGCTTATATGGTTTTAATGGAAAGTTAATCCTTATTCTACTGGAACTGGTACGTCTGCTGCGCTGCTCGGCCTGCTCCACAGTGCTGGGAACAATCAGCTCTGATGGAAATGCACCTGCCTGTCTTGCTGGGAGCCCCTATGCATTGCTTAGGAAACCATATTCCCCCCGATTGCTTATAATGTCTCCAGGAATGCCTGACCAGCCTTAGGGAGCCACTGTACAGGAAGAGTTGGAGGAGCTACAGCGTCAGGCAGTAATAAGCAGCACTTTGACTCTCACCCAGCACTGTTTTCAGCAGCTGCAACAAGCCAATTCAAGTGTTCCCAGGTGCCTTTCAAACCATCCTGCTACTTGGGGATCTTCACATTACATATGCCAAGAGCTCTTTGAGCAAACCAGGGAGTGTGAAATGAAAACCAGCAAACCATCTTGCAAATGGTGGGCATCCCAGCTGGTTGCCCTTTGGATTCCAGCTTAGCGAGAGTTAATTCTCCCTTTTCCATGCCCTCTACCCCTGACAGCCCCTCATAGCCCCAAGACTGCAGGCTGCTGCTGCCACATTCGTTCATCCTTAAGGTGCTGAAAAGCCCCTGCCATGACCACTGAGCCTGCAGAGCTCCCAGGGCTGGCTGGCTGGGTAAGCTTTCATCATCTTGATGTTGGCAATAAATCAGTTGTGTCTGGCCATGTGCAAGGCCCATTTTACCTAAGGAGAATATTCTGTTTCAATCCTAGCTCTCTAGGACTTTTCTGCCACCATAGGTAATTCCTGGAAAGCCAGCGTATCCAGTGAGGAGAGCGCGCAGGCAAACAGTAGCTCCGTATCCAGGCAGGCAAATCCCCTTTCTTAACAGCTCTCCAGTCAGTAATGCTGTTAAGCTTTTGAGCTTTTCATGGTTATATTCAGTGAGGTCACTATGTTTTACAGTCCAACAATGGAACAGAAGTATGCAAAGCTTTCCCCCAGGTGTCTCAGCACAGAAAAGAAGGTATGACAAAACAGCAGGGTTTGTAGGATATGGAAGACGGTGATGGAGCAAGGGAAGGAGTGAAAGGTCAGGAGATGTCACAAGGCTTCTTGGAGTCCAAGTGAGATATGACAGGGAAAACACCAGGAAGGTGGGACAAGAGTACAGGGAAGTGGCAGGCTGAAGATGAGGGGGGATATGATCCTCTGGGACAAGGAAATGAACAGGGCTCAGTGGGACCTCAGTAAGGCACGTGGAAGGGGAGACCTTGCCATGAATTGCAAGTATTTTCGTTATAGGAGGGCCAGGAGGAGGCAGTACTGTGAAAGACTTTTCCAGTGTTTCCTGCTTGTGCTTGACAGAAGTGGGAAAAGACTCTCCTGGTTCTTCCTCTCTCTGCCCTCTCTTATTCAGATCCAGGCCACCATGATGAGACCTGTAGCCATTTCTAAGAGCCTGCTCATATGTGAGACCGGGCTACAGCAGGGCCACGATATCACACTCCTTTAAAAAACACCAGTCAATAGTCACAGCTATGTGGTGGTTCTGCAAAACATTAACAGCAGTAACTGGTGGGGTATGAACAAAACTGGGGTGGGTGGTGTTAAATTTGCATGGGCACTCAGCTCCCTTTCATGTCATAACTTAAAGCAGAAAAGTGGGTTTCCCTTTTCTGTAGGATGCCTTTCAGTAGGAGCTCAATGAAGAACAGATCCAAGATTACTTTTAGGAACTGTGCAAATGGAAAAAAAACCCTCAACATTACCAGGGAAGGATAAAACCCACAAATTTGTTCACTGAGTCACAGTGCTGATAATAGCAAAACTTGGCTCAGAGGGAAGAGCTACTATGACAAACTGCCTTCATTATTAGAGGCTCCCCTGTGTCTTGTATTATTATTAAGTACTGACAACATGCTCCACGCCGTGTGAGTAACAAACAAAGGCTGTCCCACCCCAGAGAGCTCACAATCAAACGGAGACATAAAATTGGAGCCTACTGTGCAGAACTAGAGGAAAAAGACACTTGAATCTTTTTAATTATTTTGTTTTCTATCTACAGTAAACAAACTTTTCCTTGCAAAATGCATTTGCTTCCCAGCTACCACTGAATGGCAAGAACCACCAATCTTAAGTGTCCCCACTTTTCAAAAATGTTGAATACAGGTGTTTTGCTGAGCGTGGATGAAAGTACCTGGCAATCCTGCTAAGTTAATGTGCTCTTTAAAAAGACCAAACTCTTTTCTCTAACCTTCTCCAGTCAGTGATGTTTTTAGATTTTACTGAGTTCTTCCCTCCAGCTCCCACCACCCAATATGATTTCTCTTCAAGCTAAGAAACCTTGAAACCCCCTTCTCTTCCCCTGCAGGGTTCATACAGATAGCTTAGTTACTGTGACAGGATGAAAGCCCTTCTGCAACACAAATGGTCCATGATTTTTTCCTGCAGTTCCAGCCTGGAGAGCTCTCTTTTTTCTGTACGAGTGAGGAGGATGGAATTCTACTTGTTTGAATCTTTGGCCGATAAAATCAACAATACCAATTAATGACTGTAGGGTATTGTTTCCATTAAACCTCAATTCAAAACACTAGCATGAACACTCCAATAGGAGCAGCAGGGCTTTGGAAGACTTGAATTGTACCCAACACCAGAGGTAGAAATGAACACTGAACTGTGCACTTGGCCTGTCTCTTCCATCCTGTGGGGAAGGTGCCATCAAGATCTGGCAATTTCATCACCTTCAGCTCTAAATCAGCAAGGAGACATTGATTTAACTGCTTCCTTAAAGGCTCTCTTCCCAAGGGGTATATGCTGAGGCTCCAGAAGAGCAGACCTTACCTGCCGGAGTTCCAGACGGTACTTGAGGATGGGATCCACAGCATCTGGCTCCTTCTGTGTCCACTGTAAGATGTAAGAGTAATTCTTGGACTGCTTCTGGCTCAAGGTAGGATTGGGAGTGTCATAGTAAAACTCTGGGCTATAAGCTTTGGCTGGAGGGGAAAAAAAAAAAAAAAAGGAAGAAAGTAAAAAAGTGGGATCAAGTGAAACATAAGTTACAAAGAGATGTGGTGAAAGTGGATCAGCTCCACTCGCCCAACTCATCCAGCTGCCTCTGACATGGTGGACACCTTTACTGTTGCACTGATGTGCCACCATTTTCTGTGACTCAATACTGCTTTGACAGCCTAAACTACTGGGAGGATTAGCAGCCCTGCAACACCAGTGGGGCATGACCAGCACCTGAGAAGGTGTGAACCACTTCAGTTCTCCAGCTGGAACCAGCTCTAATCTTTTCTCCCTTGCTTTGTAGTTTAGATTGAGGTAACAGCTTTAAACTGGCATTTCTGCTATTTCATCTGCTGCTTTACAGAGACTCCTGCTAACAAACTCTGAGGAAAGATCATTTGGCCAGTAGGTCATAGGAAAAGTGTTATTTATCACACAGGGACCATGGCATTAAAAAGGAGACCTTGCTCCTTCTGCACCTCCCCTGCCTCAGCAACACGGTGCTCGAGCCTCTTTGTAGCACAAGAGTCAACTCGGCAGCAAAGCAGATGCTGACCTCAGCCTGGGTAAAAACAGCAGGAGCTTTGGCAGGGGCGGAGATGTCTTTTCTAAACTCACATCTCTCCTTAAAAACAGAGTGCAGGAGGAGAAAAGAAACATGGGAGAAACGATGTACCAGATAGAAACTAGGCAGTTCAGAGTAGAAGGGACTTGCTGTGATTTCCCCAGCCACTGCTGTCCTGAGCCGCTACCAAACAGAATTCGAAGGCTATTGCCATGCAACCCCCCTGCTGAAGGACTAATGCACAGGGCCCACAGGCAACTCAAGGCCTTACCCACAACTGGTTTTGCCCTATTTGAAACTACCTTAATTTCATCCTGTGAACTTCAACTTTTGGCAGGTCCTGTCCTGAGCCAGGCAGGAACTGGACCTGAATGAAAACCCAGCTCTCTGGGTTCAGGTCCAATCTGAATCTGCAGTGACCAGAAAGATGCCTAGGCAGAAAGGGACACCAGAGAGCAGAACAGGCATAAACTGTCTCCCCAGGCTGTCTGTTGTACCTTTCCACTTGAATTACAGGTCCTGCCGTTCTGTGTGGTTATAATCAGACTCGACAGGATTCAATGTGTTTTTTTTATGAAGTCAGATGTATAATATTGATATTTATTTCCAAGTCCTTTTTTTCTTATTATTTTTATTGACTTGAATTTTTGCACAAGCAAGAAGTTCAGAACCACCTCAGAGACTAATTGCTGCTTATTCAACTTGTATTGACTGTGGAAGTCAAGCTTCATAACGGATTCAGAAATAAAATCAGAACTGATGATAATCATCATCTTGCATGATATTAATTCCTTATTAATTGACTCAAAGATGGAAATGGAAGTGAAAAAAAAGCGCCTTTTGATAGAAATGCTGCACATCAAAATATTTTCAGAACTTCCTTTCTGGAAACTTTTAGCATTACTGGAAAGGTTTTTCTTTTGCTTACAGCCCAGGGGAGGAGCTGAAGGTTATTCACTCTGTCTTTCAGGGCTCTTTTGTGCTTGTGGCTAGTGGGAGAGCAGGTTATGGCCACTATGGGCTGCCTGATAACTTGCTCAAGAGGAATGGGTTGGATGTCTCACTATCTTTCCAAAACATCTTGGAAAGCTCATCACCCATTCTTAGAAGAAAGTAATCCCATCCTGGGCAGATTCAGGTACTGTATTTCCAGTACATCTGAACACCCCACAGTCACAAATGAGTCACTGCCTCCTTGTCACATAGGAAGGTTTATGGTCTTTCTTCCATAGAGAAGAAACAAAACCAAAAAGAGAGCATTCCATTCTGCCCACTTACACAGGAAGGCTGTAGCTGATGGGAATTAAAACTTCAGCAATCCTGAGCCCAAGCACAGTAGTCTAGTCACTGGATTATTTTTCAGGTTGCTGTACAGGCTCTGAAAGCCTTAATTGATTTGTAACTGTCCAGGAAACATGCAGAGATGTCTGGAGCTGAACAGCTACCATCAGGTATCAATGCCTTGGAAACAGAGAAAGGATGTGGAAAAATAAAAGCTTGCTTTTTTCCTGATCAGTGCTCTCTAGGGATGAGACTTCCTTCTGCTGAGGGAATCTTATCTAAGGCACAGCGTGGCACACTGCATGGCAATATATATTTGTTCCTGCTCTCAGCAAGAAATTCCTGAGAGCATTCCCAAACTTGACAGGGACACAGTTTTCTGTGATGACTCATAGAAGGATATGGTTTGCCATCGCTTAGTGATGTGAGAGTTACAAAAAAAGGGTAAAGAGGGCCAAAGCTCTCAAGAAAAATCCACTGCCAGACAAATGCCAGGAAATCTCAAGGGTGAGAGCAAGGTCCTGAAAAGGGACTCAAACAGTTTGGGTTCCCCCATTTCTGAGTATATCTCAGAGTTATAGCATACCTGTGCTTTTCCAAACCTTACAAAAGATCTGCTTCAAAATCAGCCCTCTCTGGATGTTATTTATTCTCTTTGTTCAGCCCTGACTTGAAAAGTATTATAAATTGACCCCAGACTCAAACCCCAGTATTTGGGCTGAATTTATTGCTTATTAAGGCAACTTCATGGGAGAGCTTTTCTAGAAACTTGTGCCCAAGTCAATTCTGGGGTCATGGAAAAAGCAGATTTAATGATCATCTGGAGAGGCCAGGTCAGATGTGTGGTTTTAGATGCTATAACTCTACCATCCCTCTTTGCAGTTGCAGGTGCTGGAGAGGAATCCTATTATGGTGGATGATGGATTCACAGAAAACTGTGAGCCACAAATACACTGACTACTAGTGTCCATACCCAGCTCATCTTTTTCCTAGAAAGCATCATGAGACACAGATAGACGGGAGACATAGGCAAGGTACAGAAATACATAATACAGTTTTTGTTTCTTGGTTTGTTTGCTTTTAAAGGGGAAATTAGATGGTTTGGAGCCTGTTGGAGGTATGTAAACACTGCTAAAATGTACCAGTGGCTAGCACTAACTGCTCCAGATCCATCTGCCTGAATGATGGAGACAGGTCTCCCTGTTGGCTTATGGAAAATCATTCCTACTGAACAGAATGCTGTGTACAGAGGAGGCAGTAGAGGTTGGTTTTACTGGCACCAGTTTATGAGGACCAAGCTTCCCTCCGTGACCCCATCCAACAGCTTGTTCTGATGTGGGATCTTGTGACTTACCAGACACCTGGAAGAGGCAGGTGGAGACTCCCACATCATTGGAAATGCTGCACTCATAGCTCCCACTGGTCTCCCGGCTGACGCTGTCCACCTTCAGCTCTGAGTAGTCCTGCTGCTCTGCCAGGGGCTGCGCCAGGAGGGTCCCGTTGAAACGCCAGACAGAAGTGGCCACCCTCATGGGGCTGCCCTTCAGCATGGTGCAGCGCAGGGTGACGCTGTGCCCCATGCCCTGGCGCACATCCTGGAAGGCTGGCTCCACCACGGGGGGGACTGGAGACCAAACAGAGCAACAGACAGGGTGCAGTCAGGGAACAACTGTCTCACTCAGTATGGTCACCCTGAGTGCCTCTGATGAGACAGACACCTATGATTTCCAGGGGGATATTTATTTTCTACTGGGACTTAGGATCCATCAAACCAAAAGCAATAGTCATCTGACATCTTCTTTCTAACCAGGCTGTGGCCACATCCCACCTCCCTCCCATTTATGAGGTAGGGGTGGCCTTTAGCAAAAACTCCTTCCACACTGAGACACTGCTTGGAGGAGCTACCAAGCCCTACTCTTTCTCGTCAAAAGTGCAACCCCAGAAGCTGAGTGTCACAGTTTGGAGCCAATCCTCAGATCCTAATCAGAAAAAACATAGTCCTCTTTTGCAGCATGAAATGCACTCCATGAGCAGGCAGGTAAGCTCCCAGTAAGTTAAATTCATGTTCTTCTTATCAGTGTCTGGCAGGGTTATCAAGGACACTGTGGAGGGATACGCACTGGCTGTCCCTACAGACCTGAAGGGGTGTTAGAGGGCTTCTCCCAAATACATCAGTACAGCACATCAGGGACCAGCTACAGGGACTGTGAGTCCTATTTTTATCTCTGGCAACAGTGCCCTGATTTTGGGAGGTGAGTCACATCTATCCATGTCAGCTTCTCTGCCAGTAGTGTGAGAATGGGAATGGCAACGTGCATTCACCTCCTTAGCAAAGGGAGACTGCCACGCCTTGTTCTCCAGCACTTGTAAAAATTTACAGGGAACCTCACAATTTGGGCGTGATTGAGGAAGAGCAAGTATTGGTCTGGATTGGTACTGTTTAGGTTACCCCTTATTTAATGCAACTGCAGAGGACTTCAGTCTCCACAGCCATCTGATAGACATGTTTCACTTGCAATAAACTTTTAATTAAAGCACTACAGCATAGGGATAACCAGAAGCTCTCCATCTAAAATAACAAAGGCTTCCTGAACACAAAACAGCTGTTACCCTAAAAGTAAAAAAAGGAGAACTGATTTATAGCAGCTTCAGCACAATCACAATTCACCTTCTCCGTGTTCAAAGCACCTGCTCTTCCACAGATGACTTCTATCCACTACAGACGTCCAGAGCACTCACCTCCTCTAAAGGTCCACAGAGCTGCCAAGCACAGCCAGGCCCAAACACCTGCAGCACCCAGCACCTGTAGTGCCACAAACACCTCCAACAACTACCATGGGTTACTCAGCATCCCTGCTGCCCTAAACACAGCCATGCCAGGAGGTCTCCAGTTCACCAGTCTCTCCTCTCCCATAGCCTGAGCCCCAGCAAGACTCACTGACAGCTCTGTAACACTAGTGACATCTCCATCTTCACCACAGATGAAGGTGGTGCACACACAGTCCCATAGGCAGGCATGCACAGTGTCCCAGGGCACAAATGCATCTGTGGATATGCAGCTTACAATCACCCGCTCCACCTGGCAGCCCTGGTTGGACATGGCTGATTGTTTTCAAGATACCTGTTCTCAACTCTCCGTCTCTGGGCCCCTTGCTGTACTCCAGTGGATTAAAAGCAGCCCTTGACTGAGCTGAGTGGCACGGTCAGCTCATTACAGATGGCTTTGCTAGCAATGTGTCTCTGCAAGTGCTCCAAGTGCTGACTTGCCTTTGGCTCACATGTCTCCCACCTCACGGTGAGAATAATGTGAGAAGTTGTTTGATTAGACCTAGTGCCATGAATGTGTCATCTCCATCCCTAGCTGCTATCCCATTTCTTCGGTCACATCTGCTCCTTAATTGAAGCTAGTGCGGTCTCACATTACAATCTAGGCCAGCTGGTGATATAGGGGGGAAAAAGGAGGAAAAAGGGGAGAGAAGAGAAAAAGGAAGGCTAAAAAAATGGCACAGCAGCTCCAGAGGTACTCAAAGCAGTCTCTCTCCTGAGGAGGAGAGAAAGGGGTGGGAGAGCAGCTTCCCTCACTTCACCTAGCTGTGCCTGTCTATGGGGCTGGGACAAAGGAAAAGGTCTGAAACTGGACAAAGTGCTGACTGCAAGGAAATGTGCTGCAGGAAAGGTGCCCTCCTGGGCCTCACTGAGAGAGTATCTGGGGCTGCTAAAGGGTCACAGAGGAACAGGGTTGAGATACTCCAGATGCTTCCTTAGGTCACTGGAACAGCAGGGCAGCCAAGGATGCAGAAGATATTTAATCTTCTTCAGCTGGGAAATGGGATTTTCTTGATTTGCACTGGGACAGGCTCTGGGCCTCTGTTATCAGTTTGCAAAGGGAATGTCTGAAAGTGCCTCTAAATTAAAAATTGATTACATTTTCTCTTCTTGTCTCTGGTACTAGGAAACACCCAATGAGCATCAATCCTGCAGGTAGTCCTGTAGCTCCTGGGTTTTCTGGAGAGAGAGCTGAAGTAGATCATCCCATTGATGCAAAGCATACAGAAGTATACCAAGGGTCAGCTATTCCCAGAGGTTCACAATGGATATGAAAACGAAGAAAGCTCAACAACAGTTACAGAGGCAGACACCAGCTCCAGCCTCAATGCCTACTAGGGACTCCACTAGTCTGGTTCAAGAAGGTTACACACAAAAGGCAGACTCACCAGAAAGGCAGGGATTCAGTCTGTAAAACCTAGCAGCTTACAACATAGCCTTTCGTGTTTCTGTTCTTTTTCCCTGGCTTAAAGGCAAACTAAAGCTTGTTTAAATGAACTGGTGCTCCTACTTGCTAGAACTGGGAACTGAACAGCTCCTGAAACGGGGACTGTCTCAGAGCACAGACCTCCACATGACTCCTGTACAGACACCTTTAGGGAGCTCCAGGAAAGGATAATGATTTCCCAGGTGCCTCTTATACCCACAGGCAAGCAGCATCCCTGCTGGCTAGAAGGGAGCAGTATCTGGCTATTCTGGCTTGCTAAGCTGCCATGATGCTCTTCAAGGACCTTGGGTATCACCCCAGTGTTTAACCCAGTTGCAAAGCTGAGTCCTTGTCCAGACATTCCTCAAATGCCTTTCTGTATCCCCCCCTGAACTCCAGTGCCTGTGTCTGATGTGCTCTTTTAAGCAGCCACCACACTGCAGGGAGCAGGTTGCTTACACTTAAAGAAGGTAAGAAACTTGTGTGCATATACAGGGCTTTGGAATCTCCTGGTAAGAAACACAGCAAACAAATATAGACAATTACTGATCTCTCTCAACATACAGCTTAATTCTAGAAGAGCTCACTGGCAAGAGGAGTGATGAAAGGGGTGAAGAGGTAATGTTGAACGGAGGCTCCTCCAGCAACCTTGTTAAGATGATGTTGCTGCAAAACACTAGGCAGGGCAGCCTGCCTTTGCAGCAGAATTAGCTAGTTAGGAGCAAATCAAATCAGCTAAACACAGGCAACCTACTCTAGCATGCCAAGCACCCTAAAGCAAAGCCAGGCTGCAGGCAGCTCCCTCACTGTGAGCCAGAGCAGATGCTCTGCACTGAAGGGTTGCTAAGCTAACACAGTATTCACAATGATGAAGGACAACAGTGAGGAAAGCACAACAAATGTCAAGCACCAAGGAGTGTTGCTTTGTGTCCCAGTAACCTCTTACTTTCTTGGTTTCACTGGAAATAACTAGAATGGAAATGCTCATCCTGCTAGGTGAGTGAGAAGTGCACTGGCTGATGAGTGGTGGTTAACTTGGTTTAAGTCTGTTTTTATTTTAGCCTTGTGGAAGGGAGGAGTGTTCTTCCTTACAAGAGCCAAAGAGCTTGAAGGAGAGACCACACTTCCCTTGCACCGTTACTGTGCTGTTCTGCTTGGGCAGAGCTCAAGAAGGGGTACTCAGCCATCCTGCACTGCTGATTGCTACAGATTCCCATCAAATTCAGATGCCTCCAGAAGGCAGAGAAGTTTATTTCACCAGTGATGAAGTCCGAGCATCCCAGGATGGCAGAGATGCACTACAGAATGTTTTCTACTTGTGGGGTAAATATAGAAATCACTATAAATTAGTGAAAAATCACTTAAATTAAAGAATCACTTAAATTAGAAAATGGGGTTGTAATGAGTCTGCTCAACCTGGTGTAGATGAAAGGAAAAGAAAGGCTCCTATTGGAGTGGACTGATGCACAGAAAACAGTGACAAGTTTAAACACAAAACAGGATCTATAGAACAGGGGAGCACTGAGAGAACAGACCTTGCATTAATTGCTCAGGCAATAACTGAGAAGGTCGAAGATCCCAGACACCACAGGACAACACTACTATGCAAGACACATGCAAAGTCTGCTTTCCCACCACAGCTCGAGAACTGTTCAATTCCCAAATGCTGGCTCATTTTGGAAGGGTTGTCAGAGCTGAGGAGCTCACTCATAACTTGCTTTCTGCCTCAAAGGCAGCCTGGTCTCCTCTGTAGCCACCCTGACCAGCAGCTGACAACAGCCATCTCTGTAGGTGGTTACCTGCCTGCATTGTACTGCTGGTCTGTGCAGCTGCTATGGGCTGCTGCACTCTTATTTTTCTACAGGAGTTTACTTTCTGCAATGCTTCCTCTGCTGCAAAGAGCACTACAGTGCAGCAACGTCCAGGTGGGAAAAGAGAAGCACAAAACAGAAAGACACCCTAATCGAGGTCATACAAGCAGGCAGCATCAGACAGAAGCAGCAAAGACTCCTGTATCCTGACCCTCAGTGTCTGGTGTCCTGAATCAGGATACCTTCCATAACAGGGCCCATATCCTGGTCCTTCTGTCCTTAGCCCAGGCTTCCTTCTCTGCGGGAAACACCCTCTACTCTACCCTCCAGAGTCAGTCTTCACATTTTTATTTAAATTTAGAAAGTGCAATACGTAACACAAGTGATGAAAATAGCAAGCCTTGCTAGACTAGAAAGCAGCTTTATTTTGGGTAGCTTTCATTCCACCCTACTGACTGATCCCCTCAAAACTTAACTATGCATCACAGCACCAGTGGGACTCCTGCCTTTAACGTTCACCTTATCCCATGTGTGAGACCTAACTGACCGCTCACTTGCTGGATTAACATTGCAAATGACACACAGATAACCTGGTATGAAAGACTGTACTTTGTGGTTAGCTACAATAATTAGCTGTGTCTTGTTATCCAAAGTAGTTAATGGCATCAGGCAGTAATTTCTCTAGAAAGCAAATAAGCACAGGCAGCTATTAGGGCCTTATGAGACCTGTATGACCCCATCCAGCGTCCAGCATCCATTTAATTTCTTAAAGGTATCCTTCTGTAGTCATACTGGGTGCAGTCTTCCCTAATCTCCTCCAGACAACCAAAGCAATCCCACCAAAGGTGCCTTCCCTATCCAGTCTCTGGTCCCACAGACGGGGGTATTTAGGATGTCACAGGCATCAAAGGTACTGCCCCCCTTTTCTCACAGCAGGTAGAGAACTCCAGGGTTTCAGCTCTCTACCAGAGCTCTCTACCTGAACAAGTGGGAAGCTCTTTTATTATCACAAGGCTGGGAAATCACAGCTGAGCAATTCTGTTCCTTGCAACAGCACCCACATCCTTGGAACACATATTAGGCACCAGCAGTTTACCCTGTGGAGACAAATATCCAACCCATATTTACAAGCCCATTCTCAGAAGCTTGTTTCTGAGCAATATAATTGAGCAGTTAGAAGCAGGGAGATGGAGGAAGGCTTGTTCAACATATTTCAAAAGCCAGAATCTCTTTCTTTCATCTTATATGCCTTTTGCCTTTGCACTTCAGTCTCCCCATGCATACAGAGAAAAAAGTCTGCTTTTTTGCACAGGGCTTGAAAGCCAAGTTGCAAGTATTGTTATTTCAAAGAAAACAAATTTGTTTGTGTACATTTTCTGCTAGACAAGTGGGTGCAGGGTTTGGAGAGGCAAGGCTCAGAGCAGAGAATGCTTAGTTCTGTGCTAGTTGACTGCTTTTAAAAGAAGAGCAAATGAAATGTATTCACTATCAGCTTTTCTGCTCTCCTCTTCCCTGAACTTTCCAAGCCAATTAGCTCAACCAGTCTTCACCTTGTTGTAATAAGGAGGGATTTACTAAAGGACTTCCTCTTCTGCATGACAAGCTGTGCTGATTAATACATGAGACCCCTAGCTCACTTTACAGAGTGCTTTGAAGAACGTCCATCCTGGGTGGGAATTCCCAGACCTTCAGCCTCACAGACATGCCTCCTCAAAAAAAGATCTGTCCCAGACATGCTGGAATGCCACTCAGACTTGCTGCCCAATTAATTCATGCTAACAGGACACTACAAAGACAAGTATTCTCCTACAATGTAAAGCCAACTCATTCCCATGCCTCACTTATCTTCAAGCACCTGGTTTCAAAACACTGCACTCCTCTAATTGAAAAAGATAAGTGGGAAAAGATGGTGTATGTACAGAAAACACATACACATTCGTATGTGAAAAGCATGCTGATAATCCTCCCCTCACCCACATACCACCCAATTAGCAAAGTTGTGCACAAGAGAAATAAAGAGGGTGAGAGAGTGGGCATTTCAGTGCTAATACCATCAATTACTGCCAGACCAATGGCATAACCCAAACTTGGATTTTTTTTTTTTTTTTTGCCACAGATAAACATGAAAATATTTTCTCTAACTCACAACCAATTTTGCTAATTATAACATGGTGAAGCAGGATGTCGGCCAGGGTGGATCTGCCCACCCTTCATTCTCCTACCCACCCACATACCCACAGGAGGGGAGCCCTCCCATGTGTAGCATTGTCAGATCACCATCTATCCAGTCAAGTTCTGCCTCTCTTCTACAAGATAACAAGATATCAGCTCACACCCATGCATCTGTTATTAGATATCTCTGTTTAACAAATTGGGCTGGCACTGACACGCCGCTCCCATAAGTATATAAATAGTTTAGATGCAAACATTCACTAAGAGTCAGCCAATGATATTCTCTCCCCAAAAGCATCCCACATGCATTAACTTTTGGCAGAGAACCAGCTATCTTACTAGTCAATAATTCATAGGTGAGCTACTCAGCTGGGTAGTTCTGGGAATAAAGCAAATCATTGCCAGTGCAAACTAAGAAAAAAAATAAGATCAACCCACAAAAAAGAACAAAATGAGATTCTTCTTCCAAAACAGAGAATCCACATCTTTTGTTTTACTTCAGAGTTTATCACTAGTTTTCCTTACCATATAACCCAGCTCCCTTGCTTCAGCTTAAGCCTACTGAAAGTCCTCCCTACAGATGTTTTTATGTCCCAGTAATCAACTCTGCCCTATTCCCAGTAGCTCCTAACCTGAAGAAATACTAGAAAGAGAAAATTCTTTGTCCTCTTCTCTTCCTTCCAAAGTCCTTGACAAGAGGATATTGACATTTTATATGTGTGAGTGTGTATGTACATTTATCTTTACAATTCCTCTTTCTCTCCTTCCTCTCTTCTTAAGGTGGCAGAAGCACAGCTTTAGTCAGTTCCTATTTATATTTTGTTTTCACTGAGCAGAAACACTGTCCCTTGGCTTTTAAATGCCAGAGGAATCACATACAAAAAGATTAGGAAAGAGAAACTTAAAAGAGAAACTTCAATCTACATCCCTGATTCTCCTCATATGTCTGGCACAAACAGCAGGGCACAGGCACCCAGTAATGGGGCAGAGATCAACAGGTACCATTTACAACCTTGCAAGCAGAAACACCATCACAGCAGTTCCATCCACTGTGTAAAGAACGGAAAATAGAGAGAAAACAGTCAGTCTGTGATGTTCATCATCCTAGGATGGCCCTACATATCCCTGAGAAGGATTTGGGACAACTGGGAAAGGACTGATCACCTCCCCTCCCAGGTTTATCAGTAAACCCAGCACTAGCTGTAGCAGGACTTTGAAGACCAAATTTATCCCATCTAACTTCATGTTCTACATCAGGGCACTCAACTTAGGAATGCCACCTCCCTCCAAGGCTACTGACTGAGAGGCACATCTCCAGAGGAAGATTCAGATGGTAGGACTGAATCCCTTGGCATCCTGCCTCTGTCCTGGGCCTGCACAAGGAGCCTAACGTGATCCCAGCCCTCACATGTCTGTTAGGTGGGATGAATGCAGAGCAAAGTAAATACACAGAAGTGGCCAGTGCCACCCTCCCATATGAACCTCTCCATGAACTCTCAGTGCCTTGTTTAATGAGTTGATCAGTAGGCTGAGTCAGAACACGCAGCTGAAACTTGGGCAGCACAGCCTGCTTTTGGGCAAGAGACACCTTCTCTGCTCAAACTGCTGCATGCCACAAACAGCTAACCTGGGAAGGAAAACAGACACTGGTCTGCACATTCCCCATAGCAAATATAGTGATTATAGTGAATTAGTGCCAGCCACCACTAGGGCTCACATTCAAAGTATGCAGCTGCCACTTACAAGGAATTGTTCAAGTTTCCTCTACAGGGGATCTCACGTGCAACCAGAGGAGCTACTGGACAGAGGTGACTGCTGTAATCTAATAGAAACAGGTTCCCATTCCATCACCAGCTGCCTTAGCAATTCAATTGCCTCCATATATTTACACCCTTTTAATAAAAGAACTGAAAGTTAAAAGCAGGGAGGCTGCAGGAGAAAGTACCTCTGAGAACTGCAGTCCTATCAAAATGGAAGAGTCCCTGCTTTAGAAATGCAGTGATTGTCAGGGTTGTAGAGGGTCAGAGGCTTTTGCTCACAGCTGGGACACAGCATTACCTCACCTTCTGTTTTCAGTTTGAAGCTAAATTGGGACTACAAGACAATCCCTTCACAGCTGTTTTCCAAACAGGCAGGCAAAGCAAGAGGCAGCACCGCCAAAACCAGAAATATTGATTTAAAAGTCAGACCTGCTTTAATGATGGGGTGCTGGGATCAGAGCTGGAAAGGGGAGAGATCCAAGCCAGAAAGAGCCTGGTAGGGGAAGGAGGGCCATCCAAGGCAATTTAGATAATCAAATACTAACCAGCTTTCCTTAGTATGTTTACTTGGAAATCTTTGTCCGTACTAGTAATCAAAAAGGATGCACAGGGCAAAGCTATACCAGGAAGAGTTAATACAGTGGTTCACCACTTATCTACAGAGTGAAAAGAGGACAAGCTTCCCCATACAAAACAGGCTTTGCCTCAGCCTCTCCTTCAGGCCTAGTGGGGAATTTGGACAAAGGAGAAAGAACTCTGCATAGAGCAACACGCAGTTCTCCATCACTTCTCTATCACCTCCCTCGGAGTTCTGCTGCCAATTGTTTAATATCCTGCTCCACTAACTGCCATCATTACCCCATTTTTCCATCCTTCACTCATGATCGGTCTTGATTCATCTGAGGAAGATGACGACAATGAAAACGTAAGTGTTCAGAAAGAGTCTGAAAGGATGCTCAAACTAAAAGATTTATGGCAAACATTCAGTCTCATAGATGAAACAGCTGAGGTCAACAGATATCAAAGCAATTTTTCCCATAAGAATTAATGTAACAAAGGGGGTGGTGCATACAGGAACTCAAGAAATGCATGCAATTTAAAAACACGGGCTCAGTATCTATGGCACAGAGAAAGGAGAGGAAGGAACATTTTTTACTGTAAGCGTTTTTACTGTCACTCTCTGGATGGTTACTGCTTCATCATTGTCATCATCATCTTCAGATGAATCAAGGTAGATCAAATCAATCAAGGGCAAAGGATAGAAAAATGAGGATAGATTCAGGAGGTCATCAGATGAAATAGCTGAGGTCTGTCAGAATAGTGACTCGCTCCAAAAAATAGTGACTGGCTCACCTTCTCTGCTATCTGTAGGTCCTGTCTTTCCCCTCCATCCTTCACACTATTACCTGCACACATTTAAAATGTGTGAATTCCATAAGGGCCTTTGCTCAACTCCTCCTCTATTAATTTATTATGAAAACAATACTTTATCTGTCATATCAGTTACTGTCATAGCTTTTCATGAATATCTTCAGTGCTGGTTACAGAGAATCATCTCCCTGTACCTTATTCCCAAAACAACTAATTGCCTATGGAGACAGCAGAGGATTTGGCAGTCCCATTTCTTCATCTATGGACGATATCTCCTGTCTCAGAGAATGACAGGGACTCAAGCTGTAGAGGACTTGCTCCTCCATGGGAAACCTCATGTCTTCTCTCTGCACTGGCACTGTGTTTCCCAAGAAGCAGCAGCACACCAACCTTGCTGCTGAAGCAGATGCAGCCCTGCATGTCCTGTCTTTCCCTGTATTAGGGAGCGCAGTGTCACTTCTGACAGCCACAGGTGCTGTGGGCTCCCAGAAATCACTCTCCAGGACTAGGGGTCTCCTCTGCAGCAGAGGGCACAGAATGGAGGCCAATGACAGAACTGGCGACAATTCAATGACCACAGCCTGCTCCCTCGACCTCCCCATCTGGCTATCCACTCTGTCCCATTTCCTCTGGACTTGGACCAGCAGAGGGAAATTTATTAACAGTCCCACTCACTGGATAAATAAGATCTGACATTCGAGTTTCTGTGACTGACCTCAAACTGGGTCAGTACAGCAGGAACCATTTGGAGGAGCACCATCCCTCCTGTAACGTGGGCACTTGCCTATCTCACACAGACACTTTTTCATGTTGACTGAGGAGAGCTTAGGCTGCAGAAAAGCTGATATGCAGGGCAAGTGGGAGTACATACTCCAATTCTTTTCCTGATTCCTGGATTTGGGTCCAACAGATAAATGTCTGAAGTTCATTCCGTAAGTTTCCATTATTCTCTTTCCCAACTCTCCTGGTACACAAAAGGTGAAGTTGTTGCCTTCCTCATTCTGACCCACTGCATCAAGATCTGAAAATGGATCCTGGCCTGAGTCAATCCATCAGCAATCATCAGACTAAAGGTTTGCAGCACCACATACTACAACACAGAATCCTGCTCCTTCCACTCTCTCCGTGATAGATAATAACACCTCCCAGAATCAGATACTCCAGGTGAGCAGGGCATTTTAAACAAGTTTCAGCAATGTTTGCTGAGCCATCCCTCTGTGGTGGGCAGGAAAAAGATATAATTCTGTGTACAGTTCTGGAAAGAAGCTGCATGGACTCCAGAAGCTGCATAGACTCCAATCTGGTAATATCTATGGCTAAATCTGTGATAAAAGCCAGCAATGATGAAAAGACAGGCTATGTCTGTTTGTAAGACTCTCACTAGATCTGTGTACCCTGATCTGAATTCATCAGTGCAAAAATGGCAGAATAACAGACTAAAAACAGACAATAAAAATGTTACAGAAGTAGGAAAAGATGTGGGAAACTTCATCCATCCAGGTCTTTGAGGGGAAATTTGGAATAGTATCCTGTGAACACCAGAGGAGATAAAATTATTCTGTACCCTCCATACGTGTATTGCCTACGGCAGTACAAACATCAATCAGTTGGGTCAACATAAGCAAATGAGGCCTCAGAACATACAGCAATAAACCTTTTTATTCCTCACTGATTCCATAAAAAAACCTCATGGAAGATGAATGTGGGATGCAACATTCCAAGTTAAAAATGAATGATGATTAATATAGTTCTGTGGGTCCTTGGCAGACAAACTGGGTAGTGTTTGAGAAAGCAACAAGAAAAGTAACTATTTTGTCATAACATCCTCAGGCTTTGGAAAGATCCTGGCTTGCTTCCACACGACAGACTAATTGAAGATGTAATACTATTCAAATGCAGCCCACATTAAGCAGATTAAAAACACATTAACTGAAAGGGTTCAAAAAGAAATTTTAAATGGCTGCACACACCACTGGGATCTCTCTAGCTAGAGGAAAGACCTATTCTAGGAAGACATCTCTAGTAAGAACCCATATAAACCTCTTCAACTGATGCTATTTCACATTTCCATCAAGGTCAAAAATCCAGCCAGCAGATTGGCATGGCTAAAGCACATCAATTATAAAGTCCCTGTTCAGGATGAGTAGCCAACATCACACATTTTTCATATTTCAGACACCTTTAGTGTCTGAATGACCTTACATCCATTTGCAGATGGGCTGATGGGTGCAGACTTTGGCAAATCTGTGCAATGTTGCTCGTGCTTTGCTTCCTTCCCTCCCACACAAAGGCATAACTGAGAATCACCATCCTTAAGTGCCTGTGTCAGGATAATATACCAACATCTGTAGAAGACACAAAATATGTAGCAGTAAATAACACACTAAAGAGACACCTCAGACAGGACAACTTGGCTTGCTTCATGGAATGGGATATGGGAACTCCATTCAATTTATCTTGGATAACCACAGAATCACAGTAAAGTTTGGTTTGGTAGGAACCTTTAAAGGTCATATTGCAAAGGTTCTGGAAAGAAAACTGTCAAGGAAGGAATATGTCACTCTTTCAAGGAAAGAGACAATGACCCCAAGATGAACCTCAGTTAATGTAATCCAGTAAGTATCAGCTTTCAGTTTAATTCTGTAGTCCAAAGATGTCCAAATCCTTGGATGACTAAGCCAAAGCTTGCTAAATGTATTGTGAGATGTGCATCACATCTGCATTGGTGAGATAATTTTTGAAAATCTGTTTAATATGTGTGACCATCCTGCCAGAATGATGTTGAAAAAAAACTGAGAAGAGGGCTATAAAAAACTAATCAAGGGCTAGAAAACATGCTTTGTGGTGAATGGCTAAAGAGACTCTTTCCAGATTGCACACTCGACAGGCTAAGAGATTACTCGTTCTGGTGTCTGAGAGGACACAAGGAAGAGCCTGCTAATAACAAATGGCTCGTTATGTGAGAAGACAAAGGCATAAACAGAGCTTGTAGTTGGAAACTGAAATGAGACAGGCCTTGATTAAGTGACGACAACTGAACCATGAGAGTAAAAAGACACTGGAACAACTTACTGAGCAACACACTAAATTCCCTGTCGCTTTAGTGTGTGAGGAGATGCTGCACTGAAAATGTACAGATAATCCAAGTTTAGATGCACAAAGGTAAACTCACCTCACTAGCGATGACTGTTGGCATATAACTGAGTCTCCTGTCTAGACAAACTGCACAAAAAGGGATTCAAAGAGCTTTTGCTTTCTCACAGTGATCAGGAAGATGGAGTCACAGCATTTTATATAAACAGACTGGAGCACATAAGCTTCTCATATGTTTGTTTTTTTTTTAAAAAAACCAAACCAAAGCAAAACAAAACCAAAACAAAACAAAAACAAACAAACAAAAAACCACAAAACAAACACAAAACCCCCCAACTCTTTCCTCCTCTCTTTAAAATATGTAGGTAGTTTCATTTACACCTGTTCATTTATACATGTGAGTTGTTCCTAGAAAGTGAATCAGTATGATAACTTGCCCACTTCCATACACTGGACTTTTTTGCAAGGTCTCATTACAAGCAGCTGAAGGGGAAGAGAAAGATTTCCAAATCGCAAAACATTTTGAGTTGCTCCATTTTCCTCTGACCTAGCCAACTGCCACCATCTTCTCATCCCTTTAGATCCATTATACTCTTTCCATGAAAACACCTTAGATGGAGGGCTGCTCCTTTTCCCTCAAGCCTCAGTTCTCCATTTTAGAACATACCAGAATGTTGGCTAAAGGACCTGTATTATGCATAAGCTATGAACTGCTCAGAAAATCCCAGCAGACCTAGCACTATTAAACTCATCTATATTGCATTAAGTTATTAGCTACTGTATTCTAGCTTGTGATTAGGACAGTAGAGTATCTCTCTGCAATCAGCACTTTGTAAGGAAAATCCCCGTTCAGTGCAAATGCTACTATCATTCATTGTTCTCTTGACCTCAATCACAGTCACTGTTGGAAACCTCTGTTAGTTTTGGCACTCCAACCAATTTCTCCTATGAAATGCTTGGCAGAATTGAGCCCAGAGTTGTATTATATTTGCAACAGATGAAATTTGCAGCACTTATTTCATCAGCTATGAGAGCAGGTCACAACAGATCAAGAGTCTACAAACAATCGGCTGGGATGGCCTTCAGTTGCCATTGTTTCTTTACCAGCAGGGATTTGCCCCAGATGCTTCTTTGTCACAGAAATGGAGTAATTTTCAGTCTTTTCTACATCCCACTCATCCCTCTGCAGCTTGGCAAATCAGGACAGAGAAGCACAATGTCTACTGCTCCAGAGATACTGGAGCTGGAAAAGGCATGCCAAGGGAATGATGGCAGTACACAAACACTTTTCCTTCCACATCCTTCTGATCTGGGCCACCCATAGCATTTGCGACCTCAGCCTCAATCCAAAGCTGCCATTTTGGTCAAGCAGTAGTAGTTCCAGTAGTTCCAGTTCCAGGAATACTGGGGTTGTAAAAGGTATGCCAAATAGAGCACAGCACTGCACCAACATTGATCTCTTCACATCTTTCTTATCTGGGCCACCCATAACACTGCGGACCTCAGCCTCTGTCCAAAGCTGTAGTTAGGGTTAGGGTTCAGAGAAGCAGAATGCCTCCAGGCTTACTGGAGGTAAGCATGCAGCAAAAGTACTCACAGTGTATGTTAGAGAGGAACCTGCGTTATATCCCTGTGCAAACAGAAGCAGAGCTAGGACAACCTCTCCCTCAAGCCAAGGCTGCCCTGATGCAAACTGGGGGTATCACCAGCTGTATTGCATTTTGAAGGTCTTTCATACAGGTGGTTTTACCTACGGCCTAAACCCAGATAACAACAACAGGACTCAAAACCAAAGCAGCTTTTCCTGAATGCCAAGACGGGAAGCACTGGCAAAGTGTCTGGCAGTCCTGTGACTTAAAACAAAGACATGCTTGGGTGAGACCCGAACTTGCACAGCCTTTCAGGAGGCCTAGTGCAAAGCAGTTGAGAGGATTCTGGAGTTGCTTTTTATCCCAACAAGTTGATATATAACTAAGACCTACAGGGCAAATAGGTGCCACAGCAGGAAAACTTTAAAAGGGATGTCTGAATTAGAACAGTATGAGACGTGGTGTTCAGCCCTGAAAGGGCCACAGAAGGTGAGCAAATATCCACAGAGAGATGACCAAGATTGTCTGCCATCCACCGTTTCTATACAGCCCTTGTCTCCCCTTTTCTGACATACTGTATAGCCTGGATGTGTCTTGATAAAATTAAGTTGCTCTTCCTGGACAGTCTGGCCAAAAAACAGAATAATGGGATTATGGAATGTGTATTTGTTTCTCCCAACAATATCTGAGAAATGGATTAACTGATTTAAACCAGTCCTCTTCTGAACAAACAAATTCATCTGTCTAGGCAAGGAGCTCTCACACAAGCTTTTAGAGATGAACAGTGAGCTGCACAGAGGCTGAATGGCAGTGCAAGGCAGGCTGCAATCTCACACAGCAGACCTAGGTCGTCTCTTCAAGGCAGGCTCCCACCTTCCTGATGTACATATCTGGATATTTTCCTCCCTTCTTTACCATGTTTTACCAAGGGCACAGCAAAGAGGCCTCATAGTACTTTGCATCTGATGGGTGTTGCCACAGACTGAACACGCCAACTTTGCAAAATCTGCTCCCTAGCCTCTGAATTCCCCCTGCCATCTGGGCCTTTTGCTTTATGTCTCAAATTTCTTATATCTCCTGGCTACCACAGCGTGCAGACATGCTCTGTCAGACCAATTTCAATCAAGCAAGCAGAGAAGAAACATAGATTCTGCAAAGTAAGACCCAACTGCTATACACCGAGGTCAAAAATTCAGACCAGCCAAAATTCGTACAACTCTTTTACCTTGACAAAGGCATTTTTATTTCTTTAAAGCTGCATACAACAAACATTCCAAAAAAAAAAAAAAAAAGCAGTACTGGGAGTCCTGGGGCTTTGCTCTATGAACATAAAGGTGGCTACAAAGAAGAACCACCTAGTCTTAGCTAGGCATCCTTAGCCTGCTGAACTATCTACCGCTTAATACCATGAGGCTGGCAGAAGGGTAGGACCAATGAGTCCTACGCGATAACATTTGGTACAATCCCATCTTAAGACCGAATCCAAGTGCTGTCACAACCCCCATCTGTCAGGCCCCAGGACCTGGTAATTGTTAAGACAAATCTGAGGCCAGCTGTAAGTCTCTGTGGTTGTTATTGTGCTCTAAACTGTGGCCATTTGGGTTTACAGCCACAACGGAGTAAAACTGATTCCTCTCTTCCTCCAGCCTGTCCTGAGACTGACAACTCTAATTAGTTGTTAGCAGTCCAGGCATGGGAAGCTGAGTGAGCAACCCAAACGCCATATCACCCAGGACAGGGCTGCATGCACAAACACAAACTCTAAGCAGCTTAATCCCAAACACAACACTGCAAGCAAAACCTATGTTTGACAATCAGGAACAAAACTCCCTGCTCTTAACAGTGGGAGCAGGAGGGTGCTGCGTATTGACAGAAACACAGAAATAACATGTATACTTTTAGCTTAGTCACACAAACCTCTATGCAACAAATCTGAGGATAAATAGGGATGATTTCCATCAAAGTGGAACCTAACTGCCAGGCCATGCTTTGTTCAGACTGGTGGTTCAAGGTCATGCCCAGGGCTGTGAATTACTTTATTCTTTTTACTAATGAAGGTCTCCAGGTTTGCAAACACTGAACTTGCAGAAGGCACAGTTCTCCTGTGACTTTGAAATACAGACTTTTCCCAGAACATCAGTTCATTCTTTAGCCTCCCATGTTCTAAAATGAAGTAGAACATGACAGAGTTGGTAGGAGAGCCCATGGTTTCCCTCTCTTGGAGACAAGACCCGTATTGGGTAGAACAGCGATACTGAAGCATAAATAGAAGGGCAGGAAAGCTCCAGCTATTGCAAGGGTAGACAAATCATCATCTGCCCCCAAGTTAGCTCCTGAACTCAGCTTGGAGAAGGGTATCAGGATGGACATCACTGAAGAAAATAATAAAAAAATTAAAACAGTCACTATTAATAAATATCCTCAGAAATTAAACCAGCTAGGGCTAAAATTCTTAGCAGATGGCTCTGCCCTCCAGCTCACATGGCCATGCAGCAAGACAGATAAGCCAGCTCAGTCGCATATAGTGGTCAGCTCTGGCCCCTGACACTCTCATTTCTCTTAGACTCCCTTCATAGGCAGGGAGAGCTGCAGGGAGCTCTCAGAAGCCAAGAGCTCAGTCTTAGCCACTTTGCAAAAGTATCTTCATGCCAAAAACATGTCTCAAGAGCACTTTTAACGGAGCAGTTAATATCCAAGCTTTTGGAGGAGGGGGCAGGGCCTCAGCAAAGGGCACTGACATTGAGCTATGGCTTCAACAGTTGATCGAAACAGTTTAATGCATTTCCATTTCCAGTTGCATGGATCCAGCAATGCTTCTTACTTATTTACAGTATCACCCCTTCCCCTCCTCTCTGCTCTTCTGTTTGCTACATAGATAACAGGGGAAATTGATGCTGACTATTGCCTGCCTGATGTACAGCACTGCCAATGGGTTCAGCAGGATTTTAAAGAGGAATGAGTCAACAGTATGTGACCAGGAATAACATTTACCAGCGTGTGAGCTTGAATAGGAAAACATAACTGTGCTCACCTGAACATCAGTTAAAGTGACAACAGCAACAGATGCCCCAGCAGGATGTGTTCTGGCAGTCTTCCTGGTCAGGGCAGAGCCAGACCTGCTGGTCACCAGCCCCTGGCAATGCCTGTGTCTAGGACTATAAACAGTTCCTGAAGTCCTGTTAGCCATGATAACCATCCCTCCAAAGGGAATGTCTGTCTTCTTTCCTGATTACACCTAATATTCACTATGCTTTGAAGATAAAGTACAATAACCCACCTGCTGCTTAATGGGGCAAAACTTTACCTACGGGCTATAAAGATAATCCTTTGGAGATCAATCCCAGGTGATTGTGGTCTATTACTTTAGATCCAGCAGGGGTAAAATTCACAGGCCATGTTATTCCAGGGAAGGAAACAGTCAGGTTAATTCCTTTTCTAGTCATTCCTCCTGCCAGTATCTCACCTGTTATGTGACCCCAAGACAAGCAACAGAGCCAGACTTTCAGACTTGACTACCCAAAGCAAAGTCAACCCTATAAAAATATCCCCTCTTCCTTCTTCTCTTTTTTTGCTGGGCACTCAGAGACACAAAAACTTCTGCTAAAGACAAAAATGGCACTAGCAGAAGTTTGCTTATCTAGTTTTCAGAATTTGGTGAACTAATTAACAACTGTCAACGGAGGAGACAGGTGCTCTTCTATCAGGCTTTGGTGGTTATCCAAAGAGGGAGAACACATTCTAGTGATCATGCAAGGGCCTGAGACAGCAAGTAGTGAGTGCTGTGAAGGAGGATAAACCCATCTTCAGGAAAATAGTGGAACAGATGTATCAAGGATCAGGTGGGATGAGGAGTGCAGGGTTGAGCTGGACTTGGACTAAGCTGTCCAGCAGTTTACGACATGCTGTTCAGGACTGACAGAGCATCAGAGCTGACACAATTTCATTCAAGCAGGATAGTGTACTAGGATTGTAATTTTCACCTCACTGTTTTATGAGGCTGTAACAGAGCAAATGTCATATTCACTGTGATATAACAGTCATCTCAAAGGCCAGTTCTAGCAACAGCTAGAGTTTACAGTCACTACCAACCTTCGTAATTCATGGAAATACTATTTTAACCAGTCTTTTAGGATACATGTTTAATACATTTTTTTCAATTTGTTGCTATGTACTTTCTAACTTCATACCTAGGTAGCATCCTTTTCACTGATCCACACATACACACTGTCTTTCTTTCCTCCTTTCATACATATCAGCTCAAATGACACTATTGTATTGCAAACCCCAGACTGCTGCACATTTTCAAGCCCAGTGTGTGTTTTACAGCCTTACGCTATCTCCCCTATACAGAGTGACCCAGCCCTGATTTTAAACTCACCTCTGCAGAGGATTGTTTTTTTTCTGCTGGGATTTTTTTGAGTGTGTACCTGGTTCTGAAAAAAACCCTTGACAACAGTATCAGTGATAGCATTGATTTTATTAACAGCACTCTGCCATTCCATTAATATTTTTATTTCAACACTTCAAAGTGCTATGTTTATTACGTCCCTTATCTTTGATAAGACGGGTCAGTTTTATTCCTGTTTTGAAGATACAGGAAAAGATGACAAGATGTTGCTACTTCAAGTGGTAGATTCCCCAGAGTTCTGACAAGCCCAACCTCTCGCTCTAACCAGTATACAACATTTTTTCATCCTAAACACAGAGCTATAAGGCTGCAAGGACTTTCATGAACTTATTAATCTTTCAAAACTCTAAGTTCAGACCAAGAAGTCCAGGGAACACACCATGCATCCTGTCAGAGATGATAGACAATTATAGCTCATAAGATAAAAGGAGAGCAACTTCTTCTGCTTTCAAAATACAAAAAATAATAAAAAGTCAACACTTTTTTTTTGACAGCTGACTTTTCTTTTTGTCTTCTTATTTTCTTTCCACTATTGAAGTGCAGTTGGCAAAGCCTATTTCTAAGCTTGTTTGTTACAATACAGTACTATATGCATGAGGGTGAGGGGAGAAAACCAAGGGAAAAGGGAAACACAGAAACAGGTTCTGACATCTAATCAGATCTGCTGTATTGATTTTGCAACTTTAGCTTGGGAGCAAATCAGAGAAACAACCACATTATCATCCAGAATTTGCTCTTCCCTCGAGTGAGCCGGTTCAAAAGGAGCTCACACTGACACATAAACAGGCACTCCTGCATTCACACACACGCACACACACATGCACACGCCCATGTGGATGCACACTGCACCGAAGCCGCTCTCCAATGGGATGCGTGGGCTGGGGGAGGTGAGAGAAGCGCTCATCACAGAGGCTGCAGGAGCCACACGATCCCCATTTCCAACAAGATGAGAATTCCAGAGCAAGCCACCAGACTAATGAGCTACCCACACTGGAAAGCTGTGTTTCAATTAACCACAGAAGCCCCCGCCGCGGCATTCACATCCTTCCAGCAGCATGAACAAGGAGGAGAGAGACAAACAGGGACTGTGTTGTTTCTGAGTCCGGTTTTTGGGGGCGGGGAAGGAAAGGAGAATCCTGTAAAACGGTTGAGGGCAATTCTTGTCCTACTTTCTTGGTTTGCGGTTTCTTACTCATACTAATGGAAGGAACAATTGACAGTCCTGAAACCAAAGCTGCCTGCTTAGGCACAGAACAGGCAGCACCACCATAAGGTCCTTCCACAATTTCCAGGCAGGAGGAGACAGTTCAGGTGTACTAACAGTCAGGATGCACCCAGCTTCAACTAAGGGTAAACGGAAATAATGGAGAAGGGAAGAGGGCTGTTTGGGTGGGCTGTTGCACGGACTCTGACAAGTTGGGCAGGATCGCAATAAAGCATTGCTTGGCCATGGGAAGAGCTAGAGGAAGAGTATGTTGAGTTACTCTTTACATGGTTGATCGTATTTGCCTTCTTGAGGGTCACATCAAAGGCTCTGCCCCAGAACTGCTTCTGGCTTGTACCTACCACCTTTCTTGTACGGGGAATCATGTCCTCCTCCTGTAGCCCTCTGCAGATTCAGAGCTGTGACCCCCCTCCAGACCACCTAGTAAGCCTGAATTCATCCCAAGCTTGGCACTGCTGCTCCCTCTGCAGGGGCAATGAGGGTCAAGCGAGGACCACACAGCGAGGACCACCACACCAAAATGGGGACACCAGCAGGTCTGATGGTTCTTTGCTCCCAAGTGAAATTTTGCTGCATCTCTCATCAGTTCTTGAGGTGACCAAGGGTTACCCACCCTGTCATGTCTGGCCAAACCCCATACATTTGGCCCAGGACGCCTTCCAGAACAGCTCAAACCAAGATACACAATTTCACCCTGCTAAAGGGAAGCTTCTCCACACATATTTACCTGCATGGAAATCTGCACACACTTCCCTGTCTCATCCTGTAATTTAATTCCTGCCATGCTCCTGAACAGACAGAGATAATTTTAAAAGGGGATCTTTGAACATTCAAAGTGTCTGCAGGATTTCACATGCCTCCATTACTGCTGTGCTCCCAGCAGCTCACATCTGGGAGCAGTTTGTCTGGTTGGTTTCAGCCAGGTTGTCTGCTCAGGTTTCACTTCTCTTATTCCTGGGGAGAAAGCCTGAAAGAAGTGTGGCAGCATGTCTAATGAGTGCTGCTGTGCTGTGTGTGGAGGCTCATCAGTCACAGCCCAGAGGCATCATGCCCAGGTGCAAATTAACCTGCTCCCTGCCCATCCCACACCTGTCAGATCTGTGCTGCTCAGAGTACTCTGCAAGAGTTCAACAATCACACCATTCTGATGGGATGAAATCCGCAGGAAGAGCCACTCCTACAGTCACCGCTCCTTCCAGACCAAGGCATTTTACCCAGCTGCTTTCCCCATCTGATTCAAAGTCTTGTAAGGAGAGAGAGCATACACTCCCACATGTCAAAAAACACCTCAACAGCATGGGAGCTGACCAGGCACTCACTTCTCTGGAGGGAGAAACCACCGCGGGGAAAGGAGAGAGATGTCATCCAATGCAGACACTGGCAGCATCCCTCCTTCTTTGTTCACCTTTGTGCACAGTTATTGCCTCGAAGTGGGCCTGGGAGCACCACCCACAGGTAAAATCACTCCATATACCACATACTAAGAACGTTTTCTGTTACTCACAGCCCTGTTGCATGAAAACCATTTGGGATATGCAGTCCCTGTTACGTCTGCCTAGCACTGCTTTTCAGGCAAAATGATTCAGGCAAATCCATAAATGATAGCTGGGGTAACTAAGTTGAAAAAAAGGTTGTGGGGTGGAAATTAACATTCATTTGTTAATGTAATTTGTGGGGTCTAATTAACATTCATTTGCACCTTTTGAGTGTTTGACTTTACAAATTTCATAACATATCCTGAAGGTATTTACACACATGTAATGCATATAAACACACACCTGGTGAAGCTGCTGTTCTGCACTCATCCTCTGACAAGGAAATAGAAAGCATTGTATACAAACATGTACAACACCTCTCCCTTCCATTTGCAACATGCTGGCCATATGGTACCCTGCCCTTATTCTTGCATAGCCAGACCAATTAAATATAAACTATTCAAAGGTCCCTAGACAAAAGAGATGTGTCTGCTAAGCCCAGGAAGAAAGGTCAACCCTGCTTAGCCTACAGGCTTTTGTGCACACAGGCATTCAAGCAGGTACTCCAGTACTGAATGGTTATACTCACACTGCACGTTGAGCTGCACCAGGGCTTCCCGGGGTCTGATGTTAAAGCCATTGTACCTGGCTGTCTGACACTTATAGGTGCCACTCATTTCTCGGCTCACACTCTCCAGATACAGCTTCCCATCGTATGTCTCCATCGTCATTGTCCCTGAAGGCATGGGGGTTTCCTTATCTACCCGGGACCAGATGATGGGTGGCTTGGGCTTCCCACGAACCTCGCACTGCAGCTCTGCCCTGGAGCCTTCCCGGACAGTGATGGTGGACTGACCCTTAGGGACACTGATTGTTGGTGGCACTAAAAGGAAAACAAGAAGGGAATAATTTTACACTGGGCTTTCAGCAAGCAAGGAACATTCTTGAGACGTCTGTGTTTGAGTCATACCAACAGCCTTAAACTCCAGAAGTTTCCACTTGACACACTGCAACCCCTCTACGAGCACACTGTACTGTGCAAATTATCCTACAGGGTCTGGAGCTGCAGGGTACCAAGGAAGATCCCAGCTTCTCCAACATTGTATCCCATTATCAATGGCAAGTGCCACTTGTACTGGGGCAGACTCCATCTACAAAATTCTATCCAGCAGTAGGGATAGCATCGAGGAATCCAAAGGTAAAAGCCTCTTTGATCCACTTCTCAATTTCTGGTCAGTGAATTTCTCAAGGGAAGTCTTTTGGTCAAGAAATAAAAGTTGTATCTCCCAAGGTGTCTAGCACCCTTATCCAGGTCAGACTAAAATCAAGATTTAAAGAATTAGTGCTTGTAGATTGCATCTCTAAGGGGTTCACAATTGCTGTTTGTTCCTAAACTACAGCCAGGAGTCAGCTGTATTAGGTGTCTTTGCTTATTTTACATCGGTGAATGCACTGTGAATCTCCACACCAATGAATCTCTGGCTCATTTGAGTGAGAGACAAGTCCCAGCAAAGATCACTCCTGGCAGCCCTTCCAGGCTGGGAAGAACTCACCCAGTAGAACTGCTGCTGAGCTGAGGCTAGAGTTGGAGGCACAGTAACACTCAAAGAAATACCCAGTTATCAACTGACAAACAAAATTTTGTTGATAAACAAAGCTCAAAAGAAACCCAGTGACTACAGCTAAAGGGTGCAGAGTTGTCAGTGGGAAGAGGTTTGCTATTCACATCCTAACACCACCAAGAACCCAGGAAGGGGATGTTTGTGCTAAATCCCACGAAACATTGACAATTTATTTGTGTTAGGCTTTAGAGTTAACAGTTCAGCTGAGGTAAATATGGCCACAATCATTCTCTGAAAGCTACCTTTTCAGTCCTTCCTGCTGACAGTGGCAACACTTGGATTGACACTTCTATAACTGCAAGGGCCATGTACTTCGTTTCCATTTAAATCAAAATGTAGGACTACAGAAGCTGTAACAAGCTGGTCTGACCAACATTAGCTCAATTCAGCTCCAGCAAAGGAGAATGTGCTATGATAATTGTACATGTTACAGCCTGGAGCTCTCTATGAACAAATTTAGGATGGATCCAGCCTAATCTTCCTCTGCAGTGACCTCCCTATGCAACAGGGAGGCCACGTTTTCAATTTGCAGGTCTCCTGTGGGCGGTGGAATCTCATCACACCCTGTCCTGCACGGGGCGAAGGTACAACAGCACTTTCAGTGCCGACGCTGTCGGCAGCTGCTCACCTGGTGAGCCATAATTTTCTCCACAGGAAAAGTTGTAAATTACATTTGAAGATTTTTTTTTTTTTTTTTTTTAATTAGAGCTATATCCTTGGAGCTGCTCAGGGGAGACAGCCACCTTGACGAGCTCAGGCTTTGCTCAGTGGGGAAACATGGAGCCACTGCTGCTACCCTTGTGCTCTAAACCCGTGGTCTCGCAAAAACCTGGGGGTTTTTATGGGAATCACATGTCAGAGGTGGCTCATTGCTGTTTGTGGGGATGCTGCATGTTGGACAGCCTTGGCTGCTGCATGGAGGGCTGCTCCAGCAGGGTTGGCTGTTTTCATTCCCTGGGACGCATGGAGGCCCTGCTGGCCCAGGCTGCCAAAGAGAGGCTTCAAAATACCCCAGGCTGCCCTCCCCTCCTTCCTCATTGGCAGCACCCACACAAACATATGGAACTCATCCTCCTCTGGACAGGCATGGGACAACTGCCACTGCAGACACCACCTTTAAGGCAGGAACTGGCTGGTGCTTAGACCAACATCTGCACTGACTGACACTGCCCAGCCTCTCAGTGGGGTCATTCAGGGTCTCCCAACCCTTTACAGCTTCCTACCCTTGTAGTCTTAAACACAACTGCACTCTGCCATCTAGTGATCTTGGGCAAAAAGGATTGCTCCTGGAGGTAGCAGCCACACAAGGTCAGGAGAGACAGTTTTGCACCAGGATTGGGGAGTTCCCCCAGTTTTGTTCCCTGCTGGTATGACAAGGTTGGTGTCAAATGGCATGGAGTGGGTCCTACCTTCCACAGCTACCCACAGAATAGAAGCAACATCCCTCACTTTTTAGTGGGTCCAAGGCATGGGCAAGACTCATTCTCCAGGCTGCTAATGAGCACTGGATGCAATCACATTGGGAACAGGCTGGCCCCACTATTTCTGATGGGAGACAAGGGCTTCCCAAAGCATCAAAAGCAGTTGCAGCACTTTTTGTTGTGGAGCTGTAATCAGAAGCTTCCAGAATCAAGACTAGGATCAGCCTGGCTTATGGGTGCAGCACAACCAGGGACTGAGAAGAAACTTTCTGTGAAGGTTCAGGTCAAAATCTGTGGGCAGCTGTCTCCCCTGAGGAGTCCTCATCAGATTACTAATGCAGTGCTGCTTTGTGCTGTACTCTCTCGGTCCTGGAAAGGCAGCACAATGACATGGATGTAATGGAGCGCACAGCTGGATCCATCACTTCCCCGGAAATAGAAAGACAACCCTGTCAGTCCCCAAAGTGACTGACAACCATTTATGTATTGGTCCTGTCCTCAGCAAGCCACAAGGTGAAGCTTTGATCCTGATTTTAAGGAGGGAGGCACTTATAACGCTTTGACTTTTACACAGAGTGCCCAAGACAGACTACATTTGCAATCCTGTAAACATTAAGACATTAAAAATCTTCATCTATGGCAGATGACACCAATATCTTGGATACAGCTCTGAAAAAAGGTATATTCCTTATAAGCAATGCCAAAGAGAGGAAACAACAGCTTTCTTTCTGTTTTACTCCCTTCTAAACAAAGGAACACTTCATATTTAGTGAAATACCACCTCTTCTTCCTTCCTTCACAATGTGGAGGTTTCTTTGAACAATCACACTCTAAACCTGTCTCTGTAGCTTTGAGTGGAGTGTACTTTGGACTTTTCATAGGAAGAAAACATAAAGGAAGATCTGCCTGATGCATAACACATCTGACAGAGAAGCTGTAACTATTGTCCATCTCAAATCTCAGCCAAGTGCTTGCCTGAGGATGTGAGACTTTTCCCCACTAGGATTCAAGACACTCATGTGAGGTCCTTCAAGAAAGCCAGAGGCATGGGGGTAGGGGGAGTTAGTGATGTCAAACACTCCTCTGAGGTCCACATCTGCCACAGAGGGGCTCACCTGTCTCCGAGGAGATGTTCACCTCCACACTGAGGTCAGGAATGGGTGCTCCCTGGAAGGTAGCCACACACAGGTAAGTACCATAGTCACTAAATCGCAGGTCAATAATCTCCAAGCTGCAGGTCACAGGTGGGAGCTCGGGGTCATTCCGGGTGATGAGCAACCGGTCTGAGAACCTGGCTGGTTTCCCATTCTTGTACCAGGAATAGACAACCTTCTCCTGGGGAACAGCATCTACATGGCATGAGAGCTTCAAGTCCTGCCCTAACTGGATAGTCTCGCTCTCTTTGATCACATCAGGAGTGATTTGGAATGTGGCATTCTTCATGGCTGAGACAAACAGAAGTGAAAAACTGGTTAGGGACAGTAAAGTGTCTTGCATGGGACATGGCAACAATTCTTTACTCCCCAGGAAGGCAAAGCCTGCCCAAAAACTTCTGCAACTTACTTTCCCACAAAATGTCCCCAGGGCCTCACATCTGGCAGTCTGGGATCATTCTCCAGCCCAGGATAGTGGTACAGCCTGGGACGAGGCTGCAAGAAGTGCTTGCACAGCTGTTGGTCTGGGAGCAGAGAAATTTACACAGGCACTTCTCCAGAATACTAATTGCTGCTAAATATCACACTTGCCCTCAGCCATACAAGAACAGCCAGGAGAAATGCAAATCTAGCCCCTCCACCCTGAAAACCCATGCTCTGAGAAAAACAGCAACTTACACCGCACCAGCAGGTTCACTATCTTCTTTGCCGGGTTCCCCACGTTGTTGATGGCCGTGCAATTGTAGTAGCCCGAGTCCTCCACGCGGATCCTCCAGATCGTGAGGTTGCCTCCTTGTACAAGGCTGTTGGGAGGCATTGGGCCAGGAGAGTGAGACCAAACAACTTCTGGCTGTGGGTCACCACCCGTCAGTGAGCACTGCATAGTGATGTTGTCACCAGGGTTGACCACCAGCGTCTCATTGACAGACAGCTTCAGAGCAGGTGGGGCTGGAAATGTACAAAGAAGGACACTTCTGAACTTGAAAAAGACCCATGCACTTGCCTGTACACAGCTTCATACTTTCTAGGATTTATTCTTGATGATGGATGGTTTGAGTAGGGAGAGCTGGAGGGATCAGTGAACTCGGTACAAGTACAAGGTGCTTGTGAATCTAAAGCATGATTATTACCATGTCTTTCAGTTAGAACACTCTGCTATCTTATGACTAAGAAAGAGTGTAGGGAGGAACCACACCAGAAGGTGGAGGTCGTACCTAAAACCACTTATCATTAGTGCTGGAGCACAAACCAGGTATAACATTTTATCAGTGCCCGGTGCAGGTTCTCTAGGGCTTAGGATGCAGGTCCCAGTGAACCCTTTGCACAGGCACAGGTGGGAAACAGACAAAATTTGGCAATGGAAAAACCAAGGCTAAAAGCTTCTTGACTCCTGGTGCAAGCAGTTGCAGTTAGGCATAAGGGCAATGGAAAGGCATTGTAGACTTGATGGAGAGATGAAGGAGAAAGGCTATGCTCAGGGGAGCCTGCTGGAACCAAACCACTGCTTGTGTTCAAGGACAGCTTGAATCACTCCTCCCAAACAGGGTTTCTATCCCAAGAAGGGAGCTTTAGGGAAGGTCTTCACTAAAGGGAAGGACATCACTAAATGGATGTCAGATATCCTACAATATGCCTCTCCATCTCTCACACCCAACTAGACATCTTTGAGAGGCAAAGCCTTTGACAGGCAGCTAGCTGCCTATGTCCTTGCAGCTTGGAGCCTGATATGGAGGACCAGGACCTGTCTGCACAGTAACAGACCATGAACAGCAACTGTACACCTGCTCTTAACCTCCGTCACCTACTCGGGTGTTTAATACACTTTTCTATACACAATCACAGGGATTATCTTCCATGTACAACTGAACTGAAACTCATTCAAAATGTCTAGACAACCTCTCTTTTGAATACCCTAGTACCTGATATTCAGTTTACTTTATTTCTGCACTCTTCTCACTACAGCCCCCTCCACGAACTGATCCAAAATGCCTCCCTTTGTATTCTCTATTTTATTCCATGAAAAGTCTTCCAAAGCCTCTGTCAGCACCACCACTGGCTCTATTCAGACAGAGTTGAGAAAGTATCAGTCCCCAGCACAAAGGCAGAGAGCATGTTTTAAGTAACAGTCATAATAATGCAAAATAAGATATTGTTCCATATTCATGAAGCCTGATTTAACAGCATCATTATTTCTGCCTCCTCTCTCCCTGGACCCTGTGTTAATGAGCTGTGCTGGGTTTGTGTTGGATCCCTGAATTACAGCCCATACAAACAAGGCGAGGAGGACTGCTCTCTCCTCAGCACCAGTGCCGTAATTTAGTACTGCAACTACTGCCGTGGTGCAATATTGCTTTGGTGCAGTGAATATAACATCCTCCCTGGCCACAGAACATGCTGTTTTTGCCAGAGGTGGCCAGTTGTGCCTAAGGAAGAAGAGGGCTCCTCTGACTCCTGCACTGGACATTTTGAGGCCAGCGGTTGGAGTGCTTGAATTTTGGGAGGCCACAACCTGCATTCCAGAGACTTCAGCAGCTCTCTTTGTTGGAATCTTGCAAACAGTGTGCAAGGGTTAATGCATACTAAATGGCAAAGGAAGGATTTGTACATCCTCACCGAGGTGGTTTCATGAGACACTATGAAGCCCAGAAACTCAATAGCTCAAGTCACCATGGTTGGGTAGGACACAATCTTGTCAAAAACTGAGTGGAGCTGACACCCAATAGCTGTTTCTGACATTGAACTAGTCTCAGATTCACAGGGCACGGACAAACTGACAGATGCAGCATCCATCCCTGTCAGAGACAGAGAAAGGCTGAGACCAGCCTCTTTCCAGACAGAAGGTGTCAGAGCTGGGAAGCACAAACCAGAGGTCCTGCATGCTCTGGGTAAGATTTAGGGCTCTTGCAGCATTTGATGTGCACATATCTGACCCACACTCATCTTGCCCAGCTCTGGGCAAGGCAGCATAGAAAAAATGTGACATGATGGTACAAGCACTGCATCAGGACAGGTTGTGTGTACATGCAAGAAAGAGGTAAAGAAACTGAAAATCTGCTACCTGCACAGTTCCAGGCAGCAAGCTCCCATAACATACCTCAAAATGGAGTAATGGCTGTGGCAGCCTGTGTAGATCCCCACTCCCCACTCCCAGTCCTATCAGCAGACAGAGGTTAACAGACTGCAGACATTGTTATGCAGGAGATGAATCTCATTTATTTGTAACCTGTGGCAATTCCTTTTGTTCTTGGCTCAGAAAACCTGCTGGCGGAGTCTGTGGAGCATCGAGGGGACCATTAAAAACAAAGAATCGCTTTCAATTCCCTTTGAAGTCCAATTTGCTGCAGTAAAACTGCAGGAGAATTAACCAGCTGGGCTGCTTAATTTTGCAGAAATCGAGGAAGGAGAAAACATCAGGCTGACCCTGATGGAGCAGGTGATGACAGCCCAATGCTGAGCTGGTCCTGTGGCCCTGCAGACCCAACCTGCTGCTTGGAACCATGCAACAGCAGCAGAATAGAGGAGGAGCAGAGAAATCTCCTTCCTGTTAAGGTTGCAGACAAAGAACCCAACCCCTGCTGCAAGGGCCAGGCTGCTTACATAGAGCTTGGGAGAAGCACATCTCCTTACTGGAGACTATGATCTGCCCAAAGGCCATTAAGGAGCCAGCTGAGGAACTGAGGAGCCAGCTGAGGAACAGAAAATGAACTGAGAAAATTCCCTTGGCCTGACATGACCTGACCCACCAATTCCCCTCAAGGTCTGTAGTGCTGAGGACTATAAATATTTAAGAGATGGATTTCCAAGCATCTGAGCGCCTTTTGGGCCCTTCTCAGTTGCAAAGGCAAAAGCATCCCGAGTGAAGCTGCTCAGGATTCTGGGCACAGCCAAGGCTAGGGAAGCTGCGAAAGCACAACTGCAAGAGGGACAGAAAAGACCTAGGCAAAAAAGGAGAGAAATAAAGAATTTCCTTTAAATATTTCCTCATCTATGCACAATACTACCTACAGGGCAAGTAACCCAGATAATATTTCAAATTAAATATACTTGTGGTATTTAATGCAAATCCTGCTCACACTGCAATGGCCAGCTTCATTTTCACTGCCAACTTTTAATACAATTTGCTGTGAACACATTTTCCATGGCCCCTTTGAGCTTGTAGTGCCAGGCTCCACTGTAACTATGTATAAATATGCATTTATAATTAAGCAGTGGGAAAAAAAATACTAGATATGTGTACTATGTGGTCCAGGTTGAGAACTTAGGTAAGCACTTAACAACTTGGTGTAAATTCAGACATGTCACCAACTTCTGATTGGGGCTACGACCTGAAAATACATTTTCCCCATTCACTTAGTAAAGGGGCTGGATTGAAATGAAGTGTAGTTTCCCTGTGCTTGAGCTGGCAGAGAGAGTGGACATGAAGAGAAATTTCATTTTGTGACTCCTCAAAGGTAAAGACACACAGAGAAGAGCTGTATAAGATCCCTTTCTTCATCATGAGCAGAAGATAAGTTTTTAAAGAGAATATTTCAACATTTGCTACAATCTCATCCTAAGAGAAATTTGGGTAATAGGTTGAGTTGCTCAAGATATGTTCAGAGATCTTACTACACAGAGAATACTTTTTTCTGACATTAGCTATAATCCATTTTCTTAAGCTCATTATTTCTCTTCTTCCTACCTAAAATGAGGCAACTATTGTTCGACCCCTTGAGCTCAAGTTAGATCAATAAACATAATTTAAACAGTATCAACAATATCCTGTCAACAGTTAGCAATGTCAAAAAAAGTTCTGTTTCTGCTGCACAAAGATGACACAAGGGATGCAAACTGCTTTGTGTTACATTAGAGAGGTGAATAATTCAAACCACTACAATGCTTTTCTCTCTGATCATGGAATACCCCAGAGCTGGAAGCAATTTCCTGACATTTACTTACTATTTGAAAATATTCAACACGTGGTGGGGGGGTTGCAGGTGGGCATTTTTGTGTGTGTGTGGTTTTGTTTTGTTTTGCTCTGGTTTTTAATGGACAAGTGGCAATCAGGTCCTTGCCAGTATCTGATACATGATACTCAGTTGGTTACTGCAGGTCAAGCAGTAATCTGATGAAAACTGGAGGTGCCCTCAAGTATTGCCAACATGAATATGAGTGTAAAATCTCTTTACTGGGAAGGCAACGGAGAGGCATGCTTTCTACAAACACCAGCACCAGTGGAGCCTGTTAGCTGGGATGTGCTGAGAGCACAGCCCGGCAAACCAGGCCAGAGTCACACATGGATGAATTATTTGTAAGAACTGCAGCACTGCCCAGCTCTAGATGTATTGAATCTATTTTTAGAGTCACTCAGAATTATAAATAAATAAAACAGTGTCTGAATTAAAAACTACATAGTGCCTCAACACCTACACATAGTCTCCTTTAATGATCTCATGGCAGGCCTGGCCAAGGCACTGGATATATGCAGTGCTACAAGAAATTAGAGCACCCCTGGCCACAAGAATTCCATGTGAAGGCTCTGTAGTCCTAGCAGCCACATACATGAGGGTTCTGTGTTACCCTCCTGGAGGAGTAATGGTTGTTGAGCAGGCGAGGGGTCGGAAGGTTGCAGGGACCCTTCGCGTCCCCTCTTACCTGTGGTGTTTGTGAGCTGGAAGGTGATGGATTTGTCAGGGATGCTGCAGACATTGCGGACAGACACCTGGCATGTGTAGCTGGCATAATCCTGAGGTCGTAGGTTTTTCAGCTTCAGGACTTTGGTTTCACCCTGGGATTTGGGAAAAATGGGGCGGGGAGGGGGGGGGGGAGAAGACACAGGTGTACAAAGCAGAGATCATCATTGCAAGTCCATAACCTGTCCCGAAGTTTACAGAATACCAGCAGGTCCCATCAAAATCTCAGGGAACTGAGCAGAGTCCAAGTCCCTCCAGCTCTATATAAAGGAGACACAAAATGTTTGCAGTGGTAATTTCTCAGATTTCTCAGGGATTTCTCAAAACACCCAGCAACTGACTGACATTTGATCTGAAGGCACTGCCAAACAGGTCTGGGCATAATTTCCCATCAACTGCTGCTATAATCATCTTGCAGAACATGACAAACATTAAACATTTCAGAACAGATCCTGGGATCTCACTCTAAGATGTCAGTAGGAATGCAAGGAAAGTCACTGGGGAGTCAACATGGCCAAACCAAAGTAAATTAGAGCAGATTGAGGCATTAATGCTGGCCTAAATATGACAAGTTCAACAGTTATACTGTAGAAATTTGCAGTATAGAGGGAAAGCAGATAATTCAGAGAAATACTCAAAGAATTCCCAAAACTTTCTGATCCTTCTTCTCCAGATTCTAATCTCATTTATGCAGATATAAATCCAGAGTGGCTGCACAGACTTTGATAGCCTTTTCTCATAGTAAGGTAACAAATAAACAAAATCACTGCCTGGCACTCCATTAGTTATTGGTTTGTTATAGAAACAGAATCAAGTTGTTAAATTAATGATAGATGTGTTCTGTAGATTTTTATTTATGGAATGCAGAAAGCTCTGAGATGCATCCTGTGGTTTGCACACCATGCAACTCATATGTCTTCCCCCGACAGCTTGTCGCTATTTTCTCCTTGTGTTTGTCTAAATCTCTTTTGGAGAAACCATTCCATAACTGCCTGCAAATGTGAGAAGGTGTCAGCATGACAAATCCTCCTAAGGACAACCTTGGGGGACTGGACAATGAGCTCAGGCATTCTAATATGCAGAGAACAAGGACATGAACTGAATAAATTAGAACGATAAATACATAGGACACCAATAACCCTATGAGAGTCCTGTCCCCTGATGACTGTTGCTGTGCCACACAAATAATGGCATTTACACTGTGCATGTCATCTACTTACTTACAGGGTCATATGTATCCTGTTTATCGATTAGTAGATGTTGGGTAAATGTCTATAAAGTTTTCAACTCCTTTCTAACGTAAAAGCCTATTCAAACCTGACACTGGTACAAGTTCGTCTCTAAGACAATATTGCAAATCCCACTGAAGGGTGCTTTGTTAAACATAGTGCATTTTTGCTCCAGCAAGATTGTCCCTTCCCAACAGTGTTGCAGAGGTGTGTTTTTGTTAACTTCAACTCTTACCAACCCAAACTTACAGGCTTATACTGGTGCTAAGGAGAAGACCATAAGGGCATGCCTCTATGAGCACAGCAGTCCTAACACCCTCTCTCAGAGCTGGGAATGACCCATCATGTTGGGAACATTGCCTGGCAGGAGCTGCAGGATGACGGGTCCTTTACACATTAATGCTGCAACATGGTAAATTTCTGCCAGATGCCTTATTTAGCTGAAGAAAATATCCCAAGTCCTAAGACATCCTCTCATTAAGCAATGTCTCCTGTTAATTACACTGAGCTTAGTGAAAGCTGGAGAGCCCATGGTGGCTTTCACTAAGGCCAGGGATGTCCTACTTGGGAGCCACATAGCGCACAGACAAAGCTGTCTTCAGGGCTGAACAGCAGTGCTGACTTACAGTGTTTCTGCAAATCTGCTGCTAACCTGCAGCTCTCTCCTCCCTCCTCATCCCCCTGAATGTTTCCATTTGGCTGCCCATTTCCATGACCTACAGAGATGGCGTGTTTCAATAAAATATGAACACGACTACATTAACTTAAAGGTTGCCTGGGGCATTGCTCAGAAATCAAACTTGGGCAGAATGTGCTCAGGGCCCGGCTTTGGGAGTGCAGGAAGGTGCTTGGGATGAAACACGTGCCCTGGGGAGCTACCCTTCCAGCCCTCCCTTCTCACCCATCACTGCCTTGTACTGCCTAGCAGCATTGCTGGAAATACTGGGGTTGATTAGCATCTGAAGGACATTCAGAACTGGAGCTCAGCTTAGGATTACATGATCAGAGTGCCTGGGGAAGAGAGAAATTCCCTTTGGTCTCCCACTGCATTGGCAGGCTAATTACTGTGAAGGAAGCGGTAGTCATGGGGGGAACATGGTTGTGCAGGGCACGTCCAGCACAGGCAAGCAGGACAAGCAGAAAGGATGTGGACTCCTTGTCACTGCAAAACAGTCAGGAAGTGCCCAGGCATCTCTGCTCCCCATTACTTGTGGTCATTAGGAAGGTAATTCTAGGCTGTCACACTGCCCCCTGCTGCCCTGCTCTTCCTGTACCCTGGGAACCTGCATGCAGGAGGCTCTACCAGCCCTTCTGGAAACAGCGGTCCTTGCAGTGCTCCACACTCTTCCCTCAACATCATAATCCATACAGTGAAGGAAACACAGTCTACTACAGTGCCCTGCATCACCAAGACAGTCGACATAAGTCGGCAGAGGTTTGCTTTCTTTCACCTGTGTGTAGAGGGGTTCGTAGATGTCCACGCCATTGTCCTGACTGTGAGAGAGCGTCTCAGCTCCCCGTTTCCAGATGAAGCGAGCTGGTGGGTTGGAGTTGACAGTGCAGCGGAGGAAGACAGTCTTCTCCTGGTAGAAGCTGCCACGTACATCGCTGATGGTCTGGTGAACGGTGAGAACAGGTTCATCTAGATCTGGAAGGAAGGTAGGGAGGGTCGCAGCAGTTGTTAGCGAAGCTTGGTCTGCATGTACAGCCTGCAGAGCGTATGATGCTCCAGGCACCACAGAGGAGAGGGGAACGTCCCACACATCTGGCTGATGACAACTGCTGATTTAAGAACTGATCTGAGAGCAAGTAATACAACCAATATCTAAAGGGAACAGACAGGAGAAGCTAAAATTGTCCCGCTCACCACACAACCTTCAGAGAATAGAAAGCAGCCTCTGGTTTGCAGATCCCCATGCAGTTCTCAAACCACCTGCCTGCCTGAAAATTGGAATAGTGGATAGGTAAGAACAATGGTTCTCAGAGCAGTGGGCTGCCTCACCTTCCACAATGGCATGCCCCCGGTCCCTCCCTCAAATCACCACTCTCTACTTCAGTGAGAGGTCAGAAGGATCCCAGGAAACTCTGCTCCATCATCATTTCTCCACTTTTCAGCTCCAAGATCTCTCCTGAAACCATGGGACTAAGACCATAGCTGTGAGATGTCCACACAAAGGACAAGGCAAACCTTCAAATAAAGGAGTGAGGGTGAAAATCAGGATACAATTGAAGAACTGAGACAGAGAATCATCTAGACAGGAGCAAGTCTTACGGGGAGTCATGGGAATATGAGATGCAAAGCATTGTAATAGGAATGTATAATTTCTCTCCCTATTAAATATCCTCTTATTTTCCTCAAAGTGTGTACTGACTACCCCTCTTCAGCGAATTCTTCTCACTTCAACGCTATTCCCCATCCCTAAACTGATTGGAATTTTTTGTTTTCTCCCTTTACAGAAGACGCTCCTTACAATTCTCTCACCATACCCCTACCAGACATGCAGCCATCATGACTGAATCAATGGTTATCAGTGACTTCACTTGCAAGGACACAAGCAGTAGCCCTGCAGGGAGAGTATTTTCTTCCTCCATACAGAGCACACTGCTCCCCTAATGTTGCCCACCTGCTAAAAAGGGATCATTTTCGTGGAAGTTGCACCAGGTATCAAAGTTTGAGCATCAAGGTAGCGTGGGGGAAACCTCAGAGGAGATGGATTTTTCTCCTCCCAGAAAGCCTTTGAGACTGATTAAGGTTAAATGTAAAGATCCCACCTGACAAACATTGACACTCTAAAACTGAAGTCTGTCCCTGTCCCCTCATGTATGTCTTACAAGGCATCTTTTGAGCACAGTTGAAGTGATTCTACATTTTCAGGAGCCTTCTGATGCCATCTTCAGCTTTGAGGAAACTGAGGTATGTCTCTGGTGCTGCCAGCACAATCTTCTACTAGTGTTAACATGTTAACATGCTCATTGCCTCCTGCCCTCCTATGTCACCTAATTTTCATTACATTTTATTTTACAGATTTGTAAGTTTGGAGATCTGACTTCTGGAAAGGAAGAGGGAAGCAAGGATGAGTTTCTGTTAACAAGTCATCCAAACAACGTATGTTCTCTGCTGAATCATAAGTGTCAACTTGTGCATTTGCATATTTTAATGAGCTGTATGCTTGGCAGACAGCAATTGTAATGGGACCTGAAATTTGTCTGCTTGACCATAGCTCAGAGATACGAGTAGAGCCATTAATGGAACAATGACAAGACCCAAAAAATATCTCAGGAGAAAAAAAACAAAACAGAACAAAAAACCCAACCAAAAAACACTCAAGGCTGAAGAAAAACATACACAAGTAGAAAAAAAGAGGCTCCTCTCCATACAGTGTTCTCTTGATGTGGCCATAAGGTGACTGAACTTTACATCAAAATCTTTTGGACCAGGACCCTGGGCACAGATTCTCTTCTTTTCCCTCTTCTTTGTCCTTAATCATTCTTTATTTGTTCAAACTTTACATGAGTGATTCTAAGACTCCACTTCTCAGCAGAAAGTATGGTTAATAACTTCCCTTTCTAAACAAAGAAGATGCTCACCCTTCAGGTCTCTTGGCTCCCAGCTACTCCCCACACAGAAAACAACAGTTTTCTTTTGGTTGCTAAAGCTTTCCTCCCTTGAATCTTTCAGCCTGCTTTTGAAGCAGTCAGCCCTAGGTCTAGCCCTCCTGAGAAAAGCTAAAATAAAGCCTACAATGATATGTATGTCCTTGATGTACAAGTAACACCACTGATGTCAGTGAGCTGCACAAATAATAAATTTGGCCCAAGGCTGCTCATGGAGATGACCACATGGGATGTTTCATGCACAGTAAGAGCTTGTAAACATTCATTCTTTTTTTTTTTTTTTTACTTTCTCTCTCTCCCACATGGAAATACTCTGAACAGAGCTGCCTCTCTGCCAGTATCTAATCAATACGTTAAAGGCTCACTGATGCTCACTTGAGGCAAAGGAATATCGTGCTACACAGGTTAGAGTTTCCAGTTTAATATCCTCTTGGCATCAACAATGCTCTCTGTACAACCTTGCCATGTAATACTGGAAGTATGACTGAGGACGAGCAGTAGCTGTCAAGGACACCAAGGTATACATGAGGGTGATTACTTACCTCTAACTACAAAATGGGATGCAGGGAAAGAAGGAGTTTGTTTTCAAACTCTTGTTCATTCAGCTGAAGGTTGCCTGGGTGAGCGTTCAACAAAAGCTGTGACTTTTCCTGTGTGTTCCCTACTGAAAATACTAGCAGAAAACAGTCTCTCCTTCCTAAGAACCAAGTGAGCAGAACAGAGGTGCAGTACCAAGTCCATCTGCAGAGTAGATGTTAGTATGAGAAAGCCCTTGGCCACCCCATTAGCCCCATAGTTCTACAGGTCAGAGCTGCATGAGGGACCACGGGACACTACATCACTCTAGCTCCAGCCTGCACTGTGGGAGTGCTCTCAGGGCATAAAGAGATTCATGGTGCAGTCCTGTTCTGGAGACACAGGCCCTGACAAACTGTCACACTGAGGCTTGAGAAAATCAAGCCCCCTCTGAAATGGAGAGTTACCATATGCTTCCACCGACATAGGAGAAGAAATGGGCAGAGAAACCAAGCAGATCTAGGGCAAGTGTCAGAACTCCCCTAAACAAGGCAATGCAATGCCAATGAAAAAATACCCAGCTTATCCACAGTGGCTGCTGCTGAAGCAATCTATTTCCCCAGCCTAGGTAAGATGGTGCCCACACACCAATAAAGGGCAGGGCAAGGAAGGAACAGAGATGGGAACTTCTCCCAGCCATACAATACAACTCTGGATAATAAGCCTGCCAAAAGTTAAGGACGCTCATATCTGTGACACAGTTTGAGAGTCATATCACAGTAGGGCTGGACAGCAGGACTGAGAGGAAGCAGTCAGGCAGCAGTTGCTGTCAGCAAAAATATCTGCAAAAGTATCTCCAGGTGTCTACTAGGGTTTTGAAGCCTGGAGGTTGCTCCACTGACAGATAACCACAGAGCACATCAGCACAGAAGACTGTCTTGCTAGAATGAGTGTAGGAACAGGTCATGACAGGTTCTGGGACAGTTTCAGCTGCTTTATCATACTTCACAACTTTTTAGCGTCTCCTCTTGCTGGCTAGGCCATCTCAGAGGATATGAGTGAGCAGAGGGATTTGGTATTACTTGAGCTGAAGGAAACTGTAATAGTGGATAGCTAAGGAAAATGAGCAGAATGGTAATCTCCTGCAAGACAGAAAATATGTTCAAAAGCTGCCCACACAATAAATTTTGGATTCCTCCCATATGGGTGTTATGGAATAAGTTTAACTTCTCTCCCTTTTGTCCACAGCAGCCCCAGAATAAACATTAATCCTGAGAATAAACATTAGGAGAAAACGTCAAAACTTGGCTCCAAAGTGGAAAACCACTAACAGTGACAGGACACAAGAGGGATGGGCACTGTGACCAGTCAGAGAAATGCTGAGTCACCTTTACATCCACCCTTTCACAGCTCAGTCTCCTCAGCTGCACCCCAGAGTCTTCTACTCTGTTTCCACTATGCTACAGAGGTAGCAATGCTGGGAGCAGGGCACTGATTGCAAAAACTTTCCCGGCATCGGGGGCACTACCAACTTTAAGAAGCATTGGTTTGCTTCAAGCACTACCAGCTTCAAAATGAAGACAAAGAAAGCAGAAGCTACCTACAGTGCTAAATCACAGACAAGTGCTAGGGAATCCTGTCACTGGCAGACATCATGGCACCTAGATAAGAATGACTCACAAGGACAGGCAGAGCTGTATTTTTCATGGATGTGTCTAATCTCTTATGGAAAATGGACCCTGGGGACACCACGCCGATCCCTTTGCTCCTGAATCAGGTGCACGTGGTCCTAGGGCAATGCAGCTCCCCGCTGGCCCCGCAGCGAGGCAGAGACATGCAGTAGAACTGTGGGAAGGTCTGGGTTGCCGCTAAACGACTTACACTGCACATCTACTCGAATGGACTTGATGGCAGGGACCCCAACCCCATTTTCTGCTTTACAGTAATAGCGGCCCCCCTGCAGCCTTTGGATCTTCTCAATCCGAAGGGTCTCGTTAAGCACTGACGTCTCTTGGAATTTGTCCGACGCGCTGCCAGCAGTTTTGGTCCATCTCACCTGCATGAGAAGAACAAGACAAATGAAATCAGTGACACAAAATAGAGACTCCAAGGGACTGCAGAGCTCCCTTAGCTGCTCTTCCCTCTCCTCCCTTGCCCTCTCAAGAATGGGTCCTACAGCACCACCAGACTTACCAAAGCTCAACTAGTGACCTCAGTAGGCCAGCTGCTGATTCTCATCTATCACCAATCCCCATGTCCAAGAATCCAGCATGAGCCCTCAGTTCACCCAAACACGCACTGCATATTTCCCGCTCCTGCTCTGGTCCTGTAAACCCAGCAGCTTGCTCAGTTTTATTCCACAAGGACCATCGGCATTCAGCCTTGGGACCCCATGTGGCTGGTAGGTGATGACGCTGCAGCAGACATCAGCTCACAGCTACAGAGCTTTCATTGCAGTCCACACTCATCTTTTTCTGGACAGCAAGGCTATTTCTGCTTTTTGCTTTTCCAAGAATGAGAAAATGCAGTTGCTATCTGACTTGCGCCCCTTTCCCACAGGGAACCCCTGCGTATTTTATTTTTATAAGGCATCCTTTTGCAGTACACAAGCTTCTCCTCTGTTTTTAAAGATACAGAAAGGAAAAAAAGAGAAAAGAAAAAAATTCTTCAGATTTCAATCTATCTTTGCAATTTTTTTGTCCTTATGTTACATGTCTTAAGATCCTGGCTTGCAGGGACAATGGAGCTGCAAGATATTTCATGGTGAATGGTGGCAAGAGGACAGCAGTCCTAAAGACTGAATGGTAATTCTTATGTCTGGAATGAGGTACACCCTCACAGTGGTAGTACAAGCTTTCCCCTTGTTTTGTGCAGTACAGACAATGAAAGAGAGAGACGGCTTTTCCCAGCCCATTGGTTTCCTCTATCTGCAGCCTCCCTTCTAAAGGCTGGTGACTGCTGTTCTCCTACACCGATGCCCATCTAGACTCTGGGACTGGCGAGATCAGCCAGCAGAAAGAAGATAGACTTCATTCATCATTGGCCATAGTTAAATGCACCAAATACCTTGACCAATCTGTCAGACTTTGCCTAAAGCTCTCTGCCATCACCTGATTGATGCTGGTGCTCTAGAAAGAGCAGGGGTATCTACATCTCACTCCCAGAGCACCAGACTGAGCAGATTTTCAGAGCTAATGACCATGGATTTATTTAGCCTTTGTAGGCTTATGAAATTGTCTGAGGGCCCCAAGACTCTCCGAGTCTCCTGTTTGCAAGGACAATTCAGCCAGCTCTTTAATCTTTTCAATTGCAATCTCATTTAAGTATTTTGGCCACATTTTCATGCTTTAATGACTGGCTGATAGAAAGGGAAAGAGAAGATTAAACAAAGGTTAGCATAAGAGCTTAGCTGGGAAAGAAATCAATCCACGAGGAGGAAGGGCAGAGATAGGATGCCTGCCATGTTTTATAAGCACAGGTTCCAGTCTCCCCAGTCATGCCTGGTTCCACATTTTCATGTACCCTGTGCATGTCCAGGCAATGACAAGCCACCATGTTGCCCACTAGAATGCTGTCTGCCACAGGCTCTGCTCCAGAAATCTCTCTGGCTATTCAAGGCTCAAATCCCTACAACCCGACAGAACCTTCTCACACATTCAATAACCTTAGGCAGGGCCAGCCCTACCATTCTTTCTTGTTTATAATGTACACAGGCATCATTTGCCTATCACAGTCACAAGCCTAGGCTGGTCATTTTTTGCTGGCTTGGCTCAGATTATTTTCTTTTTATTGTTTCCAGGATATGCTTTTGATGGATAAACCATTTCAAATTCTGCTGGCTCCATTGCCTTTGTCATTGCCTCTTGCCAAGGAGCTCCTCACAAGCAAGTCCAGAGAGGCACCGACTGGTACATGCAGACGTATGGCTTCTTAGCACAAATGTTTTTGGTAGGATTGAGGAAGGGGGCCAAGAAGACACATGTATCATATGTGTCTCCCTTGAGTGTATTTCGGCACATCCAGCCTCATAGTATGCACCACCTGCCACTTCTACCCTGCTCTGTCCCAGAGCTTACAGACCCATGCTCTATGGACTCATCCACCCTAACACTGAACCGCCCTGCTTCAGTATCAGTAGGGTGGGGAGGTGGCTGCGTGGGGCTTGAGGCTATACAAGCCTCTATGCACACCAGGGTAGGACTGCAAGTTAGCCAAGATCAGCTTCATACCTCTCCACTGAACTGTCTCTTTGACAACAGCATGGATATGTCCACTGCCATAAGTATGAATATGCATCTGTTTCATGGCCATAAATCAATGAAAAGAGGGTGTGGGCGGTGGACCAAGCCGAGCGTACAAATATTGGAGGAAACAATCAAAAGAAGAAGATGAAGAGGATTACATGGAAATGATATGAGGGGCAGA
>JAWWES010000115.1:38885004-38926531 GCA_035583135.1 Lophotriccus pileatus
TTACGGAGTGGTCCACAAAGGGTCTCGGCGTGATCGCCTAGGGCGTTTTGAGTGCTTCTAGAAGCCGACGCCCGACAAGAGGGCTCTGCACAGTGGTCAGCGAAGTGCACTACAACCAACTTCACAAACTCTCGGGAGCAGGGTCCCCTGGGCTCTCATCATGTGAGACATTGATGGAATATGGAGGACTAATTCCTACGGCCAGAACATGTGGGAAGCCTTGCCTATTCTCTAAGCTGTTCCTACTTTGTAGTAAGAGTGTGAAAGATTTGAGGGTGGATTGTATATTGGATACAGTCTGGCCTTTCAGTTTCTGGGGGGACTTCACTGAAAATCATTAAAAGGTCTTTGTAGGCTCGGGCAAAGCTTTGTGGGCTGTTTTCCATAAAAGCAACCCTAAATGCTTCACAGCTTAACGAACAAGTGCTTGCATGATGGGTCATCCCTATTTGACTCCAATACGTAGAAGAAAGCTGGACCCTGCTGCCCACAATTTTGCTCTATGTGGAGACTACAAACAAGTGCCATGGGTGACATTATGGGTGACAGCTAAGACTGAAAATTTACCTGTGGCCGGGGGTGTCCTGTGACCAGACACTGCAGAACCAGCGTGTCCCCCTCCCGAATTGTGTAAACACGTTCACTGATGTTGTCTTCCTTCACCACGCATGCTTGCCCAGCATGGATGATCTGGGCCTGAGCAGGAGCTGCAGAGAGAAAAGAAGAGGTAAAGAGGGAAGAGAGCAGTATCCCATCTCCTTGTGCCCACTGCCCAGGGTGGCTTCTCCCACAGCAGGGTGGAAGAACCAGTTCTTAAGCCACAGAGAGGAAGAACAAAGACAGTGCTGGGAATGAGACACAAAGGTCTTAGGAAACAGAAGATTAAGCAATTTTTCCCATTTCCTAGGCAACTGATATCAACTTAATTTTAAAACCTTCGGTCTTGTTGGGATGAGCAGCTGTAGGCACTGAAAAGTAGAATATAGAAATTTTGGGGGGACCCCTCTGCATGGGTTAAGTACTGAGAATATCCTGCTCTCATCTCTTCCTGAGAGGAGTATGTATAAGCAGCTATTGTAGGGACTTGGTCAAATCACAGCAGCTCTATGCCTGTCAAAAAATAAGCCTGATTACTATGATTTACCTTGCAGGGGTCTGGCATAACTACCAAGCAGAGTCAGAAAGGGCCTTGAAGCTCTGTACAGCGATTAGCACACATCTCTAGAACAGGCATACCACACACTGCAGGAAAAACAAGTTGTTCCCATATTAAATAGCAGCCTATCTCAGCCTTGAGCCAGAGGGAACACCGTCTGCAAGATCAGGGGACCCATAATCTCTAGGCATCTCTACACATAGGGCTCCAAACAGAGACCAGGTACTCCCAGGAAAATGAGTGAAGACCAGCGCAGTGGAAAAATACATAGAAAGAAAGTTTCCAAAACAAAGTTAAAAAACACAGTGACCCCAAAAAGCACCTATGTCCCACTGCAGCCCTGATGAGCAGCAGGGAGAGACAATCTCTGGGAGAACAGGATTTTATAAAAAAAAAGCCTCCGCTCTGAAGTCCTGTGCAAACAGCCTTTGGCTCCCTACTCCAAAGCATTTGTGTGATCACAGAAGCAGCTGAGATGTATTGAAGGTGACTGTGCAGCCCAACAGGACACCTGCGTTTGTTCGAGGGGAAAACTCCAGTCGCACTTCAAGGAACAGAGAAACCCACAAATGTGTCTGAGTTAGTGTCTCAGTGACAGTTCCCTGGGATGCTTCCCTGACTTGCTAGAATGCTTCCAGGCGACTCTGGAGTAACATCTTGAGTTCCTACTTGTGAAATACAACACAAATGAACAAACCACTGAGGAGATGATCAAAGGTTTCAAAGCAACAAGCTTTAGTAAGACATCTTAAACGTGAACAAATTTTGCACAACTTGTTAAAGCTGAACCAAGTATCCACTTTTTCCTCAGTGTTAGTTGAGCTTCGAAGACTCCTTTTAAAAAAAATTATTTTCATTCTTTAGACATGACAAAAATGCTCTAAAACCAATCACCCGGGCAAAGGAAGCCCTCAGATTTTAGCTGGTTTAATTTGCTAGCAGTACAGACCTAGGGCAGGCTGGGCTTGGGCAGTGGAGAAAATCTGCCTTTGAGGGCGGTTTATAAACTGGTGTCACTACCAGGCACTAATCAAGCAGCAGTGACATGAGAATGGACACAGGGCTAGTGGACAACAAGTTGCTCTTGCTGCTGGGGCTTCACAGCCTGCCACAGCCACCCAACACCCAAGCAGCACCACTGCACATACAGCAAGTTGCCCTCTTTTTTGACAGTCTGTTAAAATCACTATTACTGTACAAACTGCTGACTAACAGAAGCAACACGTGTATTTGAATAATATGATGGCACAAACATGTACAAATCCCTCAGGGTCTCCTGTCTTCCCCCACTGCAGGCCCCCCAAGACGCCTGCCATCGCCCGAGCACTACGAAATGCTGAAACCAACTGTCAAGGCTTCGCTGATACAACCGAGCAGATGAGTGAGTGACCTTTCCCTGCCTGGGTGGCAGAAGAGCCTTGCTGAACCCAAGAGAAAGTGAAAACCTATATGTGTGTTTACACACATGTGTGTATTCCTATACCCATACATACTGATATGCAAATACATTAAGTAAATTAGTGACTTATCAGGAAAAGACTATAATCATGCTTGTCAAGCCAACAGTCACAGAGGAGGAATTGAGAAGCTTTTATAACCTTTACTAATACACTTTAATCCAAATGACAGTATCTTATGCTGTTACAGCCCTCAGATCAGTCTTCTGCAGATCTGCTGTCACACCTTTAACCCCACGTAAACTGCAGAGCACCACTTACAGGGCTAATACCCAGGCTGGAATGCTGAAGAATCCCTGTTCTACGATTAAAAGACTATGTCCCTTCCCATCCTATGACACATTTCCCCCCAACCTCAAACTGTGCTGCCTACGTTTCAGTAGGGTGCTGGCACCCTGCAGCAACAAAGCTCTTGTAACCTCTCTTCACAGTCTTTGGGCTGCATTTGCCAGCTGGTGGCTCTATTCTCCCTTTGCAAACATGACCTTGCTGCAAAAACTAATTTCCAGACACCCCATGGAGAATCAGAATATCTACTTGCAGCTCTAACTCCCAGTTAAATGTTGCTCTGCTGTACCCCATATGGTATACGTGGTAGGTCAACGTCTACTCTTTTCCCTTTGTCTATCCCACTTCCATTATTTCACCTTTCATGTGTAACCCTTTTCTACCACTTCTCCAAAGACATTTCCACATGGAGAATTTCCACAGCAAAATCATTAGGTACAGTGTTACAGGACTAGCAGGCTTTTTTTTCAATTATTCTGCTGCCAAAATACCTTGTGGTAATTTGCTGGTGTCTCCCTGAGTTTGAGAACAATATTGTTTAAACTAAATCTTTTTTGGCACTATATAACATTACATGGCACTAGTCTACAGCAAAACGACAACCCTGAGGATAAGCCCTGGGTCATAATTTTGTCCTCTTCTCCCAAATTCTCCCTGGATACACTCAGATTACAAACAAGGGTGTGAACATTCAGCTTTGTTCATAGGTGTCTGAACTTGCTTGTGTCATCATTGCTAATACCTTTCAGCTAAATTCATGGGAAAGGCACATCACTTTAAGTGAACCCCCTCTGCTTAATCGGTAATGTCTCTCTGGCAATCACAGCACCAGGGCCTCAGTAGAACATGCACCATTTTCCATGTCCTAAACCCCACATGAACCCAGACCGCTCAAAGGGAACTCAGAAAACCTGGGTTGTAGTGGAAAGAAAAGCACTCAGGTAGATGGCACAGGGGCCTGATACACGCTGCTTTTGATTTGGCTACAACTTGACATTAGTAAAGGGGTGGAAGCTAAGCAATGAAACAAACCAGCTCTTTGGGGCCTGCATTAAATCACAAGATGAGACTCAGTAAGGTCTCTGGTCCAAGCTCAGCCTGCCACAGCACACAAAGGCTGGGAAAGTCACCTCGTGCCATACTACAGATGGGCAGAGAGACTGTGAGGATTAATTGCACTTCTAATGTGCTTGAACAGAAAGAATACATTATTGTTTGACATCATCCCAAGTCTCCTGGAGGATTTCAGCGTGCAGACGGTTTGCACATTGCCAGCACAATAGGATGGCAGGACCATGCCTGTCAGAGTATCAGTTTCACAGAAGGCCCCTAGGAGTGAAAAGAAAGGCTGGAGCATGAGGCCAGGTGCTGGAGTTGAAGCAGTAATCTCAGCCACTCTCAGCAGCGCTCCGTGAAGAACAACTCTTGCGCAGAGACAACCTTCCCTGCTAAGTCCTGCTAGGGCAGAATCCCTCTCCTCAGACCATCAAACCCCAAAGCAGAGATCCAAGGAAGACCTCTGATGGTCTCTATGGGGAAAAGGGGGACAGATAGTTTCCCACCATATTTTTCCTAGAATTTTGAGGGACAGATGCATCATTACTTTTATTCCACTTCCAGGTAAGAGACCAACTTAGGAATGGCTCCCAATACAAAGTTCTCCAGAGAAACTAGGACAGCCAAATACTGAGTGTCAGATGTTTTAGAGGGGAAAAAATTCAGACTCTGAACATGCCCTTCCTCAGAAAATGGCTGGTGCAATGCATTTGGCCTCTGCACTGGGATTTTCTACTATGCTTTCACTTGATATATTTACACATTAAACAAAAGAAAATTGAAATGGATAAAATAACTTTATTCCCAGTGCAGTGTACTGCACAATGTTATTATTACCATAATCTGGAAAGTTTATGAGATCCTTGGTGCTTAGAGGTTGCTAATATGAAAATGCAGAAAATGAGAGAAAAATGGTCTTTTGGAGAGGACTGAGTCATCTATGGTTCACATGTCTAACCATTTATCTTCTTTAACCTGAGATCCCATTGTTACAATGGCTATGATGAGAGCTCCTTCACAAAGAGAATGGTAAGTGACAGATACTGCCCTGACACTGCCTACTTTGCTGTCAGCACCCACAAGTGAGGGCAGCTGCTCCCCTCACTTGCAGCACAGCATCAACCACACTTCACTGCTGCCTGGTCAGCAGGCTAACATTAGCCATCACTGCTTGACTCCATCCCACCACTACCCTTGCCACCTGCACATATCCTGCTGATGGCCTCAAGGATGAAGAGCATTAATGTCCAAAACCACTACACACACAGGGGCACTGAATTCACCCACCTCTGCTATCACCCTCATGCAGGGTGGGGGGGAGAGGGAAACTGCACCTGGAGCTTTCCTTCTTCCTCAGGCTTAATCTACCACCCTGCTTTGCATGGCAAGCAATGACCTTCCATGTATCTGGTGCAGTTATAATTCAGTCTCTTCTGCACATACACTAGTCAAAGAAGCCAAAGTCCTTCCTCATTTCTGTTCACAGGCTCCTTGGACTCACATTGCTCAGTTACACTAGACCAAGAAGGAGGGGAGCATCAGCTGCTAATCTGCTCCTTAAACCCCTAAAGAACCTGCCTGTCTCCTTCCCTCACCCTTACCATCCTGAGCACGTGGTATGTAAGGGATGCATCTTGAAGGGAGTTCCCATAAAAGGGAAAAACACACAGGGTATTTATGAACCACAGTGGGGTTGAATAAGCATTTCATTAAGGAAATCCACATCTGGCATTCCTTGTGGAACAGCCACCCTCAGCAACTGCATGTCCACAGGTGGAATTGCCCTGCAGCACTATTAGTTACAGACCATACACAGTAAAACACACAGGGGGCATCTCAGGCCTCGAATTCACTGCTTTAGTTAGTGTTTTATCCCACCTGTTCATGCAATGTACAGATCTGCTTGAACAGCAGGGCATACAAACTTGAAGACCTTTGAGGAAGGGGTCATTTCCCCTTAGCAGAGCACAAAGAGAAGCCAGCACACATGTAAAGGGAAGAGGCAACACTCAGCAGGAGTTAGGAGAGTCTAGTAGCATGGGAAGGGTCTGCAGGGGCAGCATCCTGACTATCAAACAAAGCACGCTGCTCTGGGAGGGGATGGCAACTGCCTTGATGTGTGCTCTATCACTATTCAGATGGTCTCATTGATTGCCTCACTGTGGGTGAAGACCACAGGCTTTGCTGAAACTTTAGACAAAACAAATTAACCAGGCCAGATCCAGCCCACAATGCAGGGCATACTATTGATGTACCATTTCAAAAGGAGAATTCACTCCAGCTTGAGGACAATTATGGAAATAATAATACACAATCAGTGTCCATTAACACTGTCAGCAGGGTTGTGGATCAATATTGTATTAATGGCTGAAGAAAGACTGCCCGTACCCATCAGTCGGCAGTTAAGACCAGCACAATAGCAGAGGAAGAGAAGATGGCAGTGGGTGGGTGTAATTGAGCTCAGGCATTGGATGTCTTTGTAATGCCTGCCCAGGGAACCCCTGCCATCACCACTTTTCACAACACATTCCCTGGGTGCTTGCTCAAGGGTCTCCTCCTCCTCACCTCAAACCCTCACCGTCTCTTTGCCCAGTGGAATGGCAAAGGGAGCACAGTCCCTTCAGGGAACTTCCCCCACAGAAAGTGCTAGGTACAGTTCAGCCTGATTAAGCTCCAGCTTTTAACACAAGACCAGGCTAGTCCCCTAGCAGAGAGGGAGGCAATTCAGAATCCCCAGGGATAGGTGAGGATCAAAGCACATACATGGTCCTGGGTCTCTTCCCACTCCTTGAACTGTCTTGCCCAAGCTCCTCCTGTTGACTCTTCCAACATGGTGTGCTGCCTGGGCAGCTCTGTGCTACTACAAGGCTGTCCTAAAGCAAAAGCCATCAGGAAGCCCTCCCTGCGTGCTGACACTAAGGGTTACAACCCCAAACAAGACAGATCTCCGGGGAGGCTCTTCGGCTTCCATGCACCAGTGTTCTCACTGCAGCCCAAACCACATATGCTCAAAAAAAAAAATTCTTCTTACTGTACTCCTGGCCTAAGTTTGCAGCAAGGAACACATTATATTTCAGTAGCAAAATGACTGTGATTCCTTTGGTATTTGTACACTGATCATGATTAAACCACAAACATCAATCCACTCATAAAAGAAACACAGCCACTCCCAAGATACACAAAGCAACCATGTCTAACGCCACACCACACTTCATAGCACTCTTGAGCAAGAAGAAAAAAATCAATTTTTCAGTGGGAAGTGCATAGAAAAATGACAGAGTTGCAGAAAGTAGTCACTGAGGATGAAACTTGGCTACTTAAAATAGCATGGGATTGTTTTTTACTTGGAAGAGACCAAGACTTTGTCTTTACATCTCTGGCTGATTACATCTCCAGAAACAGAGTTTCCTTTAGCAAAGCTCAGCCAGATGATTTCCACAGTCTTAAAATAACTTTTTGCTTAATCAATGTCACTTCCTTAAAGCATCTCTTTAATTTTGTTTCTTTTAGAAAAATGCCAGCAACAAAATCATATGAGATGTCATGGACAGCAAGTACACCTCACAGTGACTCACTACACCTGCTCCCAGACCACCATTCAATTTATAACTAAAGCAGTATTATGTGCTTTACTAAAGTATCAGTCATCTGATGATCATCAGATCACCACTGATCTCCTCCCCCCTCCCCAGTTCCCAGCTCCACTGTCTGTAGTGGCTCACTAGCTTTCCTACATGTTCTCAAAATATTCTCACATAGGTCCACCTAACTGCAGAGAGTCAAGCAGCAGAGCAAAATCGATCAGCAACTTTGTTTGATAAGAATCAAGTGACAGATATTATATAGACACAACATTATGGTGGCATAAGCCTTGTGTTATTGCCTAACTCTTATGCCTGAGTGGAATTTCTATTGATGACTCAATGCCACCAATATGAGGTAGGCTGTCTCCAAATCTTTAGGGGCTCCAGATACGATGGCAGTCAGAGCCTGCATCTCACCAACACTGTCCTGGAAGATTCCAGCTTTGGCTGGGAAATGAAAAAAGCATGCCTGTCTTTTAGTTGCCATCAAAGAGACTTTATCATCTTTCCCAAGCCACTTCATACTGTGCCAGCTACAGAGCCTGAGCTGTATCTCTAAATCTTGCTGCAAAACCCAAGGAGCCACACTTGGGCAAAGTGATCCTGCCAAGCTGAGTGGTCAAAGCATCTCACTCAAAACCACATTTCTTCTCTGGTTGCTACTTAAAGCTCCTAAGCATTTTAGGGGGCAAATGAGGCAAGCAGCTAGGGCAAGAAATTATCCTCTCTTCTGGAGACCACTGACAGACCAACTTGTCTGTCAGCTGGTAAAATATATAAAAAACTGAAACAGTCCAGTCAGAGAAAACAGGACTACAAAGAGAGGAACTCAACTGGACATGTACAGCACAGACAGTCATTTATCCCACCCATGTGCTGCAGGAAGTGCCATGGTAGGACAGACAAGCACTAGGCTCCTTGGTAGGTTTTGATCCCTTGCCTCCTTACATAAACACTCACCATGTCTCCAGTCCCCTGAACCAGTCTCCAGCTGCTCCATGCACCCACCACCATCTGAAGGTGAATTAACAGCTACAGGCATCCAGAAAGCTTGCAGGCCCTCTGGCCTTTGTTAGTCCTCATGCTCTCAGCTTTCATTGTGCCCATCACCAGGAGCTTCTGAGGAGCCAGTTCAGCAGACAGCCAAGGCTGGCTCAGGTGGAGACACAAGTCAGCTACTCTTCATGCATCTCACTTCATGCTCTCCTTTTTTTGCTCCTTCATCACAGCATGCAGGACCCACCGAAGCTGCGTATCCCCACTCAGCCGGGAAAACTGCCTTTCACAGCCACGCTGCAGCTTGCCAGCACAAGGCAGCGAAGTCCAACAGGCAATGTCCCCAGGATCTCCTGCTAATAACTTTTGCAGGTAAATGGGCTTTGCTTGAATGGTCACAAAGGTTTTACCTCTCCTCTTTTCCCTGAACTGAAGATCAGCTCATTCCCAAAGCCACCACTGGCACTGCTTTTTCTGGTTTCTTTCCCCTTTTATACTTTGAACCTCTTTGGTGACTCTTCAACAAAGAGGTCCATGTGCACAGATCTTTAAACTAGTGCTCTTTGAAACTCAGTTGTTGTTTCATGGCTAGACCATCTAACATAGGAGATAAAAGGAAAGCGTAACACAGACACTTCTTTCCTTCAAAAATGAGAAAAAAAAGTCAATTCGCTAATGATTTGTTGACTAGATTAGCAATGAAGGTGCATTAACTCCAATCAATGAATAACTACAGGCTCCTTTTCATATCAAAACTGAAAAAGAAATGAGATGACAACTTGTGGTTCCTGAATCATGAAAAATAAAGAAAAGCAGAGGTAGTAGTTTCAAACTGAACTCCCCAGCTGGTGGGACACATGAGGAATGCTCCAGACTTTGCTGGTGGAGAAACCACCAAAGTCACACACATTTGCTAAATAAAAGCTACTCTGGAAACACAGAAAGATAAACAAATTCAAGCTCCAGCAATAGAGAAGAATCAGAATGAAAAACAAACCAGCATGCAGAGCACACCAACAGAAACCGGGTAAGAATCAGATCATTTCTACAAAACTCCAGCTGGTGCTGTTCAAAATGCTAAACCCTGAGGTCCAAAATCTTCAATGCAGAGGTAGAAACTGCAGGCTGGTGGGCAGGACAAGAATAGCCAAAAAGAGCTGCTGTAAGAGCAGACGTCTTTCTACATGCAGAGGCAACGGGGGTGTTGTATACTCAGGGCTGCTAACCCCAGAGAGTGGGTGCGCAGACACGGCACTGGCAAAGCAAAGCACTGACTAGCTGGTACCCCAAATCTCCTGAAGACCTCCCTGTGTATGTAACCAGAGCAGTTCCACCACTGTCAGGAGAGTTTCTGCAGAGGCACAGAACTCTGTGCAGACCACAAAGCCCGCCTGCAAAGCTAAGTAAACACTCAGGCACTGAATCAATGCTAAATCCTCACCTGTCACAGCTTTGCGGCTTCCAGGGCCCCATCCAGCTGCCTTAGAGTAAGCTGGGGATGTGAGGGCAATCATGCCATGATGGCAGTGCAAACATTCACTCCACGAAGGAGAAGAAAGATTCAACAAATGGCTATGTTTACCTACTGTTATAGCCATCTTCTGCAGAAAGCAAAAGGCTATTTCAATTGTGAAACAGTGGGCAGAGAGGGGCGGGGGGGGGGGGTGTGGAATGAGAGCAGGAGAGGGTGGTAAGAGCCACAAGAAAGACACTGAAATAAAATTTCACTGAAAGCGTGCTTTGTTCTCACCATAGTTGGAAAGAGCTGGAAGCACAAATGCTGCCCTTAATTCAACTATCTAAAATCCAATTTTGCTACTGAAAAGTGGTGGGCAGCATTCTCTGCCTAAGCTCTACAAACAGCAGTGACCAAACCATATGCACCCAGGTCCCCTGCAGCAAAGTCACCTCCCAGGGGATCAAAACACAGTGGCTGCATGAGATCTGCTTTTGGCTCCAAGCCACTTGGTGGTGGACAGGCAATCCCACCTGGCACAACCCCAGCACAACCACTCACTGGCATACCTGGCGGAGATGTCAAGGACCCAGGGGATGGCAGAGATTTGGCACTCCTCTGCAGGGTACCTATCTGCTCCCAGCAAGATCAAGGATTAGAGGCAGGGGTGCTGCTGATGGTACAGGGAGGCTGCTGGTAATACAGCCCCTCAGTGGAAAGAAGCCTTTGTGCTCAAATGAGTTCTAGTGCAGACCCTCACAATACACTGAAGCTTTTATGCCCCAAGCAGTGTTGTTGGGTGGGGAAATGCTGCTATTTTGTGCTCTGCCATCATTGGGCAGGAAGCCTGAAGCACAGCCAGGGATAAATCCATGGCTAATTCCAGTTTAGTGCCACACAATGCAACGGCCAAACTCCACCCCAAAGGAAGGGAGAGAGAACTGAAAGCAAATGCCAGCAAACTGTCAGCAATACTGAGGCAACAGGGGCTGAATGACACCCCTGGAAATCAAGCCAAGTAATGTTTTATCTTGACAGCATCTTTTACATCCCTGCAGCGCCTTTGGTGCTCAGAGTCCTAGAAAGTCCCCAGCTCTTTCCCTTCTGAGTACCAATAATTAACAACCACAAACTGGCAGACAAGCGAGCAATTCCCCCTGGTTCCGATAAGAGGAGCTGACATCTCTCTAACCCCAGCCACCTCCATTGTATTATTCTCTTTGTTTATTGATCCTTTTATGCACATAATGCAAATTGGCATTTAATAATTCAGCCGAGTTAATGGTGCTTAAATATTAAAAGGCTTTTCTCTTTTAATTAGCTGTAGCAAAATAGGCAACAAAGGAGTGCTAGATAGATGCCATTTAAAATGCTCTTGTCCAAGTTCCTTGGCCTTTTTCTAGGAATGGGAAAGAACAGTTCAAGAGGGATTTTGTACAAGTCTCTTGCTCTTGCTAGGAAGGTAACTAACCCATAGAAGAATTTCCAGAGACTTTGATTCATAGAGCATATTCATCTCTGTCAACTCTTTGTTTTCTCTCCCTTCTGCTCTTCTCCTAATAAAGAAAGGAGAGGAAGGAACGGCAAAGGGTAGAATTAAAATCTTTCCCCATAAGCAGTGCCAACACCAATGTGACATGGTGTAGATGTGGATGCAGAAGCCTTCTGATACATCATTGCAAGACCTGCATCCAGGTGAAAACAGAGCTAAAAGGGAGAGGTACACACAGCTAATTGAAGAGTTACAAACAGCACAAAAATCTTTCAATTACTTCTTGAGGCAAGAATAACTTATCCAGGAAATTAATCTAAGATTACACTGAAAAAGAATAATAAATCCACATACAGCAGGCTAAGGGAGCACTCATTTATTTCTCTTCTGCTCATTATGCCAAGGGTTGAGAATGAGACGGAAAATACACGGTATCTTTAAACCTCTGTTCCATCTCAGCTGGAGCCGATGGCAGTAATACATCTTAGTCATACTGTTGCTGGTATATATCATCATAGCTGCAAAGACTTGGCATTATTTGGGGTGTTTTAACTGTGCATACCTCCTCTCTGAATTAGTGCTCATTTTAAGTCCTCAATGGGTTTGAGTTTGGGATAATGATTTCCCACCTAACCCACAGCAGAACCACATAGTCACAATAATTAGATATAGCAACTGTTAATAACTTAGTTTAATTACAATCCATTTTCTTCAAATTTAGCCTAGACATAAGATTTCAATGAATTCTAATTACATGCCACGTTTGAAGAGCCTGCGTTATTACATTATTAATTCCAGACAAAGAGACTGACAAACACTAAATTCCTTACTGAGGATACTTAAAAAAATTAATCTTAATTCAAGTTAATTAATATATTGACTTGCAAATTCTGGGCAAATTCATTCTTCCAGTGAGGACTATGCGTTGTAAATTGGTAGAGGGTAAGCTGCATTCTTCACACATAAGAAAACTATCAAATTTCATTTTTACATGCAAAGTTGAGATCATCCTTAACAGCAGATCTGCTAGTGGCATTTCCACAAATCATGGGAGTCAATTCTCTGAAGCTGCCAGAGAGAACATTATGCCAAAGGCTGTCCTCACATAGAATGGCACCCAAGGAATTCAGGATGATGGGAGAGGGCAGAGCACCGGTCCTTCTGCCCTGAAGTGGCAGGAGCGCGCAACACACACAGCCTTGCTCACAACCAGCATCCCCCCACGCACGCAGGAGAGGGCAGTGGTGCACATCCCAGAGTCAGCATTTTATACTTTTATGACTGATACTAAGGTGGGGAACATGGGGAACTGCTATTTTATCTTTCCTTGCGCACAAAATCTAGAGGAAGGTCTTTGACAACTAGACTTGAGTTACCCCCTGCCCATTGCTTTCACAGAACATGGGGAAACCTTCCTTGGCTCTGTAAGGCTCTGCACACAGGGAACATTTTCTGTCACTCTGCATCTGCCACATGCTTCTCATGCAGTGAAATATTCTTGACACCATTACAAACAGTTCACATTGTTTCCCTTTAATAGATTATCCACCTACTCCTCTCCAGCTGTGCAGCACATCTGGCCACACTGCCTCTCCTGGGCAGGCACTTCTCATCCCAATATTCTGTTTACTATTGCTCAGGAGACATAGGAGGTAATGGGGGAGTAAACATCCAGTGAACAAGTTGCACCTCCGGGCATTTTTAGAGGCAATAAAACACAAGCCTGCTTCCAGCCTCTTCAGTAACAAGGTACTACTTTCGACCTTCTGTAGTCTCCCTTTCACCTGCAGCTATTCCCAGTAAGATGGAGCAACTCTCTGGATGTACATGTGATTAAATAACTGTTAAGGCTGTTCCTGCAAACAGGATGGTCTTTGGATCACTACTACAAAGAGCTCTTCTCAACCTCAAGTGCCGAATGTTGGCCTCAAGAGCATCCCCCAACCCCTAAAAAACAAGAGTAGCTCTGCCATTGCCACACCCCAGTTCTGTTGATGGAGTTCATTGCGATGAGCAGCAGCTCAAACAATTAAAATGGAGGAAGAAGAGGGGGGAAAAAAGGGAAAAAAGAAAATGGATTAGTAAAGAGTTTGTTTTTTTCTTTTAAAAAAATCTGACTACAACTGAAACGCAGGCAATGAGAACTGAGGCAGGCTGATGCTGGTTTGGCCATCCCTTGATGAGAGACTGACAGCAATGAACTTAGGAGCAAAAGCTCCACAAAGCCAGGTTATGAATTTATTACCCTGCATCTGTGTGAGTCAAAAGATCATCTGAAACACCAGAGATTTGCATTGGGGAAGCATTAATCCACATGGGATGGTGTTTAAAGTAATTTCTCAGCTGGCTGACTGCACAGGGGGTAGGAACAGGGATTAATTCTCTACCCAAGATCATGCATTTGTGCAAACATTGTTGAGCAGCTTGTTCAACAGGGGATTCAGGGACTAACACAGCCATATCAAAGGAGCCAGGGTCTGGCTGACAGCCTTGCAAAGGAAGTAAGGTGATCTTTGACACCAAGAAAATAAAGCTCTGAGAGACTGAAATGCTGACAGGCACCAGCCTCAAAGTCAAAGCATCTCTGAAGAGGAAATCTCTTTAAAGACTTTTGTTCTCAAACTCTCTTCTGTGAAAGAAAAGGCTTTGCCCTACTTAGGCGAGGCCAAGGGCAGGCTGAGACCTCAGCATATTTTGAAATCACTTATCCTCAGCTCCATTTGATATTTTCTTGATATTAGGAAGAAATGTCATTTTATTTAAAACACCCCTGGGCCTTCAGCTGCATGTGGAAGGACACAGAGCAGCCCATCCCATGAAGAACAAAATGGTCCCTTGGTCTTTGAAGGGGACAGGAGGAAAGCAAATTCAGACAGCAAAGTCTCAAAAGCAGCCTCCTTTCTTAAAAGACCTCAACCAACCCAGCCTGCTGCAGAGCACCCTTGGATGAATTAACACAAAACTGGACAGTGGGCTTCCCACTTAAAAGTGTCTGAAGAAGGAAAGAAGCACAGCTTCTGAAAACATGCACTTGAACTGCCATCCCCTAAATGAGCAAATCCCTCGTGCTTCCTGTTAGACAAGGCACTGGTTTACCTTCTAAAATCTAGTTTTTCCCTCTGTTTCAGTCTGTTCCAATTTTGCAGTAGGGTGAAAGACTCTGGTGTACATCTCCAGTAGTCCACCAGACTGATGGCTGACAGGCATTATGAAACTACTTCCCAGTGTTTGTCCCACAAGACATGTCACCAATTACCGAGGCACCACCAGTTTGTTTCACTGAGATGGGCAACACACTTGTTTTGGGGCATTTGCCCAAGGAAGACAGAGAGTGGGAAGGAAACAGAGAAACCAAGAATAATCTGTAATGAGCACTACTCAGTAATTATCTTGATGTGTGCCCTTGGGCAAGCGGGTTCTCCCTTTCTTGGTGCACCTTTGCCTCCCTGTGTATCATTTCAATAATTGCACTACAATGTCATGCAGGGTACTTTAAAGCTTAGTGTTTATACAACTTTCTGAAAATGTAAAAATCATATAAATGCTAAGTATTATTGTAGTTATTACCTGCCTCACAGGGGGGTTATGAAGCTTTGTAATTAATGTTTGTAAAGCAAACCTCTGTCATCGGATGAAATGTGATGTGCTAGAGAAGTGAGAAGGATTAATATCCTCAGTAATCTGATGTGGGTTTTACTGTTCTTTGCAACACTTAATAAAAATAATTAAAAACAAACCTAAGCTGATACTGATAGGAAGGATGAGGAAGCAGAGACAGATGCATGTGGGGACAGACTGCTCTCCCTTAATTAAGCCCAATACCATCAGTCTCCAAGACATTGCCAAGTATTTTCTTACTCCTGGTGATAATCGTGCATTAAACTTCATGCTGATTTTGGGTAATCAGAACTCTTGAGCACCCCAGAAAGACTTGAAATGCAGTGAGGAATACCAAACACAGCTAAAGCAGCACTGCTCTGACCCTGCAACCTTTACACGGCAACTACTGCCCTGGGACAGAGAGCAAACGGCTGCAGGTATGCTCAGAGACCCCACAAGCACCTAGAAGAGAGCTGTAAAAAAGCTGGAAACGCAGAGGGCCACACTCCCATACACCCCAAGTCCTGGGCTCCAGTCACTGGGCTTGAGGCGTAGAGAAATTTCACTCCTTAGGCTATGCAGGATTCAAGTGCCCCGGAGCACAGGCAGTGACCAGTCCTATGCAATGAGAACCACTAGCTCAGTGGCTCTGCAAAAATATATACCAACAACTTTAAATTTCTTCCATATGAGAAATGTGGTTGCTGAAGTGTATTGCAGTACACCTACTTCCAAGTGCACCAAGATGGAGAAGCCTTTGGAAAGTCTCTTTGAGCATCATTACAATCAGAGAAGGAAAACTGCTGGCAACTGCTTTTACTGCCCAAGGGCCAGCTGTCTCCCCAGCACAGCAGAAGCTGCCAGAGCACTGCCCTCCCAACGTCTTCGTAGCAAACAGCCCTCCAGGTACTTCACGTGACTGAGTTCACACCACACGTACCCTTGTATTAGGGATGGTATAGGTAATACACATATATATATGTACATATATGTATGGTGGTATGGGCTATATTTCTTTACACACACAGGTTGCAACAGCAGCTCCCTAGGAGATTCCAAAATCAACAGGATGTCCAAGCCCAGCAGATTTTTTTTGTGCAATTAACTGTTCATCAGGCTTCCCTCCTATTTACTGCATTTGCCCATGTGGTTTCTTCTAGTGCCAGTTCTCTTTGCTTAATGCCGAAGTGATAAAACCAATACTGTTCTTCCCCTGAATATGTGCGTACGGACATGCCAACACTTTCTATAGGTAGATGGACTAAAAGAAAAACTCATATAAGCTACAGAAAGAGCCTAAGGAACCACACGTATTTCAGACAGAAGAATCCCACAGTACTTGCCAGGTCATCTGCAAGCCTCCCCTATAGGCTGCTCCATAGTGATGAGCCTGATCAAGCTTTAAGATGCCCACAGAGAAGATTTTCACAGCTTCTTTCATGTTTGCATCAAGAATGTTTTCTGGCATTCAGCCCAGGTTGTCCCCACAGACAGGGGTTTATGACAGGCTGGAAAAACAGCACCCAAAGCACCTATCTTGTAGAAGGCATTTCATCTTTTTGTTTATCACTTGCAGGCACACAGCAAGGGGATCTGAGTTCACATCAGGTATTACAGTAAGAGGTGTGGTTATCAACAATCCTGGTTGTGCCTGATAAACCACCACAGTAAGGAAGACACATCCTTTCTCTTTAGAAGGCTTCAAGTGATGATGGGAAGCAAACTGCACTGCCACTAGAGAAACAAAAATCACTCAAAGAGTCCGTGAGATGGAGTGGGAGTGTAACAAAAAACCCCACCTTTCTTCACCTATGAGACTTCTCTCAACATTCACTTTTAAATCCTGAGAAGCCACTTACCCTCTACCCTGACTCACTTGAGACTCAAAAGGAGAACAAAACATGTGTCGCACTATGGAGCAGTGTAACACCCCTTCCCTCTCTGTCCTGTGCAAAGGATCAAGCCAAATGTCCCCTCACTATCTTCAGTTTTACAGGGGAGGTGTTGGAGGGGGTGTGCTTCATTGGAGGATACTCCGCTAATCCTTGTTATGATGACCGATAAGGGCAAAGGGTTAGCATCACCAGCTGCTCTGCTAGAAAGTGCAACATGGAAAATTGGATGCATATATGCAGTGTGGAGCCATTAGGAAGAACTGCCTCAAACACCTCCCCCTCCTCATACTGCATGTCATAATTCCCCATGTCATGCCCAGTGCATTCCCCTTCAACACAGACTTTATCTTTTGTCTCCTTTGCAGCCTGTTACTCCCAAGTGCCATTCCCGCTGCTGAAACACAAGCAACACTCCTTTCCCATCCACACTGCTGTAGAATGTGTCACCTTCATCAAAATCATTCTGGGCAGCTGGTGCACACAGCAGAACCAGTAGAGAACCAGTAGCAGTACCTTCTTTCTGCAGCTTGGCCTTAGCAGAGTGGAGATGCCAGACACCCCAGCTGTGAGAAACAGTCACTTTACCTCACACCTTGTTGTGATTTGTCATATCAAAAAGAAAAGTAAGTACATAGGTGGAAGAAGAGGAGCTGCTTCCATAAGGAACAGAACACAGCTTCCTCTGAGGAGGAATATAGCTGGTTAACAAGGCTCAGGAACATTATCTAATTGCTTAGGCTAGAAAGGGAAAAGCAATCTGAACTGACTTGAAGCTTCAGAGGGAATTAGGAACCAGAATATAATTAACTAAGTTGGAGTTTGGCCATAACTCATGGGGAGAAAAAAAAAAAAAAGAAAAGTTATTCTGGTCTTTCGTGACCACAAACAAATAGCAACATGGTGTTCCATTCCTTTCCAGAGTGGTATAGGCATGCATTTGATCTCATTCACACTGCTCTTTAAGAAGCAGCTTTGAGGTAAAGAAAAATGCACTGGCTTTGTACCAACATGTCGGTTACACTGTGATGGTGTGCTACAGAGATCATAATGTCTCACAACACTCAGGTGACCTCAGCTTTGGGAATATGCAGATTTTTGATCCTTGACCTTCACCATTTTTAAAATCATCTAGCAAATCTTCAATAAAATAAATATAGACTAATAACACAGTGCAGCCAAACATTTTTCAGAATATTTCATATCTGTCACCTCAAGACTTTTCACAAAGCAGCCATGGAAGAAGAGCAGGTTTCTATGGCCAGGTGTCTGCTGCACACCTCTGGGTCCACGGTGCAGGACTGTGGCACTACCCCAGGCTTCTGCCTCAGCAGAAGATCTTGGTGGCAAAGGGCTTGATCAAACCCCAAATCCCCAAAGTACATGTTGGTACAGCTCTTAGCAGACCTGGAGTCACAGCAAGATGAGGCCAGGAAAGTGTGCATTATCAAGGCAGGAAAGCCTTCACTCTCATTAAGTCTGGCACATGGCTAGTTAAAAGCTTCCCTGGTATTTTAAAAACTGTGAGAAGAAGCAAAGCCAAATCTGGCCTGTTTTAAAGAACAGCCAGACTCCCACACAGGTCAGAAACACTGCACAGCTACCTGCAGCACACATCAAGTCCATATATGGGGCAGGTCCTGGCAAAACCAGCATTTGTAAAAAGTTTCCAGCAATGCCAGATTGGCCCTTTTCCACCTCCAACCTCACAAGCACCTGTGAACAAGTAAAGAAAAAGCTGATGGCTTTCTGCTTCAGCTTACCTAGAAAAAAAAAAAAAAAAAAAAAGGTGGTGAAATTCAGGTCTGGCAAAGTCTAAATCTTGGCTATTCCTGTTGTAGACGTGGCAGAAACAAAACAGAGAGCACAGAAGACCCTGGAGAGCAAAGCCCACTTCTCCTGTTCCCCTGAGGAGGAGTCTTTTCCCACTGCAGTCATTACCAACCCTAACTTTGAGAGCTTTGATGGGCACAAAGCGTGCACCAAGACCCCATCATCCTGACTTGTCCTAGCCAAGTGCCTGTTGCACCTACCCCTTTAGACCAGCTTTGCCCCACTGTTAAATAGCAAGGACAGAACTAATGCTGGGCAGCACCTGGGCTGATTGATTGGCAGTGAAATTCACCCTCATGCTTTGCTACAGCCACGTGTGTCCACACAGACAATGTGGCACAAGTGTTTAAGCCCATGGAAGTAAGGGGATGTATTATAAATTACACTCAGTGAAAGTGTTACATCAACACTGGCTAGAAGATTAGGCCTCTGCTAGAAGGCTTACAGGGGGACAGGTAGGGCAACACCATCTCTGCTGTTCAGTACCCACCAAACAGCTTTGATAACACTGCTGTTCTCTTCTGAATTAGAAGATGGAGGAGGTGGAATTGAAGGTAGCTTGGGGGGGATAGGGAGGTCTGCCAGGAGGAATTATTTTCAACATATCTAATGCTTAGGTCTTAAATAATCCAATAAAATATCCAAGCCTTCACAGAATGGAAAATGTCATAAGCTAAAACACTCAAAACCCATGTACAAAGGCAAACATTGGCAGTAGGCTTTGCTCTCCATCATCTGTCAAACTTCAGTTCTTAAAGATAAAGCAGGGTGGTGGGAGACACTGGCATCTCCAGTCCACTGTAGACTGAGTCACAGGCATTTGGAAAGGGTCTTGCTCTGACCTTGGAAAAAGGTCTACAGGAAGCCAATGATGGGTTTTCTGTCTCTAATTTGTATGGATCCAATTCCACCTTCTGCTGCAAAATGGCAACTTTCACTGCATTCAATGTGAATTACACCTATTTAATAGACAGAAGAATTGATTTTGTGATCTCAGGTGCCTGGGCCTGCAAGAGTTTAAGCCCACATAACTTTAGATAAAAATCCAGCTAAGCCCCAAGGTAATGAAGTCTTTGAGATTCCACAAACACTGCTTCACTGAGCAAAGCTCGGAGGTGGTTGGAGCTCAATGCAATCACAACCTGCTGCTAAATTACCTTGGGCCAGAAGCATTGCAGATCAGGACATTTCCAGACAGGTTAGGGACTAATGTCATGAAAATTGCTACCTAAGGGATATCTTTTTTCACTACTCCATTGCTCCTGGGCAAAATGCAAAGGGGATTATGTGTACACAGAGCTATGATTCCCATCTAAGAGCTGAGCCTAAGCTTCACATCAAGCTGCTTGACTTTACTCTGCAAGCTTTGCTTGTCACAGTGCAAATGCAATGATGTGTTTAAGAAGATCCCGTTACCAGACAGAAAGAGTGAAAAAGGCAGCAGGAGCAGCTGTCACCTGCTGAGACATGGCTTTGCAACTTAGTCGGTGTCACATTGAGGACTGTGAAGTGCCTGACAAGAGCAACAAAAGGTCACAGGTATATACTTCACTAGTGGATCTTGGCACCTTGATCAAAGCACTCTTGGGAAATGGGAAGACTCCTCAGCTTTGCTCCCCTTTGTGTTCTCCTTGTGCTCCCCTGAAGCTGAGCTACTGAATACGAGTTGAGGGCACGAAGCTACTGCTGGAGCCAGCAGGTGCCTGGCAGCTGGGGGAGTTTGAGGGAGAGAGCAGAACAAATACCTGAAGCCTGAGGTCAAATGTCTATACCTTTTCTCCCAAAATATCAATTCTTTTCTGCACCACACTAGAAGATCATGAGGCACCACCTTGCCCCCAGCAGCAGTAGGGAGGAGAAACTGGAGCCACACTGCACAACAGGCTAGGAGCTCAGCAGGGCTCACCTCGCAGTGCAATCCCATGGCAATGCCTGCTCCAGACCTTTAGACTCCTGAGAGTGCTAAAGATGAATTAAGAGTGTTCAAGGAAGACTTTGGCTTGGTTTGCAATCCCTCTTCCTTTGCAGGATGCAGCCTCTGCACTCCTCCTCTCTAGGGATCACTCGGTGAGTGTTACTGCATTCAATTATCATCCCTTCTCCATTCACAATAACTCAATACCAGAGGACCATGGGGACCTTGTTCCCATTGCACAGAAATTACATTGTTAAGCAGCACACTGGCCACAAACTGCATCATTTTGTTGGCTCTTGGCCATTGTAATGGTGGCCCACTATGGCAAAAGCAGATGCAGCTTTCAGGGAGTGGGTACTGCTGATGGCCCACTGCTAATCTCCAAAGGCAGAAAGCGGTACCGTGGTACCTCATGGGAGCCCACATCACAAATGGAGAAAGGGATGTGGGAGAAAAGGGAAACAGACACATACATCACCTCTCCTCTGTGGAGGGATTTGTTAGACTGAAGGGATTTGGACCACTGCCCTTTCTTGCAGACTTACAAAGACCTCTCATTTGCAAAGGGTCAGATGCTCATGCACTTCTGGCAGGCTGGTCAGTAACTGTACAAGTAAGGAAACTGGCACAGAGAGATTAAGGATTGTGACCAGGATACTCAGGGATTCAGCAGTTCGGTCCAGGAGCTAACTGTTCTCATTTGTTCCCACAGCTATACCACTCTTCAACAATGTACAGTGAGACACAGCCTCTCTGGTGCTCATCCTTGCAATTTCCAGTCCAACAGCCAGTCACATGTTTACCAGCCTCGCACAAAGGGAATCACAGTATAGAAAACAACACGACCTAGAGGGCCTGTTTTCTGTAAGGTATCCAACACAGAGTGGCATAGGCTGCCTGGTGCATCCCTATGGTAACACTTCCTGCAACAGCTTGTGCCACACAACACCCCAAAGGCCTAAAAAAAGAGTTGCTATGAGATGGGGAGGTTTACTCCACTCATGAGCAACCTGATTTGCTGCCGGAGAGATCCAGCCCCCAAGGAATAACACAAAGGAGAGAAGTGATGAGCAGGCAACAGGAGATAGAGACAGAAAGCCATCTTGGTGTTTATTAAAATAGCATCTGCTAGTCACCTCCTTGGCTGTGGTGACATTTAAGCTCTAAAACAGTGCCTTGAGGCAGAAGCCAGCACTCCTGGTGCAAATGCCTGATTCCCACAGGAGGCTTTCAGCACAGCCTTTGCTGTGGCCTACGCAGCTGCAGGTCTTTCACTTTCAAGTGCCGCAACACATAGAGCCCCTCAGCCTCCTGGAGCCATGTCTCACCTACACACAGTTCTGCAGACCACACTGCCTGCCAGCAAGGGCTGCAGTTTTGCACTGTCTGAAACACCCAGGTGCAGGGAGGAAGGAAACAAGGGGAAGGGGCAGCTGGAGATGCAGGACACAGCTGCTGCAGCAGCAGAATGAACTACCTCGGCTAGACATGTAGCCAGCCCAGCCATGAGAACTAGCTGGGATTGCCATGCCCCATAGCAAATGTCAGCACAGCCCTCCCATTCATCCATTAATGTCCATTACAGCAGGCTGGATCCTATAACAGGGAAGGCACAAGGTTTCCCACACAACTTCTTCAACAACAGGTTTCAGGCTCCAGAACACGCAACCTGTGATACACTCCTTATTCATCACTTGAGCCGGTGTCCTGGTTCCAGCCAGGACAGGGCTGATTTTTGCAGTAGCCAGGAAGGGGCATGGCTAGGACCTGGAGAACGTCATTGCCTGGGGAAAAGGGAAGGGACTATTTTCCAAGGACAAGGGGTTCCTTCCAGTGGAGTGGCTGAAGGAGCCATCAGGTATTGTCTATTGTCACAGGGTTTCCATGTGAATCGTTCCTTTCCTGCACCCTCTCTCATTAGTATTGTTACTGTTATTGTTTGTTTTCTTATCTCATTGCTGTTTCCTCTACCTTGTTCTTATCTCAACCCGTGATCTTTACCTTTTATCTTTACCACAGGAGGAAGGGGACGGGGAAGTGAGAGAGCAAGCAAGCAGTGTGTGGTTTGGAGTCTCAGTGGGAGCATTAAATCTGAGTACCATTCCTAAACCATGACAGCCAGGTTCTTCAAAGTGGAGGTTGATCCTTGCACGTTAGGCTTTACCACTTCTTCCCGTGCATGTTCCCATCTTTCTTGAACAACTAAGCATTTGTAGGATGTTTCATGATCTGTCTCACCCAAATAAGCCCACTTGCCACAGAAACAAATCCATGTGGGGGTAGAGCCCAGCAGCAATTTAATGATCTCTTGCAGTACCAAACACCACTTGAACAGGGCAAGAGGAGGAACATTAAATATGATCTTACATTAGGCATAAAAATGCTTCTTCAGTTGTAAAAAATAAAGGCCGGAACAGAACACAAACCCATGGTGGTTTTGGTTTTGTGTTGTTTTTAATCTCTAGGTAACCAGGCAAGCCAATAGACTACTGCAATGCTGGACTAGTGCATGCACACCAATACAGTAAGCAAGGCAGTGTTTCACATCACCGCCCATACATGCTACCAAAAGCACTGAGAGGTGTTCCCATCTGCTTCCAAAATAGGAATTTCCTGCTGTATCCCATGCTTTTGCCCCACAGCACTGAATAGGATGCTCACAACTCCAATTCATACACCTGAAGAAAGAAAGGGTGAAAAACAACACGGAAGCTAATGGCAAAGGGCTCAGACTGCTTTGCCTGTGCCCTGGTGGCCACAGTGCTGCTGGGCAGATACCATTAGACCAGTTCCCACACAAAAGGCATGAGTTAGAGACCCAGGGAAGGCAGCTTTTCAGTAGCTTTCAGGGACAGCTGCTGTGTCACAGGTTGAAGAAGGTGGGAAGCAGAGGGGACTTTCAGCCCAGATGCAGCCCCAGCCTAAGATGTTAATTCTCCTAAGGTGTGTGAGTGCTCCGGGGACGACTTGCCTCAGGGAGGCAACTGGGACCACCCAGGTCTGTAAATCAATTTCTCAGGCCAGCTTGGCAAGAAGAAACTTCAGATTCATCTGGCTGAAGACAAATGCTGCTTTCCTTCCCATACCTTCCTGCCTAATGCTGCTGGCTGCCAAGTCCAACTGAAGCAGGAAAATGAGGGGGTATATTTTGGCAAAGAGCAGGGAAAAAAAGGAATAGCCTGTTTCAATTGTTTGCAGAGAATTAAGGTTACTCACAGAGAGAAAAGATCAGGGAGCAGCATCAGCCCTGCCTAGGGAAAAGCAAGTCTCCGCTCAGTGGGGGATGATACTCTGTTCAAAAACTGAAAAACAGTTAAAAACTCAGTTCTGTCCTCTATATCTAAGACAGGAATGGATGTGATATAAGGAGCAAGTTTCATCCTTTAGCATGACAATTGTCTTGAGTTTCCTCGGATTGCATTTCTCAAACCTCTTCTTCCCTCCATGCCTACAATCCCTTCCATAACTAAATCATGCCTCTCAGGCAGATACAAGGCTAGCAAAGAAGTAGAAAGCATCCAAGCCTGGAGTCAAAATCTCTAACAGAAATTCTAATGGAAATACCTTTAAATTGTTGAAATTCATGATTCTAGTTCCATGTTACATGAATTACTATAGCACCTGAATCAATGGAGGACAAGCCTTTCAAGAAGCAGTGCCAATGCAGCAGTGCCATGACCTAGGCTGGCTTTGATGTCCAGTAACTCCATGCAACCCAGCACCTCTCCTGTCCCAAGTGACTACCAAAACAGATGGAGCCAAAAGTCATGAACTAAATTAATTCAATCGATATTTTCTGAACATTTATGGACATTTTAAAGACCTTTCACGGAGGTCGTCCATCGACTATGGGAATGATATCTGTGAATTATATCAAAGGATGGGAATGGGAGTAATGGGTAATGATGCACTGGAATAGTGTGGGACCTGAGCATGACATAAACTGCATGGAATAGGGGTGAAGAATGTGCTAGTTTCACGTGGGATAATTATCTGCATAGCAGCTAGTATAGAGGTATATGTTGGATTTGGTCTGGAAACAGTGTTAATAACACAGGGTTGTATTCATGGTTGCTGAGCAGTGCTTGCACAGCATGAAGGTCTTTTCTGCCCCTCATCCCACCCCACCAGCATGGGGGCTGGGAGCGCATGAGAAGTTGGAAGGGACACAGCTGGGGCAGCTGACATCACCGGACCAAAGGGACATTCCATACCCTGCAGCGTCATGCTCGGCGTATAAACCTGGTGGAAGAAGGAGGACGGGGGGACATTCGGAGTTACTATGTTTTGTCTTCCCAAGTCACTGCAATCCTGGGGATGGCTGAACACCTGCCTGCCCATGGGAAGCAGTGAATGAATTCCTTGTTTTGCTTTTCTTGTGTGCAGCTTTTTCTTTACCTATTAAACTGTCTTTAACTCAATCTACACGTTTTCTCACTTTTATTCTTCCACTTCTCTCCACTTCCCTATGATGGGGGGAGCAAGCGAGTGGCTGCATGGTGCTTAGGTGCTGGCTGGGGTTAAACCACAGCAGAGGGTCCGCGGTGAGGCCATTGGAGGGGGCTGATCCCTCTGGTGTAGTGACATCAGACCCAGGTGAGGAGGAGATGCAGGCCCTGCACCCCACACGTGCACACATGTTGTGCAGCATGAGATTGAGAACTAGAAGAGACTGAGCCAAGCAGTGCCTTCCCCCCAAGTCACACCAAGCCCTCAGTAATGTGGGCAGGCAAGCACATAAATAGGCAGATGTGAGCAGATCCTGCAAGGAAGACTTCCACTAGCATTCCTGGGGAACAAACCCTGCCAGTGGTGTTAACTCATAAAAAAGAAATACACCGCACAAGACATTAAAGAGAACAGATAAATACTCATCTACAGGGATGGTGGAAGGAAGCAGGTGCTGTTTTCTGTAGTCCTGAACCAGACAGAGCCTGATATGCTTTCTAGGAGAAACATGATGATCAGTCTTGCACAACAGCAGGGACACCAAGAAGCTGTTATTCTGGGGACCTGTCACAGACTCTGCTGTGCATCCCAGGGACACACTATATACACCCTGTATTTATTACTTTCCCAGTAGTCATTTCCAAGCCATACTCCACAACATATGCTACAAAACTTTAATTGGAGGAAACAGTTTGCCTAAGTCCTTACAGTGACTCATGAGCACTATCCCTCCCTGTCCCCTCCTTCTCTCAGAAGGGGTCACTCTCAGCATTTTCTCACTACAACCAGTGCAAGGCAGCCCCCAACTACCTTCCTGCCTGCTCCTGTACCAGCAGTCTCCTCCTGCCAGGTTGCTGCTTGGTGCAGTGCACCACATCCCCCAAGGGAGCAAGCACACTTCATGATACCAACTGAGCTCCATCTCCTCAGCACACTAGCAAAGCACAGCTTGCTTACTTTGCTACAGGAACCAACACTGCAGAGGACAAGCAAAATGTTAAGGACAACAGAGAGAGTTCAGTTAGTTCCCTCCTACAACCTGTGCCACAGCCCAGGAGGAGGGAGACAGTGGAATGATAGGGCAACACATTCAAAGCAGTGCCAAGGACCTGCAGTTTGACAGCTCTGTTTAGTGAGTCATTCCTCTTTCTGCTAAAGCCCTGGGCACTGGTCACGCTTAGGGCAGGGATAGGACCAATTAGCTGGCATGAAAGGCTTAAAATCCTCCACCTAATGGGAGCCAGTCACTGGTGCATGTCAAGCAAGTGGTACCATGGATTTTAATTGTCTCCCTCTAGCCTGCACTGCTCAGAAAGCCTGGCACAGCACTTGCTCTACCTGTTGTCCAGAAAGTCATGCTACAAGCTGGAGGAATGAGTCTCTCTTTCCATTGAAAAAGTGTCTAGCAGCCCTCCTGCAGCAGCCAGCACCCTTGCCAGCTAGGCAGAGGAGCCTGCCCTCCACCAACCCTCCTCTCCAGCACCGTAACAAGCCTTCTGCTGACTATAAAAGCAGTATCAGCTCACTCCACAGCCCAAATAGTGTTAAATACTCTCCTAAATTTTACAAAATGCTGTTGTTGTCCCCATGCACATTCCCCTCATGCCATCAACTGCAGGGACCTCTGCCTGACTGCTTTAAAATCTCATAAACTTTCCCACTCTTTCTCAAAGCTGGAGTTACTGCTCTCCATGGTACTCAGGCTGGTTCCCTTAAAGTTATGGCCAAGTCAAAAATAAACTTGTGTTTTAAAAATTGCACAGATTTAAGATTTAGAGTGATTATTCATTTCTGCCTCCCTACCTCCTTCCTCCCTCTAAGTGTTTCTGTGACCATCACTAAATTAAAGCAAATATAAACAAGGCTGAGTGGAATTCCAGCCAATTTTAAAAGCTAAAAGCAGCATGTCTCCCATCCTATTACTCCCTCCTACTCTCACCCTTGTATTTTATACAGAGGAAGACTTCCCTTTCTTCCTGCCTTTACTAAACAAATTTGCCAACCTTAAGCTCCCATATCTGGGCAATCAATGGAAAAAAGGCATTGTGGTGTCACTCCTTAATGTGGAAGCCCAATATAAAGTTGGCTAAGTTTAGAGGTCTTCTCCACTTCTTACATATTTCCAGATGATGTATTTCAAGATACAACCCTGATATTCCTGGCCTTCTCAGAGTGAGTGGATATGCTTATATGCATAAACAAGGGCTTTCCAAAGTATCTCCCCACCTTTCCAACCATGACTTTACAGCTGTTTCATTGCCACAACAGACAGGCTATATCCCAAACGTGGAGGTTTCAAGGCTGGCATGGGAACTAGCAATCAGACCAGGCATCAGATGTGCTGGAGACCCAACAGGCACTGAAAGCCCTGAACCTTGTCAGGTTTTTCACCATGGAGTTTCCTGGCAGCTCTTGATAGCTGCAAGATCTGGATTTAAGGGATGCTGAGACTGTGTTTCCTTGTCTAGATTACTTCTGGAGCAATCGTAGCCGGCAACCAACAGGGAGGAGTGAGAAAAAGAGCTCCAGGTCCCTATGGGACTTTCAGCACAGTTTTGGGTGGATGCTGGGACCCGAAGGCTGTTACTATCAGGGATCTTCCGCCAGACTCTAAGAAAGCATCAGAACACTGCAACTCCTGTAGCAGGCTCTTAACATGAGAAGCAGCAAATTGGGGTCAAACCAGGTATGAGCCCAGCGTCACCAAGCTGAAAATCACCCGTGGAGGGAGCCACCCTCAGAGGAAACCTGTTCCTCAGCCAGTGCTGGCAGCACAGGGAAGGAAGGAGTAGGCATGAGGCAGAAACTGCTTTTGTGCTCTCTCCCTCCCTTTCTTTAAAAGGCCGCAGCAAGGGCAATTTTCTCCTCACTGGGGCAGCTTTGACCTGTCAGGTCTGTGTGTCCTTCCTGCCGAGGGCATGGAGCTAGCTGCCCCACTCCCCTTGGCAGGTGAGCCTGTTGCAGCACTCAGACTGTCCAGAGAGGGAGGGTGCCCAGCTCAGAGTTTAATCAGGCATTTTTTTCAGCCAGTTACCTGGCACAAGCTTGATTCCCACTTGAGAAGCACCACCCCGCAAACCCCCACGATGGGGCCCCCCTCTGTAGGCTGTGCAAATTGGAATACAAATCAGAGGAAAAAGCTTTCCTCTGTTTGAACAAATTGCTATAGATTCACCCCCGTCTCAGGTCAGAGCCCCCGATGGGAAATATTTTCACTGGCTGACTGCTAATAGACTCTGGAGCAGCCACTGGATCAATACCTGAATAAGAAAATTAGCCAAAGCACACAATCTGATTTTGCCTTGTTTTGAATTACAGCAGGTTTGTGTTTATTTCGCTCTCTTTTCCCTCCTTCCCTCTCTAGCACGCTTCCCCTGTCCTCACTCCCTGGTTACCTATCTATCAAATCTGGTCAGATTTGTGGGAATATAATAAAGTACGTGCAGGAAGATGTAATGCCTTTTGAAAAATGTTTACACGCATTAATATTTCCTAGTGAAACTGCAGTGCTACCATTCCCTCAGAGAAATAGTTCAGGAGCAATAGCAAGACTTTCATACACCCTCCTCAGAAAGGCCATATGCATACAATTAAAAAAAAAAAAAAATCTGCAAAGTAGGACTGAGACTGGGCTGCACACTCCCTCTCAAAAAACTCAAGAGGTCAGTAGCAAGGTTTCAACATCGGGAATTTAAAATAATAATAGTAATAGTAGTAGTAATAATAATAAACAGCTCAGTCCTTTCCTTTGATGTTGGTGGCGATAAAGATGTGTAACTACACCTGGGCTAGATTTCAGATGCAGAGAGGGCTAGACAAGTCATCTAGAAGTCATCCCGTTCTCTGAAAGACTTCACCAGCAAGGGAACAAGCAAAGTGATTCGTTTCACAGAGATTCACTGCTGTGTTTCAGACAGCTGAACACGTGAATCTTCCCAACTTCCTAATCCTTTTTTTGCTAGTTTAGAGCCTATTTCGTTTTAATCTGGAAATGGCCCTACAAGAAGTGGAGAGACAGAGAAATAGAACACAGATACTAAGCACATTAAAGAAAAAAAAGCCGCCAAACCAACTGTTCGGCTAGGGCACGTTGCCCAGATAAAATGCAGTGGGAGTAAAATAATTCCTTCTACTTCCTACCCCAGCATCCCACTCTCCATGCCACCTACAATTGTGTCAAATGAAGAGAGAAAGCACGACAGTCTTAAGCTTCCTGCTCCGGCGTGTCACGCTGTGAGGCAAAGCCACCAACCGGGCACCTATGGAGAACTCGAAGTGCAAAGAAACCCTGGAGCACTTAACGTGAGACAAGGTCCCCCTGTTACATTAGCACACCACAAGTGGCTTCGGACTAAACAGTTTGAGCTGAATCTCACATCATCCTCCTTATAAAGCCTTCCTCAGAAACTGCACATCTTTCTCCCAACCCAGTCACTTACTGATACACACGAGCTACACAACTCTCTTCTCTTTACTTGGTGCACAGAACAGGGCATCTGCAGGGCATCCCCTGCTTTCTATTCAAGGAAACTGACTGGGTATCCCAAGGGCAAAATCACTTGTGTGTCTAATAAATATATACATTACACATGCACACACACATGTGAGTACATATATACATACGCAACTATTTTACTCTCTCTGATAAGTGGTCAATGTGTTTAATAGCCTTTTCCATCATCTCTAATCCCACATTTGTTTGATCTTTGTTACCCTCACAGAAGACTACTAAGCATAACTCTCACCAGAGTTTATGCAGCCCATAATGGAAAATGTACAAATGTCTACCAGCACATCTTCAGTTTCCCTGTTCGTCTGTGTCAGACCATACCAGGAGTGTGCTAACTACAGCATGTTCAACAAAGAGCTTTAAAGGCAATAGGCCATAAAGCAATCTTTCTCACAGACACCATGTATCAGGGACCATCTCAGTGGAAGAAACTAGAAAAGACATTTTTCCAGACATCTTTTTCCAGAAAGCAGCATTTACAGTACATGATACTGGATCAAGTCCAGTGAGGCACCACTAAAATGGTCAGGCAGGTGGAGCATATGGTGTATGAAGAAAAGCTGAGAAAATTTGAGTGGGTTTCTTTGGTTGGTTGGTTTTTTTATTAAGTCTTAAAAAATGACAAAGGGGGGAAGATGAACACAGAGTCAGATTCTCCTCAAAGGTGGTTGGTGAAAAGAAGGGCAAAAATCACAAGATGGAACACAGGAAATTCCCATTTCTAAAGACAGAAACTATTTCACCATGGAGTTGCTCAAACACTGTGTTAGACGGTCCCAGGGAGTGTATGGACCTTCCATAATCAGAGAAGTTCAAGGTCCACTGGATGAGGTGCTTAACACCCTGGTGTAACTTCAAAGTTGGCTCTAATGTTAAAGTAGCCCAGCTTTGAGCAGAGGGTGGACCAGACAACTCCAAAGGTCCCCTCCAACCTCTTCAATGATTCCATGAAGTAATTACACACACAAACCATATTTCAACTTCGAGATGTGGAAACAAGGTAAAATACGAAAACCACAAAGAACTCTCATGGACATCAGACTTACTTGGTTTGGTTTGTTTGTATTTTTTAGGATTTGTTCCATTATTGCAGATGCCACCAGAGATGAACAAAGGTTTTTGTGGCTTAGGACATCTAAACTAGGCTGCAGTCCAGGCAGTAGGAATTTTTGATTGAGTCCTTTCACTGAGATTCAGAATGAGTCCCCAGTTACAATTACTTTGGTGCAGATTTTAATCTCTGGACCCTGCTATCTCCCTGAAAAACGTAAAAGGAATAGAAAGATGCCACAGATTAGGTGTAAGCTCAGTCCCAAGGAAATGGAACTTTAGGGCTTCTTTTTTAACTTTAAAAACCAACAACTTTTCCCCTCTCCTCTCCATATACAGTGTTAATTTTCACCTTTATGAAGTTACTGTACCGCTTCCCTCCTCGAGGACTATAAAACCTAAAAAAGAGCTTCTGGGAAGGTGGCCTCAGAGCTCCCAAAACAACACAAAATGTCACGTCTTTCCCCAGGCAGGGGTTCTAGGGAAATCTAATGGATTATCAAAACCAAAAGCAGTTTTCCCCACCAGGATGAACGCTGCCTTTGTTGTAGTTAGTGCCTACAACCGTACTGCTCACCTAAGGCACCTGGCTGCTTCCACCTGTGGGTGTGCATACTCCTGGGGGAGAGACACCGAATACTGGAGAGGATGAATAATCAGCTATGAAAGGGGAAGAGTCACACTCCTGAGAGACAGTAAGGAAAAAAGAAAGGTCAATCTATACTTTAGGTAGATGAGAGCTTCCTGCAAATCTTTTCTTCAGCAAAAAGGACTGCACTTTTCTCTGTTCAAACCAAGCGTCCCCAGGTGCTGCAGAAGAACTGCAGATTTAGACGTATTACTCATTGGTTACCCAACAAACAACAATACACTGATCCAGCAGCAACAAATGCTACAAGCATAAGAGTATCATGAGGAGACAGTTTCTTTCTCCATCCTGGGAAATTTAGTGTCTGGAGGTTATTCTGTCCTGGAACATGTGGGAGTTGAGTCTTGGCCCCAGCTGATCCCCCACCTTGAAGGGCAGCACTCCAGAAAACACACCAACTCCCAGAAGCACTCACAGACCTGGAGACCCCACGTCTTCTTGGAGGGTGATGAGATGATGGACAAGTGATCTGGGAATGTATCTGCCCAAGAAATAGGCAATAAATAAATCTAAAAAATTAAATAAAGGTAAAGACAGTGATAATGTCTGTGTTGGGAATACCATGAAATGAATTCACGTATGTAAATCTACACACTTGGAAAAAGAAAAGGGTGAGGCTGGCAAGACATTTCAAGGAAGGCAGGATGAGAGAGCACTGGGAGTCTGAAAAGATATTTGACAGAAAAAATGAAAAACAGAACAGTTGACAGTAAGTTTGCTCTATCACTCTTGCTCAAAAATGGGAGCAGTGATGACAGCTCACACCAGCAGAGTAAACATGACAGCAGAGATTGCTGGTGTGGCTACAGAAGCAGCCTGGGAAGACTTCAGACCTCAGTCAGTTCACATCTGATCTCACACATAGCTCCCAAGAGACCCGTGAGCTGGCCCTTGAACCCAAATTCCCAGCTCCCTGATGAACACCAGGCAAGGTTCTCACCTCAGTGAGAGGATACATTTAATGTCAAACGTGTACAAATAATTACAAAAATATTAACAGCAAGGAAAGGAGAGGCATAGACACAGCAGAAAAGTCCCTCTGCTCTGGTCAGCAGGGCAGTCTAAACACATCAGGTCAAGGTCTTTCTCAGCTGTTTCTCCAACAGGCAGAGCACTCTGCTATGCTAAGCTCTTCGGTCACATTTCCTTCAGTAGGTGCTGAAGATACCCTGCGCTTCTCCACAAGTGTTCAAAAGCTTTGTGGAAGAGGGTCAGGAAAATACCCCTCACCAGCACCGTGCCTGCTACTTAATCTTATTCGTACAAAAAGATCAAACCAAGCTTCCAGCTGCTGTTTGCCTTCATGTTGTAATTCAGTATAGAGGTATCACTGGCAGCATTTCAATGCCACTTGGTTTTTCTTTGCTGCTGCTTCAGCAACAGGAATTTCCATTGTATTTGGACATTTGCATGTGGGGAAGCAGGGGAAAAGGGCTTTCTTCAGTTACAGGATTTTGTTGACATACTCATTTTATGTGCAAAAGCATACAGTCAGACTTTCTTTGCAAAGCCCTCTCTCGCAGAGCCAATACGTGTATTTAAAATAAGTGATAATGCATCCCTTTAATACAGCTTTTATTGTTCAAACAAGTATTATTTTAAGCACAGTGAATTCATGGAGAATTCCGAAGGTGAAACAACAGGAGCTGAGGAAAGAGAGAAGGCAGATGGGAAGATGGTGGTGACAATGGGACAAAGGCTCCCCCCCAGCAAGCCCTTATCTCCAAAGCCAAGTGAGATCCTGAACAGTAGCTCTATTTATGTCCCTTCCTTCTATCTGCACTTTTTAAGGACACCAGAAAAGTTAGGGAACAAACATACGTGACAAAGGCAAGGAGAAAAAACTTCAACCATTGTAATACAATTAAGCAACAGAAAGAAAAAAATCCTCTTATTCCAGCAAAACAATTCTGCAGGAAAGCAAATAATGGGGAAAATAAAGAGAAAATATAAATAACTCTTGCCAGCTACCTACAATTTACTTCAAGACAGCAAGCTGCAAGAGAGACAGGCCTGGAATCGCTATGAAAGGATACTCAAGTGGTATCACATATCTGATAAAATAGGCAAAAAACTTTTGAGGTAGGAAAAACTGGTTTTCCCATTATTTCAGATTGACCGACAGAAGTGAATGCATGACTTGCTTAGAGTTAAGCTGTAGTTCAAGTACAATAACAATTACCCCATTCTGGAATAATCACAAACATAGTCCAAGTCCTCCAGAGTAGTGGAGTTGGAAATCAAAGTGCCCAGACACTTTTCAGGCCCAGAGAAACAAGAAATCCCCTTACAGAAGCAACCATCTCAGAAAGCAGATCCAAAAAATAGTGACTAGAGAGCTTGGCCTCTCTTATGGCATGTTACCAGGTTGGCTAAGTCTCCAGGCACTGCACTCTGGTCAGACGAAGCCAATGCACTTTATAAAGAGGGTTCACGCTCAAGGATTTTCTGTGCTCTGATGACAGATGTGCTGTCAGGTTCTCCAGCAGCAGCTCAGGGACTGTCCAAGAGAGTGGCAGTAGTGCAGTGACCACAGCAACCAGCCATCGATGAAAAGATGCTCATCAATGCAGCAAAGCAGAAACCACCACAAAACTAAAAACGTCTTGAGTGAAAATTTAATGGTGATGGCGTGGAAAAAAAACCCCAAAAATCAGATGTCACTGAAAATCTGCAAACTACTAAGACAGGAGCCCACACAAAAACTGAGGTTGCCTGTCTATGCCCTCTCCTTTCATATCCAGATGAAAACACCTCACTGAAATCAGCAGCTTCATCTTCAAAACCTCTGTTTGAGGCAAACAAATGGCACCACCTTCCATTCACACAAGCGGAAGGGCAGAAGAAACAAACAGGTCTGATCTTTTTTTGAAATTTAAGGCAAGTTTATTTGTTGCTGTTTTTGTTTGGGCTTTTTTTAAACATACTTGGTTTACACTGAAGTCTTTAAAATAAAATATCATAAAGAAAGACTGACAGCAATAGGATCCAAGCCATTATGTGCAGCATTTCAGGCCAGCATTTTTATGAGAGCAACAGCTCAGCTGTATTTAACTCCCTTGCCTTAGAATTAAAATGCTATCTACAGGAGTAGCATAGCAAAGCCAAAAATCATACCCAGGAAAGTGAATTCTCTAGGACTTCCCCCCCTTCCCCCCCCCCCACTGTTTCTAACTTCTTTTTTTCCCCCCAGAGGATCTGAAGAAACACAAGCATTTCTCCTAGTCAGGCAGTAGCAAAGGCTTGAGTCAGAGTTTGGCCAGCAGCTCTTGCTGGCGGATCATGGGCACAAGGACTGCCTGCTCACACCCCCATAGCAGCAGCACTTCTTCTGGGCTAATGAATAAAAAGTCATCCACATCAGCAAGGTGAGCAGGTATGACAAAAAACATAGGAGATAAGATCCAACAAAAATCTAATCAGCCACATGTGCCTCAAAAACTGATTACAATGACTCATTGGATCAGACAAAAAGGAAGAAATAGAATACAGGAAAAATCAGAGGAGTTAGTTCAGTAAATGAAACCCTTAATTACAAACTATCACCCATTTTACACCACTGTGGGATTTGGAATACAGCCTTGGTGTCATGTACATTTGTTCACCCACAGACAGCAGCAATGCTCAGAGAGTATCTGGGGCTGTAAAAAAACCCCAAACATACAGGATTATGAATGAAAATTCTACATTAAATCTTCCTGTTTCTTGCACTGGTGGTGCTAAGACTAGCCCCCTTTTACATGACTTTTACCCCTGGACTTACAGCTATTGCTTTCTCGTAGATGTGCAATCCTGTTCAGGGAAGGCTTCTGCCTGATAGGGATGGTGGTTCTTACTTGTTCTCCCATCTTTCATTTTCAACAGCAACAATGTCACAGGTATTATCATGAGGCCAATGAAAGACAGAAATATTCTCACTCCTCAAATTTACACACACCATCAAAAGCATCCATTTCTTTCCTCTCACTCTTTTTTTTTTTTTTTTTTACATCTAGCAATAGCTAGACACATTTCCTTCTCATTTCCCTGTCTACCTCACCAAGCATATCACAGATCCCAGTACTTTTTAGCACCTTCCCCTGCTTCCTCCTTCTGCAAAGCTTTTATTTAGGGCTAACAAGCAAAAAGCTCATAAATGTGGTTTCCTTCCCCCAACATCCTCACTTACTACTTCCTCTAGACTTGCTTTGAGACAATCAAATGCAATTCTTAAAATTAAAATCTGTTTACTAAGTATTAGTTTTGCTGGAGCTTTCCTGCACACTGCTCTATGCAAGGAAATAAAGTTTGTGACGCTGGGCTTCATTTTTCTCTGCTGCTCTTTTAAATGTCTGTACAAAATGCCCTGCTGACCCATCTGAAGCTGAGTGATAAGCAGCTGATCTACTGTGTTTTACCCAACGTCTCTTATCTAAACCCATCTCCTTAAGCAAGCCATATGCTGCAAACATACTTTGAAATGTCTCCATAATAATCCAGGAAGCAGAACTGTTTGTCAAATAGCATGCATACTACTGCTGGCCACTTGGAATAACCATCAGCCACAAGTAGGTACATATGCTCATTGTGATCTGCAAAAATCAGCATGGCATCTTTGCCAAGGCTTAGCAAATGCCAGTGTGGTTTCTACTTTCAATAACAACCATTCGCTTTGGCTAATTTCTCCTTCTGCATGGAGTTTCAAGCCTGATTACCAACCACAAATACGTAAGAAACTGCTCCTTTCAATTTGTTGCAGTGATATTCATGCCTCTCACCCAACAACCCGACATGAAAGATTTATGGTATTAATCATGCACATCATAGTAAACAGTCATTCTCTACTGTCGATTGCATTTTTCTGCTGAAATAAGGATGAAAGTCCTAAGCTGCTTATCATTTGACCAGCCAGAAAACAAACTATTATTGTGCTATTTTAACCAAAGCCAGAGCTTAGTTTCTATGGGTAACATCTTCAGATGCAGCCAAATGGTTCAGGAGCTTGACTATCCCATTTTGAAAAACAATTTAGAAACTTAATCACAGCTAAATGCAGGGCTTGTCTATGCAAGGAGTTATTCAGGACTAGCTTTTCGAAATTAAAGATTAATTCCAGACCTGTTGTTCAGAGATTCTTTTTCACCACAGCAAACTGCATTAAGCCAGTTTGCACTCCTACATCTATGCTTGCTCAAAAAATACCACGGAGCAAGAGCAATCCTGGCATTTGTCTTGCTAGAGTTCACAGCTACAGGACTGCAGTAGCTAAGCTGCTGCAGCCCTCAAACTTCAAACTGCCCCAAATAAGCCAGCTCGCTGGTTTTACACCCAGTGGCACAGCCTGGAGCTGAGTCCATTTGTTTGTGCTGCAATCCAAAAGCAAGCATGAATCTGGTGTAGGTGCCCCACAACTTATCTATCGGGCCGTCAATTGCAGTATGTTGCTGCCAGGAGACCCCAGGAACAGGAGGCTCAGCACACACCTCAAAGCCCACTCAGAATGTTGCATGAGTGGCTGGAGCACAGGCCAGGCTGAGCTGTTACGGCTGTACTGCAATCGGTAACTAAAACTGTCACTTTAAAGAGAGCTCAAGAGTGCACCCACAAGTCACAGTTCCTACTTCTGTGTAGGCATAGTATATGTGCACAGTGAGTTGAATTGCCAAACAGAAATCACTGACATTAAATCCTTTTGGGCTTCATTAGCATTTGGGAAACAAACACTAGAAATTTCCGTCTTCGTACTTGTAAGAAAAATAAGAATATAGATTAGCACATATTTAAAATGACAAAATGTGTTGGAATATTCAGATTTCTCTTTTGGTTTTTCAAAAGCTGTGTTCTGCTCTGGCACCCAGCCTTACTTTGGGGTCACAGCTCCACCCTTTTTATCACAGTTTCTCTCCTTTGTCCCAGACACTGTCCCTCATCATGTACCAATTATATGGTCTCCTGCTTTTCTTCCCATCCTAAATCTTTGCTTCTTCATGGCAAACACAGACTTTTTGTCCTTCCCTCCAGATACAAGCAACAGTCATTTAATCTCCTCGATTCATGACAGAGGTTTTGCATAGCAAGAAATACTGCTTCTTTGATCAAGTGCAAAATAATTTAAATTGTTACAGAATGAGTCAACAGATTCCAAAACTGCTCCTTCTGCAGATCCACACAGCAAAGCCATGTATGTACCCACAACTGAAAGATTTCTTTCTCTCCCAGTGTTGTACAGTAAGGCTCAACTTCTAGAAGACCTGCAAGAGATGTCCTAAAATAAATCCTAACCTGTGTACAAAGATGAGCTAAATTAGTAGTGAAAGACAAAAGATGGTTGTGTTTTCTTATTAAAAAAGCTTGATTCTGAGACAACTGGATCAAAGCCTGTTTTCAATGGCTTATGCCTTCTTATTGAGGATGTATTTACCTTGAATCTATCAGCCACAGGGATTGCACTTAATACTAGCTGCACTTTAGCAGAGACAAGAGGATGGTTAAAACTTCGCTGATGTTCGATTCTCCATTCTGCCATGGGCAAATCACTTAATCTTCATCTCATTTCCCCACATGCAGAATGGAATAACTATAGGCAACAGGGGCATTGTAAAGATGGAAGTTCACGGATATTACAGTGATGGGAAACACAAGAAATCCTACATGTGCACTCTGAGAGGGATTTTCAGGGTCTAACAACTGCAGTGGAAATGTCCCTACCAGTTAAATTTTCTTAACACCTCAGCTGGATTCACTTGACTAGCAAGCGAATTTAGTCTCCCACCCCCAGCTGGCTCTTGCTGCTCAGGTTGCTTTTATGAGCCTCAGTTTCTCACATTTCTGCTATTCTGAGGAATGCTCCAAGTCAGACTAATCCATTTTTTAAACTTAGCAAGAGACAGTCTTTCTTCACTCTAAATCTACAAATACCTTTTTCCACTGTGCAAGGCATGCAAGAAGCACCAGAAGGTGAAAAGGTATTTGTAAGCAAAAGCCATCTTGACACATTTCTCAAACACCTGTCTGAATCATATCTTTGTTTTTCCTTTTTATTTCATCACAAAGGCACACCAGAGATGCATAAGATTCCCATCCACATTTATTTTAAAAAAATTTACACTAATTAGTGAAGGATCATTTCCTTCTGAAACAGGAGCAGCAACAGCAAGCAGTTACTCTTGTATTAAATGTCCACCTGCAGACATCCTAAAGCCTTTCTCACAGCTTGACTTTAGCTTTCAATGTTATGTCAGTTCTTCTTTAGACAGCGTTTGCTAATTTGTCTTCGGAAACTGCTGTTCTTACTGCACCTTTGTCGATTGCTGTCCTCACCCTGCCATCATTTCCATTTACATGAACTCAGTAAAGTATCTGCATGCCATTTGTCCTACACTACAGCTCACAGTGGAGAGAAACCACAAGCCAGCACATCACCGTCAGATGGATTTTTAGTTACATCAATGAGATCTTTCCTATGCAAGCTAAAGCAAAGGGCTAACAGCCAACACCACGGCCATGAGCAATTTGCAGCACGAGGGAAAAGAGCCACAAGAAAGCAAGAGGCTGGCAAAATCAATAAAAGCTGCTTGAGGTCCTTGCTCGCCACCTTGATACACCCTCTTCCCGGGGGTCTGCAGCTCAGCACATCCCTGTGACCTGCTCTGAGAGCAGTGCTGGTGACTTCAAATCACCAGTGGGCTGCCCCACCTTATCTGCAAACACTGAAATATATAATTGTGTCTATACTGCTGTTCATTACTAGCACAATACTGAGAACACAGAGTGCTTTACAGAAGCATAGAGAGGGAGCATCTTTCTCAGAGGAGTTCAAACATTACTAGAACCATAAAGTGCTCTGTACGTTTTGGGAATACACAAGCACACACTGGAGTAACCACACCGCCTAGTCTAGAAAAACAAGCAGAAAATATAAAGAACTAATCATTTATATTCAGCTGTCTCTCTACTTCCCTGGTTAACTTCAGGCATCTCCCTTCTCCAGCTAGGGACCAGAGTATTTGGGCATTAAAACCAAAGCTTAATAGTCAGAAGCTGACCTTGGATACAGCGTACCAAATACACTGGTGCAAAGAACTCTCTGTAGGCAGCCACAATGCTCAAAAGACAATTTTGCTCTAAGCTAGAGCCCCTAAGCCATGTTATCCAAGAGCCAAAGCACCAGCATCAATCAAATACTTCTGGTGTGGCCCCCTTAGATCTGCTGCCTCACACTACCAAGGTGATGGATACATCGCAGCACTAATGCCCTCACCTGACAATTTTAGAGCCCTGATAGCCAGACCTCACCTTGCTGTCTTTTCTCCCTCTCACAGAGCAAAGCAATGAGGATTCCTCTTCCCTCAAATCTGTTCAGATTCCTTTAGTCCTACCTTTTCCTTTTGAGAACCAAAACCAAACAAAACCCTAAATGAACAACAACAACAAGTCACCAAACCACAACTACATAGATGCATGAAAGAAAAAAAAAAAAAAAAAAAAAAAAGCTAATGAAGGATTTAGGAGACCTGCACTCACTTTGTTGTATGATCTTTGGAAACGGACAGGAAGGAACAGAAGAACAGCACTTTCACCTGAAGAGTGCTACAAAGAAGGGAGAGGAAAACAAATAGAAAACGGTAAAAGGGAAAAAAAAAAAAGTGGGGCGGTGGGTTGGGGAGGGCGGGTTATGAAGTGCTTGTGTACAGTGTGACACAGCTTCACACACGACCAGAAACACTGGAGAGATACAAAGTAGCACGCAAGCAGTGAGCGCCTAAACCTGGACGCCGCAGCTCCGTCCCGGACGACGGACAGTGTGGTTTGCCCTAAGTCCGCCAAGGTGGCCGCGGAGAGAACGAGCCGCCACCGGGCGTTCCCCGGCCGAGCCGAGCCCGGCCGGCCCTCTCCACGCGTGTCCGGCTGGGACATGGGGGCTCCCACAGCGGGAGTGTGTCCCGAGGAAGTCCCTGCCGCATCTCTCTCTCTCCAGGGGGAAGGGGCGCATCCCGGCACCCCCCGCCGCCGGGGCGGTGCAACGCCTCCCTCTGCCGGGCAGCGGCGGCGCGGCGCGGCCCCGCCGCCCAGATGTGCTCCGCAGGCACAGCTGGAGAGGAGCCCGCCGGCGGCACGGGGAAGGACGGGCAGCTTCCCGCGCCTTTCCCTCAGCACCACCTGCAGCACCGCGCTGTGCCTGGGCAGAAGTCGGGAAAAGAAACGGGAGGCTAAGCCTTCGTTCCGTGAAACACCTGACAAAAGTCTCTCTGCCTCCCGGCAAGTCCTGTCCCAGCTAACCTATTGGTAAGCGCCCTTCTCCCGCGTGAATTTTGTTGAGCCAAGATCAGCTGATGCCCAGGATCTCCTTTTCCTGGCTCCACTTCTCGAGCTCTTTCCTAGATCTTTAATGCAGTGCCTTTGATTGTCAGCTCCATTAATTTCTTCATCTAAACAGCAAGCGTTTGGCTATAAAAACAAACTTTTGTTGTTTCTTCAACCACTTCCCCGAGATAAGTAGCAGATGAAAGCTTTTTTCTTTTCAAAGCCAAGTACTTTGGATCCTACCAGAGTAGAAATCTCACCAGTTAAACATGGGCACAGAGACATGAAACACACAAACTCTCCTCTCCTACTTCTTCACAACACATCACTCTCTGGTGAATTCTGAAGGCCTTGCCAGATCAACATTCTGCTGTGTGGTGTCAGTGCCATATCTCTCCATTCCTCCACAAGCCCAGGAAACACGGGCACATTTTCCCCTTCTGAATTTAAACCCACGCCACACCAGCAGATGATTATCAGCAAAAGGTGTCTGGGACACCTTGACTGCTTGAGAGCTAAAATGGTCTCAGTTTTCTTAATAGTTTCAGTGTACCTAAAACCTGGGCTACAAGATACAGCCTAAAGCGTCACACACTGTATTACTTACAGCATCTCTGAGGACAAACCAACATTATCCACAGTCTGTTGTCTAGAAGGCTCATCTTCCCCACAGCAAAACACAGCCCCTTATGATGACAGAACACAGCAACCCTTCTGCAAAAGAGGAACAAACATCTCACCTGCCCTGATGACAACTTAACCATAGAATCATAGAATTAACTGGCTTGGAAGAGACCTCCGAGATCATCAAGTCCAACCCTTGATCCAACCCCACTGTGATTACTAGATCATGGCACTCAGT
>JAWWES010000115.1:38926631-39082268 GCA_035583135.1 Lophotriccus pileatus
AGGTAGTTGTAGAGAGTGATGAGGTCACCCCTGAGCCTCCTCTTCTCCAGGCTAAACAACCCCAATCAATGAACTGTCTCTCCAGAGCTACACAGGCAAACCAGTTGACTGTAGATTTACCTTATGCTGACTTAAGAAGCCTTTTCAGGTAAGGTTAAGGATATTTTCACAAACAGAGTAAGAAACATCTTCCATCCCAAATAGTCTTTCACTAGTTGCAATGCATCGCTCTCTATTGCTTGTGCCAGCACACTGGCATTGGCCAAAAGGCAATTTCCTACTCCCCACCCCCAACTCTGCCCTCCTCATAACAATTTGTAGCCACACAGGCATGGTTCTTAGCCACAGACTATGCTTAATGAACAAGAGAGCACAGTATGTGTGGAGGGAGGGACTGGAAGCCTGAAAATGCGCTATTCAAGCAAGCAGAATAGCAGTAACTCATCAAAACACAGGCAAAACAGTAGGGCTTCTGGTTGATGGGAAGTGTCACAAGATTCCTGAGTTACCAGCGTGGAAGTCACTTTGTCTTAAAAATAAGAACAGCAGCCTCACCAGCACAGCACCCCTTACTGCCATGGCTGAATGGCTGTCTGACTACTGAACCTCCAGGTCCATCTTTCGGTGCATCTTCCACTTACTGGGAGTCACTTATTATACCTACCTCCCCTTCTCTCAAACTCATCTGAAATACAGATATATATAGATAGATAGGTATAGATATATATATATTTCAAAAACTCCAGTGCAAACCTGACACAGTGATAATTTTAAAAGCTATGCTGCTCATGTCAAATTATTCAACATCTGTCTTCATGTTCCCACAAAAATTAGCATAGGATGGTGGTTTCTGATGACACCTATAGTGAAATATTTTGACTTCATCCAGCAAGTTGCAAACAACCTGTCAAAAGGATAATGTCAGTTTTCTAGTACTGCATATTAAAGTCAATTGAGGGCTTATCTGGTGTATGAAGCTACTGACCTGACCTAAAACTAGAGGCTCTAGTGTCACAGCAGAGTCAACGTGACACATTACAGCTGGAGAACAGCAAGGCATTCTGAAGCACTGGGCTGGATAGATTTAATGCCTTGACCTTAAAGAGCTCTTAAAGACCTATGCAAATCTTGGACCTACCCAGTCCTTTGGAGTCTATTTCTATGGCAATCCAGTTAGAAAACTCATTCCTCAAAAGGCTGTATACAGCCTAAGCCACCACAGATTTAAGGGCTGGACAACAAAGACAAATGGTTGACCAGAAAAGATGTGTAAACACGTGTGTATGCTTTTATATATATACATACACACATATATAGTCTCGAGGACCACTGTGCTCATACTTCACATTTTCCAAACAGAATCAGCCAAGAAGTGGCTCATGGAAACAGCTCCACCCCTCCTTTAGCCAGCGATCTGCTCAGCCATTTCTGAGGGCACAGGGTACACTGAGATGACAGCAAGGTATCTGGAGAGCTCCGTGTCTTGGACCCCTCTTGCTGCCAGCAAAACAGCTCTAGGCAGAGGCAGGTGAGAGAGATGGATCCAGGTCACCAGGCTCCAGGTGACATTGGAATATCTGTGCCCCAGAAACTGGTAGCAAAAGACATGCACGCACACAGGTTGCAAGACTGTGTGAGGCATACTGCATTGTAAACTCTAGTAAAAGCATTTTTACTTTACAGATAAAAGGAGCAGGAAACAAATCATGTCATGTGTACACAAAATGAAAAAGTGCAGATGTTTATGGCTTAAACGCAGGATATGTTTTACCACGACACTCCTCCATCCTAAGACATAAGAAAACAGTCTTCCAGTAGATTTTTTTTTTGGGCTGTCTGTAGTGGCATCTCAGGGGTGATGGTGTCTGTTTAAAGCGACAGGCTTAACAGGTCATTTACTCCCCACTTCTGAGGCCAGGGCAGGCCTACTCCGCACTGCAAGTGCTTCACCCCCTCCAGTTTTAAATGCAGCCCATCCAGGCCCTCTGATCCTGGTGCCAGGCAGCTTTCCCTGCTGCCCAGCCTAAATCTTTCTTCTCTTTCCTTTCCATCACCTTGATGTATGTAGCCCCTCATCACACATTGTGATGCCCATTCCTGAAATGCCTTTTCTGCAGGTCCCCTTTTGAGAGGCAGGGGACAAAACATCCCACTCTTTTATTCCACCTGAAAGGCTGCTGCTGATCAGCTGGACTGTGGTAGTTGCAAGACAACCCAGAAGTGTTAATTATATCCTGCACATGGAGCAAGCACAGCAGCAGCACTGTGCACACTCTGAACCAGAGCTACACAAGTCCTGAAATCTACAAAGCTGAGTGGGAAGCAAGAGGCACACTCTTCCCCTTGAATACCTTCAGCAACACCAATTGTCTTCTTTCAGTCTAACTTACAAAGTCTTGATAACTCTAAGCCTGGAAAGGCAAGTCCCCTGTCTCCTTACCTCTTCCTTCCTCTTCCCCAATTCTGACATTTTCTAGAGATCTGTTTCAGCTTGCTCCTTATCTTGACCAGCAGCATTAACACACCAGGACTGAAAGGCACGTGCAGCCTGGGAAATGGGCTACCACAAAAGGCTAATAAAAGTTGCCTCTTGGCAGTCTGCTGAATTGCCTTCCCAATCAGGCCAGCCTTGTCTCACTGCAACAAACAAGGCTGAAAGAATGGGATCAGCTAATGAGAAGAGGGTTTCAGACACACTTCAGTCATTACAACAAATGCCAATTTATATAACAAGCCTCTTCAGGTAGCAAGCAAAAAGCACCTTGACTCCTAATTAAATTGCACCTCGATTGTAAATGCTCCTTTCCCAGAAACGCCCTTATACACATTTTATTTATACCATTCATCTCAATAAACCTCTCCAACAACTCTGCTCTCCTAGACAGAGGTCTTTTGTGCACATCCATGTGGGTGTATTATTTAAAGGGTACATCACATGGATACTTTATCTTGTTTAATCTGATTTAATCTCAGGAGATTTGCTAAAGTAAAATATATTTATAGACCCATATAGATGCCTCCCCCAATCTCCATTGCCATAAATAAATATTCAAAAGCAGAAACAGATCTGAACCATGACACTTGAGTTCCCATAATTTCTACATTTGGCGCCACGTTAGATGAACATTCACAACACAGAATGGTCAAGTACTGCTTAAAGCTATGGTTAGAGATTTAGGAAAAATCCAAGGGGGGTGGGGAAGGGCCGTAGGACTAATTTCTAACCCTGCTTTATTTATCCTTGCAAGTATAACCGTATCAATACAGCTCTGCTCAACCCATCAGTAACAGCAATCTTGCATCCAAAGAAACAGTGCTGGCTGCACAAGGCATGAAAACAGCACGGGTTAGTGGACTGAAGACAGGATTGGGAAAAACAATATAAAAACTATCAGCCACCATCCAGTGTGCTGATTCCACGACACACTGCTTTGGGCTGCACTCAGCAACAGCTGCCTATTAAGGCTCCTGATGTTAGATACTTTGAAGAGGTAGGGTGGGGAGAGAAAGGAAGAGACTGGGTTTCTCCTTTGTGTAGTTAAGTAAAAGAACAAATAGAAGTAGTGTACCATTTTGGCTCAAAAGGATGGCTTCATCTTAGTGTATGTCTCTATCTGTGCTTTCTTTTGTACATAGTTTTTCCAATCTCTCTGTGAGAGAAAAAGACAAAAACATCAGTAAGTTATTCTGAGGATCTAATTTAGCAGCAACTGTGTCAAATGCAAGTTCACTGAAGTGGATGAAAAAATACATCAGGCAGCCTTTTAAAGCACATTTAAGCAAACCTGGTTTTAAGCTCTGTCCCTCTTGCTACAATCCTGAGCTGAGAGGCCATTCTACAGCAACTGACAGCTATTCAGCAGCAACAACACTAAAGTGAAATTAATATAAGTTCAGCTAGAGGCAGATTACCTGTTTTAAAGGATTAAATAACATGCCCTGACCAGGTTTCTGTACCACAAACTCATTCTACTCCTCATCTTTCCAGCCTTCTGAGGGTCTACAGTTTTCGTCTGGACATGCAGACTGGGAAGAAACACATATACTGAGAGGAAGAAAAGAAAAAAGAAGGGAAGCTAAACACTCTCTATTTAAAATGGTTATTTTACAAAACAGACCCAAACTCAAATTAACACCCCAGCCCTCAAGGAGAAAGGAGGAATTGTTTCCATTAAAGAAATACATCATTAAAAAGTGACCTACAAAGACTTACCCACAGTCAGTGAGACTGAACTGATCTTTGCCAGAGCTCACACAAGAGACTGGCTGCGTGCTGTTAAAAAAAGAGGGAGCGGGGGGGCTGGATTCTCTCACTGGGGTCTCTCTTCAGAGCTCAGAGAGCCTGGCTTGTTAGAGGCAGAGGCATGCCTTCCAGGAGGACTTTACAGCAACGCACAACTGAGTTGTAAGCCAAGATAAAGCCGGCTTGTTATGAGAGACAAGACTTGTGGGTTGCTTTTATTTATTTTTTCCCCGTGTATTGGAAATGCAGATCTTGTAAAGCAAGAATTCAGAGAGGGCTGGGAGAGGGAAAGGGGGGCTGCACGGCTGGCTAACGTAAATTCCGGGTGTTTTCGCAGCCTGAGCTTGTGCTTGGTGGTGGCACGGGGTGCTGTCCCCCCACCTCTGCCCTCGCTCTGAGGGGAGGCAGACCTCTCACGAGACCACCCGAGCTTGCCATTTGCCACCCTGCCTGCAAACAAGGAAAGGAAGCAAGCTCCGTAAACGCAATAATAATAATAGTAAGAGAGGAAATTAAAAGAATCAACCAGCCCGACATCAGCTCTGCCACAGACCACCACCCACCCATTTCCATCACCTTAAGAAGAAAATCAGCAGCAAAGTTCCACAGGGTGCAAAACCAGCCTCGCCCCTCCCGGGGCGCCCGGCGGGGGTCACCGTGGGGAGTGAGGGGGAGCCGGGGCAGGGCGGGGAGTCGGCCCCGCCGAGCCGGGAAGAGCCGCCCCCCGCGCCGGCAGCGGGGAGCGGGCTGTCCGCGGCAGCGGGGGAAGGAGACCCCCGAAGCTCCGACACAGAGCGCCGCGGGGCAGCGCTGACCGCCCTCCTCTGTGCTCGCCGTGCCGGTAGTCCTGCGAGGAAGCGAACCCGCAAGCGCAGCGCGGGGAGAGGAGCCTCCATCCTTCCCTTGCCCCAAAGAAAATGCAACTCGGAGGTGCTCCCGGAGCCACCCCCACCGACATCAGCGTGGCGTCCCCACGCGAGTAGGGAGACAGGAGGCAGGGCCGGGGCCCGAGTCGTTCCCCGGCAGCAGCCCCGCCGGCGGTCCCTGCGTGCCATGTCGGCGGACTCGTACATGGGAGGCGGCCAGAGGTTACGGCGAGGAATTATGAAGTAGCTACAGGCGCTGGAAGCCCTATTGCTGCATCAATCTCTCCGCTCAGGCTGCGACGAGCTTCGCCGGCATCATTTACTTTCTCCTGCAGGTGCTTTTTAACTTTGATCCTACAGCTGCCGTCTGTGCCCTCGCCCTCCATCCCCACGGCCCTCCTCCGCAAACAGCCACCGCGACAGCGTCCCTTACCGTACACCCCTTGTCCCCTGCTGTACACCGGCACCAGAGACAGGAATAAAAAACAGATCATGTCCATCTTCAAGGCAGAGGCTTCATCGCCGGCGAAGAAAAACAGCCAAAACAGCTCAGGCAGCATCCGGCGCGGGAGCAAGGAGCAGCCGAAAGCCTCCCGGAACGCCGCCCCATGCGCCCCGCTCCGCGCCGGGCACCGGCGTCCCTCGGGCGGAGGAAGGGACTCCCCCCCCCACCCCCAACCGGGGCCGCCTAGGGGTAAAATTTAAAATTAAAAAATAAAATAAAATAAAGGAAGGAAAAAAAGGAGGGAGAGAGTGATGGAAGGAACCAACGCCGAGCGCCGTTTCCCTTCGCCAGGTTGCTCGAGGATCTCCAGGCGAACAGGCAGCCGCGCCCGTACTCGGGGTACAGGGAAAGGCCAGTCCGGGGACACTGGGCCGGCGCCGGGATAGGGCAGGAGTAGGGCTCGGGCCAGCCCAGCGCTACCCCCCAGCCCCTGCGGGAAAGGGGGTTCCTTTGTTCAGCGGGAGCTGCCGAGCTCTGCCCCAAGTCCCGCGCTACCCAAAGTGCTGCCAACTGGGGCCAACTTCAGGGAGTCCTCGCCCTCTCTCCTCCTTGCGAGGCTCTGGCCGCAGACCCAGAAGCGGACGGGGAGAAGGAGAAGGAGGTGGAGAAAAAGGGGGGAAGCGAGGGTGGGGGGTAGGAGCCAGCTGCTGAAAGGCGGAGGGAGGGATAGGTGATTCCTCTTTTCTAGATCTTCTGGGGAGGGGATTGTTGTAATTAATCAAATCCAGGAAGGATTTTTTTTTTTTTTAAAGCGGCTCCCAAGAGCTCTCCCAGCTGCACTGCATCGCCCCAGCCAGCCTGAAGGGAGAAGCAAACGAGGAGCAGACAGACCACGCACCCTCGTTCCACCTGCAGCTCAGCCCGGCGCTCCTGGCCTCCTCCCTAGCCTGCCAGGTCCTTCTCCCTACAAAACTTTCCCTGATGCTGTGTGCCGGCCTCGGGTGGATGGTTTGCCTCCGGGTTTGCCTGCTCCGCCCGCCTCGCAGGGGATTTGCGGCTGTAGAGAGGCCCGTGTCTCTCTCCCTCGACGGCTGGCGGAGCTCCTAGTGGGAACTAACGGGCTGCAGCTGGAAGGGAGCCGACGAGGAGCGACAAGAAGCTGGACAAAGTTGGGCTATTCTTGCCAGATGCCAGATGGAAACCGCTTGGCATGCCCATGCCCCACCATTTTTTCCTGAAGCGCCAAAATCTCCTGCAAAAGTTGCTGGGAGCGTCACCGCTCCCCAGCTGGCCCCGGGACGCTCCGCTCCACCGGTCCCGACGAGGGGTCCGGGGGTTCCCGTGCCCGCCGGCTGGGCTGGCCCGAGGTCGCCTGACGCCTTCCTGCCTGCCGGCTCTGCCAGCTGCGTCTTATTTTCTTCTCGGTTGGCTTTCCAGGTTTTTCCCGTCCCCTCCTTACCGTTTCATTCCCCTTCGGTTTAAAAAAAAAAAAAAAAAAAAAAAAAAAAAAAAAAAAAAAAAAAAAACAAGAGCCAATTAAAGCGGCCGTGCTGGGGAGAGCCCAGCCTCCTGCCCAATTCTGCGGGCCTCCCCACGCCTCGCCCCAGCCCAATTATAGACAACACCGCAGGGCTGGGAAGAAAAAGGGACTTGCTTCGGGCGAGAGATCGGTCGTCAGCCCGGGGTACCCCCATCCTCAGGACACTCGTGGCAAGGTCGGCTTCTCCCGGCTGGTACCTAAGATGCGAAGGGGTGTGGGGGGTGCAGCTCAGGTTGCCGGGTGTCTCCTGTACTGGCGCTCACTGGTGCCAGCAAAGTTTTTTGGGGCCCCCCAGATAGGTTGCAGGCTGGCGGGGCTCCCTTGTGCATGCTGCCAGGGAGCGGCGGGGCGGAGGTGCTGTGCGGGCCCCCAGCCTGGTGCGAGGCTGCCGGGGCCGCGGTACTCGCCGGACTGCCGGCCCCGGGCCGTGGTGAGGCTCGTACATGAGATCCGGAGCCGGGAAGCTGTGCATGCCGCCTCCGCTCCTCCCCGCACCGCGCAGGGTTCGGGGTGAGAGGCCGGGAGGAGGAAGAGGATGAGGATGCTGCGCGAGCGCCGAGCATCGTCACCTGCACTGGGGGGCTGCCCGGGGCCCTGCTTTGCCACCCCTATCTCTGTCTGCTTTGCGAGAGAGACAAAACGCTGCTTCTGGGGAGCCTAGACCTGCTCGCCGGCGAGCCCCCCCCGTGCCTGGCCCGGGGCCGTAGCAGTGAGCCCAGACCGTAAAGCGGAGCCAGCGCCGTGGAAAACCCTCTTAGGGCGCGTACTGCTCCCGGGAGCCCGGCTCCGGCTCTCCTCTTCCCCAGCTCTGGCTCCGGCGAGGCTCTCAGGGATGGGCTGATGCGGGTGTCCCTTAGCGACAGCGGGTCCTTTCCGGCTATTCCCTGGGGCTGGTAGAGCGCGCCCTCCCGCCTCGGCCACGCGTGGGCTCGGCGCGCTGTCCCCGGGCGCTCCCGCGGCTCCCTGTCCCGCGGCTCTGCACCCATGCCCGCTCCCCACGGCAGCTGGCGAGGGGTGCGGGACCCGGAGAGAAAGCAATTGGAAACACGTATCCTCGACAGGCACTGAATCACCGTGTGAACAAGTCACTCCCTGATAAAAACGTAATTAAAAAAAAAATAAAAAAAGATAAAAATAATTTCAAGAGATATAGCCTAGAGAGAGCGGCTGCCTGCTTAGTCGTGCTCTAACAAACAAGCAATTAATAGATATAGCCTCTAATTAGTAAGCGGTTATTCCTATCGTAAATGGTGCTCAGCGGGAGAGAAAAGCAATAGCGTGCACCAGGAGGAGAGCGGCGATACGGACAGGGCAGCTTCACCCCAGTGCCCAGCATCCCTGCTTGGAGGAGGCATTGCAGGCGATTTCCCACTGGGCTCTATTCGATCACTTGTCAGGATACCTCCAGTATAAAACTGCCTTGTTTGATTTTGTGGTGGTTTGGTTTTTTTCCCGCTTTGTATTTTTTTCTATAACCAAGCTAAGGGACCATCTGCCAAGAAACTGTGGGCTTCACACTCTGAGATGCCCTTTCCATAGCTGATGGAGTGGGGCACTTGTGAAAGCACCTGATGTGATCAAGTTTATTCCTTAAAACGATAAACCCTTATCTGAGAAGGATTTAATCCTTCCTGCGGTGAGTGGTGGCAGCATTAATAAAGTGCACAGGGGTAGAAGGAGGCAGCCAGCACCAGGAGGGGACAGGTGGAGCAACCCCTTTGCCAGGGCATAGGGAGAAGGAGGAGCTGACAGTGATGAAACAAAGCAAAATTGTCCACATATCCGTGAAGTAGGCTGAAAGCAACACAAGGAAAATAAGATGTAGAAATGTTTGCAGATCCATGAAACTTCATGGTGGTTAAAAATCCCCCAACCAACATGGCAACATGGAGACACAACTCTTGTATTTTATTATGCATAACTTTGAAATAAGGATATTTCTGTGGCATTTTGTAGCCTTTCCATTATATTTTTTCAGGGATTCTCATTAAATTATGGAATGGTGCCTTAGTGTTTGAATGAGTATCCTGGCTAATGAGTCAGAAAAAGAAAAATAAAAAAAATGTGTGCTTCACACCCCTTTTTTGTGTTAACATTCAACGAACATGTTCATGTTTCATTGGCTCAAGTGCTTATGAAAGATGAATTTCAAAGTAAACTGACAAAATATTCTCTGAGTGGAAAAAAATACTGCCAAAACCCAAGTACCTAGCTGCATTTGCTAAATAAGGTAATTAATAATTATTGCTTGAAGCCTAATAAATCATAGCATTCATAACTATGGAGTTTTCAGTGGGTGACAGCAAGGCAGCACTCCTATGCAAGTAGCAAGCTACTTGTCATAGGCAAACCATACTCTGTAGTGATTCTACTTGCCAAAAAGCAAAGATGAGGGATGCCTTTCCTCCCCCCCCCAGACTGTGTCTGCAGAACATATTTGTCCCATCCTTCTATCTGGGAGTCAGTGTCTCTGGTCGCTTCCCAAGACCCCACTTGTCAAATGAGTCCTGTCTCTGAAATATTTATACATACTACATCACCTATATTTCACAGCTACATGAAGAGGTAGACAGTCTCTGGGACAGATGTGTTCAAAGGAAGCAAATCATACACAGTACAATGACACCAGGCAAGAGGCGATTTAAAAACCATGTGAGGCCAAGGTCCAGCTGTAACAACATTAATTATCTCTGTGTCAATGTTTTCATGCCGTAGTCTGGTTCAATCTGTCATTTATTTCTTTTCTGGGATGATGCAACTATCTCTCTGGGCCTCAGTGATCTTTTGAGCTTGTGGTCTGACATTCCTATCACCTCTTTCCTGTTCATTATCTTCTCAGCACCACATCCAAGAATGACTCCATCACAGGTGTGCATCAAAGACCTGAGCACAGAGGCTTGTCCCTGCGATGCTGCTGAGCTGGGCTAAGCAGGGACAAGTGTCCAGCCCAAGGCAGTGAGATGGGACAGTAAAAGAGCCAAAGAGGGGGAACTGGGAAAGGGAAGGGAAGGGAAAGCCAATGTGTGTGAGGAAGGGGAGACCCATCAAACTGTTACAAACTAGGGGCAACAGCACCAGATACTCTGCAATGCACAAACTACTGGAATATGGGAAAGCATGAGTGAAGCTACAATGACAGGATGCAGTTAAACTGTCTGCTATCTGTTTTCCTTCTGTTTAACTGGTCTTCATAGGAAAACTGTAAAAATATATACTAAAAAAATCCTAGTTTGCCTTTCTGAAGTGCTAGAGTCAGAATCTCTTTGTGGGAAAAAATTGCCTAAAGCAGTGCTTCCCACCATTCATAACACCAGGCTGGTACTGCTGCTGTCCTAGATCCTCTTGGGTATCTCCTGCTTCCAGTGTGAAGCGTGCCAAAATAGGGTTATAAATCCCAGGGGTACTGCTTTGCTGTCCTCAGTTCTCCTCATCTCCACTCCAGGGAATACACCTATGCTGTGCTCGCTTTCTTCCCAGATGCATTTTACAACACTGAACCTCTTGTGTATTCTCTGCTTTTTTGATTAGCTCTCCTCATCACAGTACTGAGAGGAGTGATGAAGAGGGAGTCCATCTCTATTCCTCATCCAAGGCCTACTGGAGATTTACTACCCTTCCTTCCCTGCACCTCCCAGATGCAGCTAGTTGCAGGGCCATGTTGGGATTTCTGACAGCTGATTGCTATTGTATTGGATTTTGCTATTCCTGCCTCCTGTCTTTACCCAACTGTACTTTGACAAACCTATGTTTCCTGGTTAAGGCTTATTTGAAACCACTGTAGTCCTTTGCCCCTTTTATCTCAATGTGTGGCCACTCTTTCCTTTGCTCAGTGCTCACCCCATGCCCTCCCCCCTCCTTCCCCCACTTTTGCTCTAAACCCACAAGCTTTTAACTCAACATTTTCTACCAATCTCTATGCCTTTTAGCCTATATATCTAGTTTTCCAGGGATCCTGCTGGGCTTTTTTTTTTGCTTTTGTGCTTTAGGACATATTTGGGCTGGTATAGGGGCACAGACAAGGGTCTCAGCATCATTGGGAGCATCTTTTTCCTGTTTCACCTTTTCTTTGATCTTTTTTCTTCTCTGCCTACTTCTCCTTCTACATTCATACTTTCTTCTTCTTTCCCACCCTCCCTTTCATGTGTAAAAAGTAAGTCAAAAAAATGTCAAGCTGATGCTGGTCAAAGGAACTTGTTCTCCCTTTCTTCCACTTCCTTTCATTGCCTCAACCCTCTCTCCTAGCACACATCTCTCAGACTGCACTGGAGAGGGATACTTTTTCACAGAGAGTAGATACAAAGGGTTTGGGCATGATTCTGCCCTGTTTGTGCCCTCTGCCACCACCGGCAAAGGGTGCCTCAATTGCAGATTTTGTGAGTGCCAGGCAGATGATCTGAAAAGTGTGATTTCTGCCCTGTGCTGGAGGTGATGGAGCAGGGGAGGGTAAAGGAGCTGCTCCTGAAGCAGATGCCTTCAGCCAGAGCGTTGTGTTTGAGCCAGTTGTCAGCACTCCCAGGAGACTGTGCTACTTGAATTTCCCATAAGAGGTTTTAAACACGGCTCACAACATGGGGATGAGTGATTGGCTCATACAACTGTCAGATGAGACCTTCCCATCTGGGCACCTTGGTCTTCCTTCCCATCTTTTGACCTTGGTGGAGACAGACTTTGGCCACAGACAGCGTATTATGTCTTCTGGACATGAGGAGGAAGCCATCCTGCAGAGTCACTTTTGTGGGAGCAGTCAGGTAAAGCTGTGCGTACACATGCCCTGAGCCCTCTCGGTGGTGAGGAAACACCCCAGCTGGTATCTCCTCACTTTAGTTGTCCAGTGGCCACGCTCGGTTTTGGGAAGCTGATCTATTAGCATCACAATTACTTGAAGTAACACAAAAGATTCCTTTTTGTCCATAGACAGAGCCTTCCTCACTTCAGGAAGTTGAACATTTGTGTTTTGGATTTAAAAAGAAAGCTGCAGAGAAAATTATATTTCTGCCAGGATCTCCCCTCGCTACCAATCCCAGAACATAAGACCTGGGAGAGCCAGTCACAGAAAGATTCAACAGTGTGATGGGCAGGCTGCAGAGAAGAACATTCAATTCAATGTCTCCTTCCTGAGGAACCATACAGTATTTATCAGTGGTGCAGCTCTCCACCAGCCTCTCACTGTGGGTTGACCTTGGCTGGACACCAGGTGCCCACCCAGCTGCTCTATCACTCCCCTTCCCAGTTGGACAGGGGAGAGAGTAAAATGGAAAACAACCCATGGGTTGCAGTAAGGCAGTTTAGTAGAGCAGAAGCCAGGCTAAAGCTCATGCACACAAAAATGAAGCGAAAGACAGCACAGATTGTTCTCTACTTCCCATCCGCAGCGATGGACGGCCACTTTGAGGAGCAGGGCTTGAGCACACGTAACGATTCCTCAGCAGGCAGCCACTGGAGACAATGAATGCCTGCCTTCCTGTTCCTTGCCTTAGCTTTTATATCTGAGCTGACATCATATGGCATGGAATGTCCCTTTGGTCAGTTTGGGTCAGCTGGCCTGGTTGCGTCCCCTTGCAGGATCTTGCCGTTAATTGGGGAAGGAATGTTACAGTGCTGAGGCTGTGCCAGCGCTGATCAGCAGCAGCCAAAACACCGGTGTGTTACCAACACCCTCCGAGCTGCCAATGCAAGGCACAGCATTGTGAGGGCTGCTACGGGGAAATGAACTCCATCTCAGCCAGACCCAATACACGTGACAATGAAAAGAATTTGAAATCTATAGCTGTCAGGAGCCTAGGTGCACTGCCACCATCCAAACAGCTTGGGCAGTCAGCGGGTATGGGCTTTGTTCCACCTGGGAGAACGGGTGTGCAGTCCCAGGCTCACCTGGGCATCACCAGCTGTTATGACTGGAGATACCTTAGTCAGCCCAGTTCCTGGTGGAGGCTTCCTCTTGCTCTCTTTTTGGCAGCTCTTCAGCTGATTGCTGTTTCCCTTCACTAACACAAATAGGCTCTCCCAGCCTGACCCATCTTCCCTTTGCCCAGACTCCTTCCGGGAAGATTATAAATAAGCACAGCTTCGACCTGAGTTTTGGAAATCCTGGGGCCAGAGCTCCTGTTGAAAATATAGTGTCCCCAGGGTACTTATCTCCTCCAGAGGTACTCAAATATGGATGTGGACACTCAGGTTTTAAGTCAAAATAACTTTTATGGCCTGTTTTCACTGTCACACCTTGCTCTGCTCATACCGGTAGCTCAGGGTGGCAGGTGAATACATCAGAATGTTTCCAGGCTGAAGAAGAGAATGCAAGGTGCTACCTTACTGAGCAATGCATGTCTTAGTGCTGCTGAGCTTCCCTGCTTCGAGTCTGTAAATTGATGAAGTCTGGAGGGACAGAGTGCTGCAAATCTTAGCCCCACGAGGGAGGATGCTCTGAGCTCATCAGTGAGAAGTCTGGGTCTCTCAGCCCTCATTTACGTTCCTCAGCAGTCTCTGCACAAATACCACTTGTATGAACACTATTTCATGTTTTGATCATGTATGACTTTAAGGAAACCTGGATTCCTGAAGTCCATGTGTCTTGAGAAACGCTGAGCACAAAAAAAGTCAAGGGTAGTTGGCCCCTCTGATTCAATCCAAAAGCCACTGTCTTCTCATGACCCAAATACAGCGCAGGGTGGAAAAGTAGCTGACAAGGTTTAGCTCCCTAAGTGAGTTTGGTAATAAAGCCCCTATGGTTAACTTGTGCAGAAGTAGCTTCCTAGCTGGATACTGTATATAGTCTATGAGCTACTCTTGCTATTGCCTCTTCATTTCCAGGGGTTGTTTGCCACTGCTTCAGTATTTGACTCAAGAATCCAGTGATTTTTATCTATGTGTGAATCTCTATGTACACACACACACACACACAAAATCCTTTTCCCTTCTGTCCAGTGATACACTACAGCCTGTTCAAGTCAAAATGTCGTAGACAATTCATTGCACAAATCCAGAAATTACAAGAGGAACGTGCAAAGAAGAGAGAATGTTTGGAACTGTCCCTGTTGAAAGGATGCTTTAAAACACAAGAACCTCCCCCTTCCCCCATGATTGCGGCTCCCTCTTTACCTTTGGGGTGAGTTCGAAACACAATTCAATGTTGCCTCTATGCTTTAATATTCTCAAATCCATAAGGTGCAATAGCATCCTTGTTTTTGCTCTGTAATTTGATCCATTTTAGAAAATCCATGGTGAAAGACTCTGTTTCAACTTAACATGACTATTTACAACAAATTGTACAGCAAATCAGAGTCAGAAGAGCCATTACTGTAAAACTAAGTAACACTAGATGCTATACACAAGAATTTAACAGAAAAACCCTATTGGGAGGAAATTATAGAAACACCAACCACATTTACCAACATATTTTTCATTGGAGATGCTCTAATCATTTTAGAAAAGCTGGGGCTGGGGCTACCTGGGGACATGATACAGATGTGCGAGTGCTGTGCAGCATCGAAGCACTACTGGTGGGGACGTAGTTTACCAGCAGAGCTGTTCTTGACAGGATCACCCATCTACCCACTGCTCCCAAGCAGAGTAACAAATGAATCTGCACTCACACAGAGGGGTTTTGCTGGCATAGCTGTCTCAGTCACGAGTTGCACCCCTGATCAAAAGTAAGTATGAAGGAGTACGCCTGTGTATGAGGAGGGGGCTGAAACAGAGAGTCAACGTGTGACTCACCTAAACTCAGTGAGGCAGAGAGATGAGCAGAGCTGGAACAGACTCCTTTCTTGCCTCATTTCTCACCATGGCTGCAGACAGACAGCATTGCCACTGAACTGTGTATTCCAATGTATAATTACTTGCTTATTAGCTGGCTAGCTCATTATGCCAAACAAGTTAGCAGGAATGTGGAGCAAAGACATGTCTCCTCTCCCTGTTTTTCAGACCAGAGAAGAAATGACAGATCATACAACCTACTGGGAATCTCCACCTTCTCCACCCTTCATAGGCTGGCAGAGGTTGAAGTTTGATTGATTTCTCAGTTACATCTAGTCCTCGGAAGAAAAAGAGCTAATCATGCTAGCCTGATTCTAAAAGGCAGGAACTTTGATGGCTGTGGCTATTGCTGCTTCCAGAGTGATGTGCTGGGCACGTGTCCTGATGGGTGACCTTGCACTGAGCCATGTTGGGAGTAACCAGCTCTATCATACACCATTGCTCAGTACCTCACGGATGGGGAGTGTCAGCCTGAGGTAAAGCCAAATACAGGGCCACTGGTGTCAAGATAGGGCTTGACTTACCTATAGGTAAGTAAAATATACTTATACTATAGGTGGCACATTTTTAAAGCTTGAAAACATAATTCCCTCTGTTGCAACCTCCCTCAAGGAGCTCACCAGGGGCTACAGTATTTTCACACATGTCATTAAGACATTTCATGTCTTAAGCATTGCACACCCAGCCTGTGTGTTTCCAAAGAAGTTTCTCCATGCAGCTCCTCAGGTGGCTGCACTCTGCTGAAGACTGAGGCACTCCTTGCTAAACCAACCCCTGCATCCAAATTTCCCCAGGAAAATCAGATGAGGGTTTTGAGCAGCAACAACAGCCTTCCCTATTGGCTATATCAATCAGTAAAATTAGCGGAAAATAGCATCATTTTTAGATGGGCCAAATCATTCACAGATTAAGGAGGCAGAAGGAAACACTGCTGGTCTGATCTCCTGTTCTAATCAAAGTGTATTGTGAGGAAGAACCTCCAGTCCTGATTTCTGAGAAGCCAATAATAAACCATTCATTTGTATTTCACATAGAGCAGTACCATATTCCATCAGGATGCACAAACCAGTATTCTGAAGGAACAATACACATTTGGGATTGGATTTACAGCTCTACTGAAGCCCTCAGATTTGCCGGTAAACCACAATATCTGACTTGCTGGAAGGTTTCATGGCATGTGATGCTGGCAGTAAGGAATAGATGCCTCTGATTTTCCCACTCTGATTTTTCCTGGTCTTTGGCATCAAGAATGGGGGGACATCAGGGAGACAGTGCTACCCTTCCACCCAGCCTCATGAGGGACTGGAGGAACCAGCAAGATCCAGGTGAGAGGGAGAAGCCATGGGGAATCAGGGCAGCACTGACTCAGGAATTAATGGGGTGGACAGTGAAAGGCAGGGGTGGGAAATGACCTGGGGGAGGGATGAAAGAGGGACACTGGGACAGCTTGAAGCATGGGAAGAGAAGCAAGGACTGCTGGAAAGATGGTGGAGCAAGTAGACAACTGAAACTTGGGGAAAACTAGCATGTAAGAAGGCACTGCTTGCTGGGGCAGGGACTGGTGGCCCCTGGTTGGGTTGAAATGTGGTCCTGGGCCATGCATAGGGTGAGGGGAGGCTTGAGGGGAGAGGCTGGGCAGCGTCCCCAGGACCTGGCAGCTCTGCCCCTTCTTTTTGCCCAGTAAGCCCTTATTCTTATCCATCCCACATTTTGGCACCCCCTCACTTGCTTCACATCCTGACAGAACTCCCTTACAGTCCTACCCTTGTAAGGAAGCCAGTGGGGTTCGATATGAAGGGCTGATAGGAAGGGGCAGGGAGAGAGAAATAGGATGAAATGTGCGTCCCTGTGCCTGATGATTCAGTCCAACTGCCCTGGGCACACCTGGTCTTGGGGATAACATGGAGTGTGGTCACCACAGCTGACAAGGGATGAGCTCATCCCTGCTCCAAACATCCTGTGTGAGGTGTCTCATGCTAAATACTCTTCTTTATTCCCCATGTACCTCTAAGCCCCTGAAAACAGCAGACATATTTTACAGGAACAAATAGATGCCTTTCTCTCTGGAAAATGAGCATTGGCTGATCAAGAAATTACCAACAGAATTTCTAATACGAGCACTTTTTTTCCCACTTGTTTGTCTTGATGGAGAATCACATTTCATTCTCAAACCACAGTTCTACATTTATCATCCCTGATTTAGTAAATTGCCTCTTGTGGAAGCAGTGTCTAACCTACCTTTATTTAAGATTTTGCAGCATAATGTGTTTGTGTTGGACTCAGAGAGGCTGACAAAAAAAGTGGCAAACATATTGCAATGGACGTACCATAAAGGATTTTAGATTCAAAACATTCCTCCTCAAGTAACACTCCCAGAAAATAAAAAATCTTGAAGCAAGAGGAATTTTGTTGTCTTTCTCCTTTTTTTAATTTTTTTTTTTCTTAACAGAGATCAAAATCAATCTTTCTATAAGCCTTCTCTTGTAGTCAAAATAGAAGAAGGTGAAGATACCTCTATAATCAGGGTTGGCTCAAGGCTTATCAGCAGGGTAGGTAAAATTTAATTTTGCAGCCCAAGGATTTTCACTTCACCCTTGGGCAGGAAGAATTCAACTGTGTGGCAGCAGCAGAGTGGGCCCTCCCTGGATGTGCCTCTTCTATCACCTTGATACCACACAGCTTGGGGGGGAAAGGCTGGACAGTTGGCTCATGCCTGCTGCAGCTACAGCCATCCCATCTCTTCCAGCCCAGGCAAACCAGGCTGCTGGTTGCCCCTGGCAGGCTCCCACCTTGGCAGCCAACAGCTTTGCTGGTGTTTGAAACCAGTCCTGTCTGTAGTAAGGTAGAGAAACTCTCATCTGCAAAGCTGAGCCTGGAATCATTATATTATAGCTGCAAAGGTAGCCTCCCGCTCAAATGTAAGGATGCAGATAGGTGGGCTATCCTGGATAAAATAAATCCTTCTGCCCTTTAAACTGTAGCCAGTACACATGATTCAATCTCACTGTGCCAGGGGAGTGTTAGGAACAGGGGTGGCTTACCCCAAGCAGGAGAGGACTTCTGTGTTCTTAGCACACACAAACAAACTACAGGGAATCATGGCATTCACACATATGCCCCTTTCCCATTTGAGCTCCCTATGAAGCTGATGGTTTCTAGTGAAATCAATAAGAAAGTAAGAGGACATCAACAAAATCATTAATAATTTCTCTCAATTATAATCTAGTTTTTTTGAATGGAGCTATTTCTGGAGCCTCGAGCCAGAATTAATGATACGGAAAATCTGAAGGAGGATAAACAGTATATCCATGAGCTAGTAGGATGTGAACAAACAGTAAACAAAAATGAAAATGTCAAAGGGGTTAAATCTGTAATAAACTACTGCTCCAATATTGTTTGATAAGCTCTTCTTCAGATGTTGCACAGATATTCTCCCTTACTTTCAGACCCAGCCTGGTCTTTTTCAAGCCAAACACATTTCACAGGACGAAATCGTAGAGGAACTGAAATGGGTCTTTAAACAGAAACAGATTGTAACCTCATTGTTACATTTTAAAAGCAATAACACGAATGCATGATTACACATTCTTCGTAGCTGGGATTCCTTTTTTGTCCTAGGTAGACAGGCTATGCTGTGTTCAGCACAGAGCTCACTAAAGTTCTGTACTTTCTGCTGTTTATAAAGTGAATTGAGCAGGTACATTTTGCAATTTTTAATACCAAGGGTAATAATATACACACACATATGCATCCACCCACATAAGCACAGAGAGGTTAATACCAATCTAAAAATATTTTGTATGGCAGAAAGAATACAAAGATATTGTCAGCAGAGTTGTTGGAAGACAATATTGGTTAATGAAAGGTTTGTGGTCTTGGGCACACAACTGCAGGAGTTAATCTGTGTTTCTCTGTCCATCCTGGGCAAACACTGTACTTACTTCTTTAAAGTACTTTATCAAGTGCTTTGTGATGAAAAAGGCCACAATCCCTGTATGTCTTAAATAAAGTAACCAGCAATACAAGTGAAACAGGCACATTTATGAAGCCAAGGAAGGAAATAATGTTTTCTTAGGCCTGATTTCATGTCACAGGTGCATTTTTGTTACTTTTAGACTTGCCAAGAGTGACTCAAAGTACAGAATTCTAATTCCCCAAGACACAGAAACAATTAGTCACTGATGAAGGGGAAATGCTGAATTCCCAATATCTAGCCTTCCCTAAGAAAGCTGTCCGGCTGTGTCATGCAAACTAATCTCTTCTAAGCATCATCTATTTTGTTTCTTGCCCTGTTTCACATATATACACACATCCAGTTGGGGAGAGAGATAGAGAAAAAAAGAGAGGGAAGGGAAGAGAGAGGCCATGTTTACACTTATCAACAACTGTTGGAAGAAAATAGCTTATACATGGAGCTGGAGTTGGAGAAAAGTGGGACTACTCTTACAATTCCCTTGGTGAACTGCAGCTGAGATTGGTCTAGAACTATCATAAATAAAATACTGCATGGAAGACAAAAATCAGAGCATGTTTTTAACCGTCTGGTGGGGGGAAAATAGCTATAGATTCTGACTGGGAGAAGCAGATGGCAGCGAATTAAGAGAGCAGGGCACTGCTGCTGCTGCAGCCGCTGCTGCAACTGACACAGCTCAGCCCTTTTCCATGTGACAGAAGGGCCCCTGGGCAGCCAGAGATGAGTCAGACCCATGTGTGTCTGTGTACAGGCATCTCTGGAGAACCCCCGTTTTTCTCTTTCATTTGTGTGACACTGCTTCAGGGTTTGAAATAAGTCGTACATCTCCTACATCCTAAGAGCACCCTTTCCCCTTGCACTCTGTCCTTCCCAGTGTCTGAAATGTGGCCAGCTCTGATGAGCACAGTGTGGCTGGATGACATCATGCAGGAGGGGTCTCTACAGTCCTCAAGCAAGGCTGCTAATGGCATCCTTCGAGTGGTGCACCTAAAGTCCTGAGCTGACACCAAGATGCAGAGAGGCAGCCACTGAGGACACTGACATTGAAGCCACTTTGCTTTCACTCACTGGAAAGATCCGCAGTCTCTCCCTGCAAACCAAAGGATGTGCAGCAGCCACATTGCAAAGCATCAGTAATCAGTATTTGGCTAAGTCACTTAAACCTATAGGTTACACATTAGCACCGCTGGCTCTGGGAGACACCCTGACCAACACTGGCCCAAACTCCGACAAGACAGTGGAAGCAGAAGAGCTGTGTTTTGAGCTGGAGACTGGCCAAAGCACATATCCAGTGTACCCCACCATGTGAGAAACTCTTGCCTGCTTGCAAAGGAAGAGTTATGCCAGCACTGGCACCCTCGATTGCTTTTTTTGCAGAAGACTTAGCTGTTGGATTGGAGCTGGTGAGACATTTCCTATCCTCAAAAGACTATTTTAAGCTCCCCAGAGAGCAGTTGTTGAACAAGCTCTGTAAATACAGAAGAGCAGTAGCAAATCATTTCACCTTCTTAGCTAATGGCTTCCCCTTCTTGAAAAGAGATTCCTGAGGAAGGAAACCAACAGTGCTGTCTCTGCCACCAAGCCTGACCTGAGCCTCCCTGCAGCAGGCTGCTCATTCCAGCATGTGAAAGGGGAAGGGGCACCTCTCTGATGAGCTGGTATGCCCTCAAATACAGGGCTGTAGGCTGAGGGCTGTGGTAGAGGAGGGGAGATGAGCTGGGTAAGAAATTATTGTTTTCTGTGCTTCGATACCTTCTGGGAAAAAATTAGGGATACTTAGCTGCTGTCATACAAACATTTTATGCAAATCTTATCTTTGCCTTCTGCATACTGGTACATAATTTGCATCTGATTATCAACTTTGGGTCTATTGTTTTATTCCAAACAGAATTCCTGCTGCTGAAAGGTGTTAGATTGACAGCCCTGGTGAATAAAGTCATCTCATCATCTCTCTATCAAGGGGTTAGGAAAAGAACAGCTTCTTACACAGGGCTCTGCCCTTATTCCCCAGCCAGGGCCAGCAGTGAGGGTGCCAGCTCTTGGCCTCTTCTGAGGCTGCCAGCTGATGTAGAGCAGGGCTGTGAATGTGGAATCCCTGCGAACTTTCTACAAAGACAATAGCTAGTCTGTTGGGTCAAATTTACATCTGTGCTACACACACAAAGGATTCCAGCACCTAAATGGCTCTGAAGTCACACCCAAGGATCATGAAAAAGTTTAGGTGGTGGAATCTTCACACCCAGAATGAAAGCCTTTATCCTCTTGACCTAAAGGAGAGGAGGCATTTGCTCCCCTTGGCACATGCACAAATATTGCCAGCTGGATACAGTCCTGTGTCCAGCAGCAGCAATATGCTTAGTCCTTTTCCTGACCATAGTAGGATGTCTTGCCTTGTTTTGCAAGGCAAAAAGATTTGCCTGGAACTGAAGTGTATCAAGTCCACTGGAGTCAGTGACTTGACAGCTTGACTTCAGCTTACCCTGGCTGAGAATCAGATAAACCACGTTAGCAGGAGCCTTTTGGGAAGTCCCATGTAGAAATCAATGACAAGCAGAGACCATGGTTTTCAAGTTCTGCAACACGTGGTTCTTATCAGTTACCTCTTGAAAAGAGGTCTTGAAAAGAAACTTTTCTGTCATCTTGAGTGAGAACACAGGGCCCTCCTAGTGCTGGGGAAGAGCAGGGAACTATTCATGGTAGCTAACGGATGAACTGGGGACTAAACTAATTCTGCAACACAAGGCTGACTAAATCAAGCCAAAGGATGAAGGTAAATTAATGTTAACCTGATTCTTAGGCTTCAGCAGTCACAGCACGGAGCAATATGAGTTTGTCCACTTGGCTTTGGAATGGATGGCTGTTCTAGCTATGTTTGTCCTGTTGATAAAGTATTCAGGCCCAGTAACAGCTGCTTCTGTAAGAGTGACAGATTAAGACAAATAATGCAGACTTAGTGCTCTTTACATGGATTGCATGGGCTGACCCTGCTGCAATATGCACACCCACAAATCTTCTCAGCTCATTACCTCATTGAACATGGCTGTTCCTCTGTGAGGACAGGAGCTGGGTGATACCTCCACAGAATTTGAACATGACATGTTGAATCAGAGACAGAAATAGCTGACCAAGAGCTCCGGGCCTGCCTTGGCAGGGAGGTGGACCCTGTCAGAAAAATGCAGCCCCAAGAAGGACATGTGACAGCCCTGCTGGATAGGACCCTTGGCTTTGTGGAGGAGGGAGCATAGCTTTCCTGTCATTAAGACATGCCTCATTATTTCTGTGCTTATTCTTTGCCAGCACCCCGTTAGTATTTCACTTCTCTCCCTCTCTACACAGCCAGTTTTGGGTTAAGAAGGCAGGACTATGCATTGTGCAAATAGGGCTTGTTGTTCTCCTTTGAAGTATGTGGGAAGGCTTTGAAAACCCAACTGTAGCTGTTCCCAGTAATCTCAACTTTCTGCTCTGTTTCTCTGGTTAACCTTGCTGACTCAAAACAACAAAAAGGATAGCCTGAAGGAAATAGTATTCACTGCTTTCTTAACTTTCCAATGGCATTTTACCAGAAATATTTTCTTTTTGTTAAGATCTTTGAAGTCCATTCCTCTCTTTCTGTGTGGATTCCCACTGAGACCAAATGACTTCCCAGCCTGTTTTCCTCCATTGGATAGAAAGCATGACTGCCTTCCCCAGGTCATAACAAGAAGGAAGAATCATGAGGGGGCTGCTGAGATGCCAGCAGTAAACAAGTCAACACAGAGATGTGTTTTGTTTTCTTCCCAGAGGATGGTGGGAGCAAGGTTTTCCCTCACACACGTGTCCCAGTTAGAGAGTGAAGATGTGATCCGTTAGGATATCGCTCTGCCCATCTAGTAAGACTGAGCAAGTCTCTCTTTCATATTGCTTTGCAGTCAGCTCAAGAGGTCACTCTTAACTCAAGCAAACTTTCTTCCCCCAGCCCCTAGCTGCATTTACAAACTGATTGCCTGGAGAAGGAAGTGATGGGAACTTCACACGAAGGCAGGCTCCTGCCAAGCTTTGCTAAGAAACCAGCCTGGAAGAAGAGGGTGAAATGTGCCAACAGGATCACTTGAGGGGAGGGAAAGCAGACACCCTTCCTTGTTCCATTCCTGCTACAGTACTTCTGGGCAAGAGTCCATCTGCTCCCTTATCTGAGCTCAAAGGACTGTGGTTCCCTTAACAACCTCAGGATTGTTTTCCACGTGCTGGTCAGTGGCTTGATGGACAACCATCCCATGATTACAAGGCATAGATAATGCTTCTGCTGAGGTACAAATCCTGAATGTAAGGAACATGATGGAGAAGGGCATTTGTCCCACTGTCAAGTGTGCACCACACCACTACAGCATACAGCAGGCTGAAAACAGGAAAGCCCCACAGTCTCTGCCAGGAAAGCCTGTCTCATAGATAGAGCTTTCATCCTGATCAAGTCAGCAGAAACACCACCTAGCCACCAACAAGAATTCAATATCAGCATTCTCTGCTTATGTCTGATTTCTAAGGAAATGTCTAGTTTTTCATGGGAAGATGAAGAAAAAGACATGTTCTGCTTCCTCAAGCACCAGTCCTTCCATCCTAGATGTGACATGTAAAGGGAGGGAGAAAGAACCGTACACAGAGGCCTCTTGAACATAACTGAAGAACTGGACTCATTTGGCTTGTCTTTATAACAGTCCAGATCTGGGCACTAGACTTACCCACAACAGATAAAGATGAGTAACTACATAATGAGGTTAAAATATTCATTAAGCTAATTGCATGTTAATTAAGTAAATGATGCTATTAGGGATCCATTGAGCTCCATCTGTGTGTGCAAACAGGAGTGAGAATAATCACACCAGAAAGCAGGAGGAAAGATGGAGCCAGCATTTGGGAACCAGGGGTGTGGGAGCAGCTCCATGTCCTGGGGGAGCTGGCAGCTGTGAAAAGGAGGATGGTCTCCTGAGAAGAGGGGGAACTGGTCATGAGAAGCTCTAGGCTGCTGTTGCCAGTAATCATGCTGTGAATGGGCATAATATCTCCCCACGCTCCATGTCAGACATGTAAAACAGGAACTGTAGCCTTGTCTCAAGTGAGAAAATTCATGAGAGAACTCAGGAAAGGGTCTAGCCAAGCTCACCTTCACTATTGTGCCTGTTGATTTTATCAGAATTGCTTGCAGGGGCAGAGATCCATCATCCCAGAAAGGACTCAAACCAACAGGCCGTAAGGCACCGGAAAGGTCTGTTATTGAAAATGGCCAACAAGAAGGCTAAAAATAAGGAGGCACAAATTACTTATCCATTTAAACTTCTTCTGTCAGCACCATGGAGGACAGTTTCTAATAAATATTTCTTCCAAAAAAAGAGAAAAAAATTTCATCTGACATAATTATGGCCAGTGTTCTATATGGCAGAATAGGGAAAATGCCTACATTTTTCATGTTAAAATTCATTAATAATGAAAGGCAAAGATTAAATTATATAACTGTCACCTTTAAGTTAAATAATATTTTCATCAGAATGAAAGGGAGATGAGGCAACTCCATAACAAACATGTTTATTTCAGTACATGAATAATGTTGGAAAATAATACAACAGCTTTTCAAAGGGGACAAGATTTGACGAGGAGATTGGGTTACAAAGGTCTTGCACTGCATTTGGTGACTTGAAGGACTGGGAGAATAATTCATAATCAATCATTCATTCAATTAATTTGTCCTTTCTTTCAAGCCATTAATGGGCAGATTGTTCTTTTTGAAGTGCACTTATAGTTTAAAGTGGCCAGTTTCTTGAAAAGAGTCACTGCACAAAATGGAAACAGGTTTGGATGGGGAGGTCACCTCCCAGTGGGTTTCTGATCTCAGACTAGCTCCTCAAATACTTTTTGCTATGAATCTAAATTTAACATCACCTCATTCTCCTGCAATAATTGCTTAAATTTTCTTCTTCCCCAGGTAGACCTGCCAGCTCGCCCCACTCATCTACTACAAAGTAGAGGACAAAACTCAGTGAACATGAATGAAGCAGATTCATTAAAAATTTCAGACCATTGTTAATGAAAAAATCAGTTTATTGTGTTAGATTGTCCCTAGTGAAGCTGGCATTGTTCCAAACTACCCTTCTCATGAGTGGGAAGGAGAACTGCTTAAGTAATTCATATTTCTGCAGTGAAAGCTGACAGATGCCTCTTTATCCAGAGGCTGATGATTGTCTAGGGTAAAACAAAAACATCCCTGTAGATTCTGCTAAGTGCCCAAACATATGTGCTCTGCTCCACAGATCCAGAGCCCCCCAGACACACTCCAGCTTATGAAAGACACCCAGGAGAACTGGCACAGCCCTTCCCAGAGTCCCCCAGATAAAACCAACTGTAGAAGTTAAACAGATTTCTCCAAGTGGCTGGAGCTGCTGGCAAGAGCTCAACATAGGTCTTGGGATGCTGATCCCCGTGTAACAACAGAGCTCTGGTGCCCAGAAACCATCCCTGTGACTGACTCAGCAGGAAGCCTTAATCCTGATTATTTTATGGCTCTTAGAGTCCTGTGCCTAATGATTTTTGTCTGGGTTGCCTGCCCATTTCCAGGTAGATAAATGTCTGCATAGCAAAAACAGAGGCCCGGTTTGGCACTGAGATGCCTGCCAAACTAAGGATCTCAACAGGCAGCCTCAGGGCTCCTGCTAAGTTCAGTCTCCACATCCAGAGAAGTCTGTTTTGCGGCAGAAGGAACAGACAGCAAAGAAAGCACAAATACATGTTGCTTCTACTCCATCAGTAGCAATGAGCAAAGAACACCCATCTCCAAGGATTGTAATCAATTCTGCACCACATTCTCTTCATTAAAACAAACAAACAAACAAACAAACAAACAAACAAAACCTTCTGAAAATATTTCTGGTAAGTTTGAAGTGCAAGTGAAACCTAGGTTGTTCATATATGTAGGCAAAATGGAGAATGAGCAAAAATGAATGAGAGGGGGGCTACCTATGAGCAGAAAAGACTGTAATTTTATCTGAACTGCTTTATGTGCTAGATGACCTAATATGTCTTTTCCATCTCTAATTTCTCTGCTTCACCTGTCCCTAGTTTATCGTTAAAGAATCACTTACACAAATTCAACTAAGTATTTAACATTTTCCTTCCTGTAGCTCCCTGCCTTACTGACTCTTCATCCCATTTCAAATCTCGGCTGACAACATGTCTTGCCTCTCTGACTTCCATTTCTTTGCCCTTAGACTACTAACTCAGTAACTGTGTGGCTTAATCTGCTGAAATATTTTGGGGCTTCTCTTTCATGCAAAGGAGACACAAAATGAAGATGTAGCATACGGCATTAGCAAAGCCCAGTTGCTGGCTGCAGTCGTATGTTGCAAGAGATTATCCTGCTGGTCTGGCAGCTCTGGTGACCCCAGTTCAGTGCTGCATTAAGTCAGGAATGAAAATGAGGTTTTGCTTTCCATTGTTTGAGTTCACTCAACAACATATGGGTCTGAGCTTAGCTGAGTGCATTCATGAGCTTAGGATGGGAAGAATCAGGCTGTGATGAGGGCCAGAGGAGGGGCAAGAGCTGTGCATGAGGAGTTCAGGGCTGGAATAACAAAAAGGTGAAAGGTTTGCACGATGTACAGCAGTGATGCACAGTCTCAGCCAAGAACTGCCTCTCTTCTGAGCTTTTAGAAGGAAATTTTAGCTGTTTCCCATCTTGGGTTCTGTCCTCCTGGTTTTTCTGCCATTATTCTTCTGGGTTTTTGCTCTCTCTGGCGTGTGCTACCCTCCCTTCCCACATACATGCTAATGCAATTGTATGTAAACTTGCTCAAGTTGAAAACCAATGTTCTAGAAAGCCTCAGGAGCAAGTCCCAGCTAAGTGCATAATTATATAGTACTCAGAGTAATTTTCCTTTTCCTCTGAAAATGTGCATTGGCTCTGATTTTTCTATCTGCAGATTGTAAGCTCATAATTAACAGTAAATTACTCACACAAGTGACAAATTTTGTGCTTTCAAGTAAACTGACAAAATACAGTTCACAAGTTGCCTTGTGGTGCCACAGACACCTGGCTTTTCCTGCTTCCATGTTTCCCACTTGCGAGAGGGATAAATGGATCAGAAAATGTTTCTTCAAGAGCCTTGGATGATGTTGCCATTTACTGAGTTACCCCAAAAAACTTTAAAAGGCAACCGCTGAGCTAGTTCTGCCCAGTCCCTGAGGACTGTGTGGCTTACCTGGGTGTGAGCAGAACATGTGGCAGAGGCAGCTCGGGAGCAGAGGGTCTCCCTGCAGCCATGTCCCCAGCATGTCTACTCAGAGCATCTGAGGACATCAATAAACCCTTGATGTAAGAACTGAAGCTTTCACTTCTGAAGCAAGGGGAAGCAATAAGAAAAAACGCGTGGTCTGGGATGTTGCTGCAGAGCACTGGAGGAAGATGAAAGTGCTGAGATATTGTGGAGCAAGGGCCAGGCTCAGCACTGAGGGTGGAATAAACTTCTTAAACTCCAGTCCGGTCTTGGGCAATGCTGTGTGATGGAGCAGTACCAATATGATTTGATAATTGCAGTTAATCATAACTGCTGGGTGGATAACCCAGACAGAGTGGGTAGACTTTAGGGCAAATAAGCCAATCATTTTCCAGTTGTAAGAGCCATCAACTGAGAAATGGCTCCTTGAAGAAGCCCCAGAAATGGGTGCAGCTGGATAAAAGATCATCTACCCTGACTGCACATCCATCTGAGACTTGGAGAGTGGCAATAGGCCCATTCATCTGGTTAATGAGCAATATGTTTTCAGGGATTTGACCTGATGGTCATCAGTGTCTCTACCACATAGCAAGAAGGGGTCTCAGAAAAAATTGCCAGAGCAATTATCAAAGAGGTGCAGATGACAACAGAAAAGAAATTATCTGGGGATCAGAAGGTAGCTGTTTGGCAATGTGTAAATACAAAGAAGGGATTATTGGAGCATGCCATTAGGAGTGGAAGAAAAACGTGAAGAGTTGCTGCATGAGGGATGTTGCATAGGTCTAGAGTAACTTCCAAGAACCAGTGTGTACATTGGTGGGGTAAACCCTGTTCCCTGAGCTGGAACACTGTCATGGATGCTGCTGTGACAGTGTAGGTAAAAGCAAAGGCAAAAATCATATTCATGTTTCAGCTTAATTGGAAATTCAGGGGGGAAACTATATAATCCACTCGGCAAGAAAGGAGAACAAAACAAAACAAAAGAGGCAAGGCATTAAAAATGGAATTTAAAAAAAAAAAGGGGGGGATTATATGAAAAAAAATTGAAATCAGAGGTTGCAGTTGGCTTGGGATCATAATCGTTTTGTTATTACTTATTAATATGTAAGGGATGTTTGCAGGGAAAGGATAGGATAAAACAATTAATCTACAGCATCCATACAAACAGATGCAATTCTTTCCTAAGCATAGTATCATTTGAATACATTGGAAACAGCCAATCACAGAAACATTTCATATAGAACTTACATTTTAAAGGTGGACTGAAATTTTCCAATATATATATATATATAAATATATACACTTAGAATACTATTTAAGTCGTTGAACAATAGTACTTTGCACTTTTGTAGCAACTTCCTTCAGAAAGACTCAAAGGACTTTACAAAACTGAGTGAAATAAGTTTCTCCAACCCACTGTGAGGGAGATAACTACTTTTGCCTTATTATACAAAGAGGAAGGAGGGGAAACGGCAAGACAGAATAGCTAAGCAATCTGACAAAAGTCACACAGTACATCTGATGGTCTGAATGAGTTCAAGAAAGAAGTTGCTAGGTTGCTACAGAAAGTGTGCAGCCTGGCTGATATCAGCTCTAAGGAGAATGAAGGGGCAGCAGATGTTGCAGCAGCTCTCTCTGCAACAGGTATTTGGGAGGGCAGAGTAGGGAGTGTTCACTACCTGCGATGCAAACAAGACTGGAATGACAAAATATCTGAAAGTTGCAGATATAACAGGGACTCTGGAAGGGCATTTGCAAAACCACTTCAATCTATTAGCACTCTTTGAGCGTGTCAGCAAATGTGGGACAAATGAAAATTGTCTGCCTGTTTTCACTTGGATTTTCAAAGCAGTCTCAACAGGATCCAAACAAGAGAGTAGGCAATCAGGTACTCTATTAATGAGAACATCATGCCATGACAAGCAGACAAGCTGGCTTAAGCATCTGAAAAAACAAATACATAATTTAGCATCAAGTCTGCCATTTCCAACACAGAAAAATATTAGTAGCAGCATGCATCTAGCTCCTAGGAATATCTATTATTGTAGATTATGGACAAAGTGGTAAAGGTGAACAGTCGATTGGCAAATGCTAAATATTTTTTGGTAAACTTAGAGGAAGATGTGAGTAATCAACCACATAAGGCTGATAAGTTTCCTGGTAACAAATGCACATTGGAAGGATTCATTTGAAGTATGCATATGTGTTCCTGGGTTCAAAATTTGAGAGACTTTATGTCCTCCTGAGCTGCATTCTACATCTTTGTAGCACAGTGCTCCTCCATGGTAAAACAGTTCTCTCCATCTGAGGAGTCATTTCTTACTAAAAATGGTGTGAGATAGTATGAAAGAGCATTCTGTCCATAATGCTGTGTTCAGCTCTGTATTCAAAGAAAACTATAGTAGAAATCAAAAGGGTCTAGAAATAATCAACACGATTGTTTCAAGGAATAGCATGAATTGTTTCAAGGAATACCATGTAGGAAGCAAATTAAATAGCAGGTGTATTTATTTTAGAAATCATATGAATAAAATAGGCATTCAAAATAGTTAGAATAAATTATGTAGAAAAGAAAATTCAATGTTCCTATTTGCCTTGTCTTTCACACTCCAGCACCAAAGGCATATCTCATTAAACTGAGTGATAGGGAAAGTTTTCCATCAAAGGGAATACTTCTCCTCAGGCATCCTCATTCACCTGTGGAAATCTCTGCTACAAGATATCTATGAGGTGCAGGGTGTGGAAGGATTCAAATAAAAAGAGATATTTGTGGATATTGAAATTTTCCAGATTTACAGTAGGAGAAGTTAAGATACAAATGAAGAATACAAAAGCTTCATAGGTTCACAATATAGCATGTCAGCCAACCACTAATGAGGGCGCTAGGGAAGATACTTCCCTAAGCAATCCTTTACTGTCCAGCATGAGATCCTGTGAGTCTTCCTTTGTAACTTCTAGTATCCATCAGTATCAAAGACAAAATACCAATCAAACTGATAATTGGCCAGATCAGACGTGGCATTTCCTGTGTTCTTGAACCTTCTTTTCCTCTTTTTCTTTCTGTCCTCAAGGCCACCCTTCCTGTCATCTTAAGTGCATGGAGGTACAATTGAGTCATTTTACATTTCTATTGGTGTTTTTCAGCCTCTTTTAAGCAATTGAACTCATGGTCCCCAGCATCAGCCTTACTGCCAATTTTGACTTGACCTGGTCACAATTTTGCATGCACTGTCAATGCCAGAGTGACAGCTGAAATGGAAATTTTAATGATGTTAATGAGTAAAAGCTTAAGCTGTGCTTCCTGCACCTGGGCAGCAAAAGTGCATTTATAATTACTTGCCAAACAAGCCTCCTAGCTGCATTCTATCTGCCCCAGGCAAGCAGTTAACTGAGGTTTTCTCCTTCCACCAAGATTATTTTTGAGTGAATACTTCTGCCAGTGAAATCTGTTGGATTGACAGCTCTGGAGACTGAAGTCCTCTATTATGTGACAGAAGTGAAAAACTCTGTAACAACAGTTTTTATTAGGTCACCTAGTTCATCCCTCTGTCAACACAGAATTGTTCTCTATAATATATTCTTGAGTGATTTTCACCGCCCCTATTCCTCTCCTGCTCTTAAATATAAATCCCTGGGTCTTTTCCATTTTTCTGCACAGCTCTGATGCTCACAATCTCTTCTATAGTGACATTTTAGAAAAAAAAACCTCATGTGTGCATGTGAGCGTGAAGATATGCATGTGCATCTTCCAGACTCCCAGAATTCATTAGAAAAAGGGCAACAAGAAAGTTTAGACTCTTCAGGGAAGGTGCTGAGAAAATATCAGATAGCACTTTCTGTGGACCAATGTTCTTCTTCCTAGAAGACTTCAGATCAAACAATGTTATTTTCCTTGCCCTGATGCTAATACACTACTAGTGTTATCTGGATGACCACCACCTTTTTACCAGCAGACCATCTTTAGAACTTATCCTGGTGACTTTGCCTGTGTTTAAAGAAAGAGAATTGAGGCACAGAGAGATTAAGGGACTTACCCAAGCTCACAGTGGGTGAAATGAGTCTAGATTCCTCCCTACCTTCTAGACTAAACCCTTAAATCCCCTCTGGGGACTGGTTAATAAAATTCAACTACCAGTGAATCTTTGTCCATGACGGGGTACTGGTCCCATACCAATGCAGTAAGAGCAGGGGAGACCTTCAAATCCTGTACAGCATAGGTTTCTGGGAATTCCAATCTCCTTTTAGCCCTTTCTCCCTTTGTGTATTGACAGAGTACAGGGTTTATTGCTTCAGTATTGTACTGTGATGGTGTTTCTTCCAGAATGGGTCCTTCCCTTCTGTCAAAGTTAAACCAACAAACAGATGAAAACAGCAACCTGGTTAGCCTCATGAGAAATACTCTGACAGTTGTCTCTGTTTATAGAATCACAGAATGATTTGGGTTGCAAGGGACCTTAAAGATCATCTAGTTTCAGTCTCCCTGTCAGGGGCAACCTTCCACTGGAATAGGTTGCTCAGGACCCCATCCAAACTGGCCTTGAACACTTCCAGGGGTGGGGCATCCACAGCTTTCCCTGGGCAACATTTTCTGATGCCTCACCACCCTCACACTATTTTGTACATGAATGAGAGTGGGAGCAGAAACTACACTAGAGATGACCAGTTTACAGAGATTAATTTTGTCTCTGTTTTGAAACCTTGTATCTACCAATCATTCCAGTAGTCAGCACCCTTTCTTATCAGAATTCTTTCCTGCTACCAGGTCTTGTACTTAGAACAGAGCTGCGCTAAATAGCTTCCTCCGGAGAGGCATCCTGATACTCCTCACCTACAATGGAGCATTAACAGGATAAAAAATGTCCAAGACTACTGTCTCAGACATGGTCCAGTTTGATTAGTGTTTGAGTTCCTGCCATTTAACTCTGTACATTTGGTTTATAAAAGAACCTTAGCTGGCCAGTGTCAAACAGTAACCAGGTGTGTTCAGTCAGGGAATTACAACTGACTTACTCATTGCTGCAATAGTGCACATGGATGGATCCTAGACTGAATGCCCAAAAACACGGGGCATCTTCTGTTCTGGCTTCTACTAAAAAGCATATGTCCATCATGTAGTGCAGCTCCTGCAGAAATTTCCAGGCTTGCACGTCATGATTTCACTGTGGTATCAAAGGCACTGGAGCTTCACTGTGTGGTGCTGGCTCCAGGGAGTTGGTCCTGCTGGGAGCAGTCTGCTGGCATTGCTATGCCACTTCCATGACCCGAGCTAATGTTTCCATGCAGCACCCTGCTGTTGGGCTCATTCAGTGCTTCAGCACAGCAGTGCACTGTGCGATGTGGACATGCCCTTGGGTCACTTGCCAAAGTAATTTTATTCCTCCCAGCTCACGCCATGACAGCTGTGCTGCATCCAGATGCAGCTATCAAAAAAGAGGGTGATTCAACACTCTTGAAGAGCCGGTACAGGAGAAGGGCTGGCTTGAGAAAGTCAGAGCATGAGCACAGAAAAAAGACTGTGACTGGAGACAGCCTCTGTGGGGATTTCACTGTGCGGGAGAAAGGTACGTGCATGGGCCAGATTCAGCAAAGACACTGGGGATATTGGAAGTGCACCTATGCTGAAAAAGAATCAGCAAGGCACTTAAAAGAAGGTGAGAATCTGGGTTGTAAATAAGGGTTGTGTCAGATGTCTGAATCAAGCCTGGCCACCTGTCCTCCTTCTGTCTTATATCGTTACTTTGCGCTCAGCAAAACAAGGTCTGGCTCGCTATGCAAAGACACCTGGAGCCTGCCCCATCCTGGAAAAGATACTGAACTGGCTCCCAGCCATCCTCACGCACCACAGAGCAGCCAAGGACAGGAGCTACGAGGACCACACTGGGGTCTCGTCCACATGATACCCATAGCACTCATCCAGAATCACAGAGTCTTGTGCCCTGGCAAAATTCATGCCCTCTCTAAGCGAACAATTTCCAACAGAGTAACACAAGTGATTCATTCTGTCTAACAGTCTTTCACATGTAAATATTTTATATTCCTATTGAATATTTTTGGTTGATTATGAATTCTTGATGTGATGAGGACCTTGCTATGTGTGAAAGGCAGGCAGTAGCAAGGACTCCGCAAGGAGGAAAAGCATCCAAGAATAAAAAATAAGATATCATTTCAAACTACAAATTAGAAAGAGCTGGGATAAAAACACAGGCACATACCACTCTTTCTTCCTTCTCTGTCTGGACATTTTCAGAAACTGTCTAGAGCTCATATAATGAGCTTTGCATGTGGATAGATATGGAGTTGGCTGCCTCTCACTCCTTCCCTCCCTTTCTCTCTCTCTCTCTGTTCTTCTGATTCAGTTTTAATTTCATTGTAGATCCTGAAAGGATCTGGACATGAGGATGATTCCTTTTAGATCCCTAGTATTAATAGTGGCATTATTGAGGTTCATGTATGAGTACCAAAATGTCTTAGAGTTGCCACAAGTGACCTTTGCTAAGTTTCAGTGATTTCTCTTCTAGGTCTCAGTCATTCAGTTAGTCAGAAGGGCTTTCACACATTCAGAGGTGAAGGGTTGAAAAATGTTAAGTCTCAGTCAAGCTAGGACAAGGTTTGTCAGCAGAAACATATTCTCTTGATTTGAACTGAAATTACTGAAAGTAAAGTAGAATCAGTGTTGGTTGACCCTATGTATCCATATATAAGCTTGGCTTCTCTTCTAATAGTCCTCCCGATGAGCTAGGAAAGGGATTTGTAATGCCAGTGGTTTTCATAGTTTCCTGACAACACAATGTCAGTGTCTGTGGGTTACCACAAGCCAGCTGAGGCCTCACCTGTTGATCCAGATCTAAAAGTGCATGAGCCTAAGCTTATCCAAAGGGCATGTAGTTTGTTGTTGGTATATCTAGATAGATTAGGAATAATAGTCTTTCTAAGCTTTCTCTAAGATCCTTGTTTTCCCTTGTCCAAGGTCCCAGCAATTTCATCTCCATAGAAATCCCACGACAAAGAGTCACACTTCTATCTACACAAGACTCACTTTTCAAAGCCTGTAGGGAATAGCAAAGATACCTTTGCCTAATTTTTCTGATGAGAGAAGACAGCATTTTCTTTGCAAGAGCGGAAGATAATTTGTACAGGCCTAAACTGAGAAGTCAACACGGAAAATGCTTACCTGCCCCATGACCCATCTTCTAGACCTGTCCGCCTCTGCTCATGCTTCCTGAAGTAGTTGTCTGCAAGCATAGCACTCCATGACTGCTTAGCATGTTGCCTGCAAAGACAAAACATCTCACTGTGTAACAGGGAAATGTGGGCAACCAGCACAGCCAGGGAAGTTCTCAGCTGAACAAGCCCAGATAAGGATTCCACAAAGGACCCTGGTTATCTGGTAACCCTGTTGTGCTGGCATCAAAGTCCTGCACTGAGCATTAGGATTTCCACACGTCCCCAGGGTACAGTACACTGACTTTGCTTGAAGTGCAATTTAAGATTGATGAATTCACAGGTTTTAAATCAACTGCAAGCATCCGGGCTGGCCCCTTGATGGAGGCTATTAACTTAATGAAACTGAAAGGCTGTGAAGTCAGATAACAGACATTAGAGTCTTTATTTACCTAGAGATTTAAGGGGACCTTTTTGAGGTACCACATGACTTTTCTTTTGAGAAGTGTAAGCTACTGCCTAACAGCACTTCCCAGACACATATACATACACACTCAAGATGCCAGGAAGACACCATGTGCTAACAAGTGCTCTTCCCCTCTCAGGTTGGCTAACCAGTGGTGCATTGTGGCACAAGGAGAAAGGCTTATTTTAAAAGCCCAGGTTCTGCTGCAGCAGCTGTCCAGTATGAAAGGAAGGACACAGCCTCCAAAAAAAGCCAGCCTCCAAAAAAGGATGCAGCCAGATGATTATTGGATGCTCTTGATCAGGTATGTGCAAAGTCAATCAGCAACCCAGTGGAAGGGTCAAGGGTAGAGCCTGACTCTCTTGACCACTGCGTGGCTCTGCTGGCCACCAAGCACCACAGCTTCCCATCATATACGTAAAGAGAAAGAGCCAGAACAGTTCTCCATCTGAGTGAGCAAAGATTTAGTAGCAACTGGGATCCCCCTGCTCCCCACCTCATGGTTGATGCATATGGTGTAGCACGTGCATGCTCATTCTGTGTACAAATGTTGCCCGTTTCAACTGCTATCAAACCGAGTCTCTCTGATAAGCTCAAACATTATGTTTCCTGCCTTTCCCCCACTTCCATACACAGCTACAGTGACAGGGTGCACGGTTCAAATGCTCCAGTGGCTGCTCACGAGGCAGGAGAGGCTCGGCCATCTGGCTTGCTGCTTTTAGGAGGGAGAGGGGAGCAGCAAAGCAAGAGCCCAGCACGTACAGCAATCCCCAGGCCCCTGCTCAGGCAGAGGCAGTGCTGCTGCCCGCCCTGCCTGGCATCCCGGCGTCTCTGGCAGAACCCAGGAAAGGACAACGAGGACCAGAGTAGAGGATGGATGGCACACAGATCTAATGACCCCCAGGCCCTGGCCTCCTCAGCAGTCAGTTCAAGGAGGAGAGAGGGTGTTTGGAAAAATAAGAATGCACCAGCCTCGAGTCCCTGCTTTCACTGCAGCCAGTTTACACAGCACTGAAAGCCCACCAGACTTCATGAACCAAGTAGATTTGAGATGAGAACTGTTAGGGCTATGGAGCAGTCTCCTACAATGCAATAAAGATACCCTGCTCCTGAGGTAATCTGATAGAACAATTTTAAATGAAGCACTTGTGGTTGGATGTGTTTGTAGTTGTGCCTCCTTTATTCAAAAATTGCCCCTACTCAGTCACTGAGGTGCAACAGGGCAAAATCTTTATAAGTCTCTTCTATCCTGAAAGCCCACTGCAGAGCCTGATATTTCTTGCTTAAATGTACTTGGACTCCTCCCAGCACCAGGCAGAAGGACTCCCAGAAGCATGTGATAGAGGATTTTAGTGTCAAAATAACTAAGGGTATTAAGGAATTTATCTTAGCTAAATGACATATGTTTCAATTTGCACAAGGCTAAGGACTATTCATTTAAGCTCTTATGCAGATGATTTTTGCTCCTGTTCACCTGGGTATAACCGTCACTTTTCAGAGAAAATTCAGGGGTCACTCTGAAACAGATTTGCTATTCAATTCTCTTCAGAAGAAAAAAAAAAAGGTAGTTAAAGTCTCCAGTTCTCTTCTTTTAGTGATGTAATACCTCTTTGGATTTTCCTGTGGGCTGAATGCATTGGTTAGTCTGTATCAAAAGGACTAAATTTAAATTCCAGAATAATCTTCCATCTGCAGGAAGTTGAAATTAAATATTATGTCCAAGTTCTTGTTTATAGGCTCAGCGGAAATGTGCGCACATGTATATATATTTATACATATATAAACCGAAGAATTTGTCGCTAGTGTAATCGAAACCTTAACAGTGTAATCCAAGAATAACACTCCAGATTTGACTGAAACACAGAAAGGAAGAATACTCCTATACATTAAAAAAGCCCTCCATCGTAGTAACGATGCATTTTAAAACTGTTCAGTTTGCACCAGTTTCCTGCTCTTATGCTCACCCTTCCACTGGTCTTCTGGGTCTTGACGGTGGTGGTTTCTCTCTGATGGGAGGGCAGGGGGTTTGTCATGGTGCGTTGTCAGCATGTGGAGTCCTTCACCAGAAAAATATGATGATGATGTTAATGGTTTCTTCTTCCTCACTCCTTTCAGGGTCTGTTTTATATGTTTGTTTTTATACCTTGCTCATTTTTCATTGGTCTGCAACTCCATGTTACATCCAAATGCATTATGTATGGTGCATTTTACATAAGCAAGATACTTGTTCCTTCTTATCTTTGTTACCTAAAGTAACTGGTTTTGTCCAGGTCCAGAACACTTGCCCAGCCACATTTCTTCACTGGCTGTTCCTGAGTGGTTTATAGCCATGTGCCAGTGCCAGCCTGTGCCCCACCTCTTGCCCCATCCCACACCCGTACTCTTCTAAAGCTCTTCATGCCTGCAAAGCCGACAGAGATCCACCTGCTGCACAGCCCTCCTGGTACTGTCCAGGCATTTTTGCCTCAATATTGTTCTTTGCTGTCACAAAAATCTTGGAAGACTGAACACAAAGATGGGGAGCTTTTTCTTTTAAATCCCTGTGGTTTTCATTCCACCTACCTGCTGTCTGCCACCTCTAATTAAAGTGCAAGGACCATGTCATGAGGATGGTGAAGTTGTATCCGGACTGCAAAATTTGTTTTCTAGCCCTGTCACCAACTTACCAACTGACATCAGGCAAAAACACAGTCTGTGTCCTTTGTTTTTCCCATTGTAAGGGAAGGATGACATTGCTTATATTATCTCTGCAGAAATTTTGGAGGAAGGACAGATAAGGTATTGACCCAGGTTTGCAGATGAGCTGTGACAGCTCAGTGAAGGAAGTGGCTAAAGCATAGTCATTCTCTGACCAGTTTTTCGCTGGTTGTGATCCTGGGGATCACGAAATGGCAAGTTTAACTAGTGCCTAAGGGATTACCCACCTGCAGGGGTGGTGAAAACACAGTGGTTCCCCCTTTTTCCCATATCCTTCATATGCTCAGTGCCAGGGACAGCCTGAGGGATGACCTAATCCATGAGACCTATGCCAGCCAAGTATGGAGAACTCCTCAGCAGTCAGGTATCCATCTTCTCTGGGAGGACAACATGATGAAGAAGGTCTGATATTCTTCAGAGGTGGTAATAACAGCAGTAAGAGGAGGCATCTCTCTTGCAGCTTGCCTCCCAGAGCGAGAATTTCTTGCTGAGATTCTCATCCTAATTCACTACTTCATGCCTCCTGGGCTGCAACTACAGAAGCATGCTATTGTGCCCAGAAACCTTTCCAGTGCACGGCTTCTGGCTCCATTATTAGGAAATTGTGCATTATCTACTGGTGTGTGACTTGCGTGTTAAAAGTCGCCCACGGGGCCCTGTCCCCTGTGCACACAGAGGGGTGCAGCCTTTGGTTACTGAGATCCAGCACTTTGTTTCAAGCTGCTGCAGACCACATTTCCTCTCCATCCCTGTGTCATGCTGCCTGCTGCACTCCAGTCAAAATGCCACGTACCAAAGAGCTGCTTCTTCTCACAGTGGTGCAAGTGGGGCTGGTAGTCTTGCTGGGGATTGATGGATATTCCACGGTGGGTGAAAGCAGAATTCAGCTTTCTAGTTCTCTGACACATCTCCTGCAGCAAGCAGAAAAAAAACCATAATACAAGCAATTATGTCTCCTACATCTCACCTTTCAGCATTAGGTATCGTCATGGACCTGGATTGTGATGGTTTGGGTCTAGGCCTCCCTGGTGACCAGCTTGTAACCAGGGAAGTGACCATGTACCCAGTATTCCATATGATTTTTAAGTAAACCAAGGTATAAATAAGAGAGAGATTAGAGGTCTCGCTCTCTCTTCTTGTCCAGGGAGGTTTGGGAGCAGTGGGTCCCTGTGTTGGTCTCGCTTATCTGGAGGCTGAGGCCTAAGGCCACTGCTGGTCCTGCCACGCGGGAGGTTGGAGAGTCCTGGCCTTGTGATCTTGCTTTTCTGAGGGATGTGGTGAGATTTGTTTTACCAGTTATTTTGCTAATTCTTGGGATTGATTGTGTATATTTGTTCCGTGTCCCTTTTGTGCCTTTTTCCCCTTTTTTCCTTTTCCATTCCCTTTGGGGGGTGTTTGGATTCCCTTCACTGTGTACATGACATTTTAATTGTATATAACTGTAATATACATAAATATATATATATTTTTATATAATTGGATTGATTTCAGTGTCTTCAATTTTTATAGGTTCTTTTCCTTTGCCCTAAGAGAAAAAGGGAGGGGGGAAGGGAGATTGCCACTGTGGGTTTGGGCATTTGGCAGGGAGCCAGGTCCAAACTATCACATGGATGCAGCTCCATATCCCAAATCAGGATTGTAAATTTTGCCATTGCACAGCTGACAATGAGTATCAGGGAAAAAAAACCCAACAAAACAACAAAAGCACAACAAAATTAGAACCGTTCCTTCACCTATTCCCTGCTGGAAGATTTCTTCCCTTTGTTCCAGAGCCAGAGAAAGAGCAGACTGACCGTTGCATTTCTTTTTTGGCAATTGGACCTCCAAAGGTAGCACCCTTTTCCTTCTTCTTTTCTGGCTTGGGAAATTGCTCCTTCCTGAGCCCTCACCTTTAGGTTTTGTCCTGCTTGGCAGAAGCAGCCAATTCCCTGTGTGGCTCTGTCAACCTGAAGCAGTATCATGATGATATGGTACTCCCTTAGCTTCACAGGATCACAGAATCATGGGATCATTTAGGTTGGAAAAAACCTCTGGGATCATCGAGTCCAACCTATGACTGAACACCACCTTGCCAATTAGACCATGGCACTAAGTGCCATGTCCAGTTGTTTCTTGAACACCTCCAGGGATGGTGACTTCACCACCTCCCTATGCATCCCATTCCAATGTTTAACAACCCTTTCCATGAAGAAATTCCTCCTGATATCCAGTCTGAACCTCCACTGGTGCAACTTAAGACTACGTCCTTGAAGACTGAAGGCACTCTGGGGAAATGAAGGGGAACTCTGTAAAAGAGAATAACCAAACCAAACCCCTTATCATTTGTGAGAACAGCAATTATTGATTCCCCTGGGAACTACTCCAACTTCTCCCTCCTTCCCCCATCTGCCAGGTTACATGTCGTAGGGGCACAAATATAACTTGAAACAAGAAGCCACTCCAAACTGAGTTGTTCTGGAGTACTTGAGCATGACATGTCTGTAGGAGTAGCTGGGGCAGCAGCCTAGCCCATGGGCAGCTCCTTGGGATTACCTCCAGCTACCGCAGAGAATCAAGATTTCTATCAGCTGCACTGCCCAGATACCCATGGCAAATGCAGCATTGACCCTGTAATACCTGAGCTGGATTTTACAAGGTGTTACTTCTGTCTTGCCAAGGAACAAAGCCAGAAAATTGAGCCCTGAAGATGAACATCTCCCAGCTGTGAAGGGAAGTTCTGCATTGCCTGCTGCTCAGGCAGGGAGGACCATAACCACATAACCTCAGAGAGCAGCAGAAGCTCCCCTCTAGCTTCTGGGTCTTTGAGCTGTTCACAGCCCTGCCCTGACTCTGCCTTCCCCACCAACTTCACCCCTGGAAGGGAATTAGGCAGTGCTTCTCCAGCCAAGCTGGCTCTGCTCCATGTGTTTAGTCTTTTCACTCTGTCATAGCTGGATTAACCCTCCTGCTCATCGGGACAAGCTGATTAGTTAAAGAACTTGTTTCATCCCTCCCTAGGGCTTTATTTTTTCATCTGTCATTTTACTCTTTAAAACAGTAAGCTTCTGCCTCTCCAGCTCTTTCCATGCTTCCCCCTCACTGTCCCCTCCAGTTCCCAGCCAACAGCCCTTGCCAGCCTTTCCCAGCGGGGGTGAGGGTGCAGGGCTTTCCCGTTGACCTCAGTGTGATATGTCCCCATATCCTTTCACCTCCTTCCTTCAGATGTTCCCTTTCATACAAGTTATCTCTAGTTTTTTCCTTCCTGACTCCCTTCTGTTTCATATCCCTGGGTCCATGGTGGTCCCACGCGCAGCACTATGCTTGAAGAATCTGGTGCTCCTGCACATTCAAACACAACTGGAGGCAGTCTGGGAGTCTTTTCTCACCGTGCATAGTAGTCCTGGGTCAGGAATCAAGGAGGAAACTGTATGCAGGTAGCTGTCCTACAGAACACTTGCACATTGGTGCTTTTTTCTGGCCAAAAGGAGCTTTGGACCATGAAATGGAGATTCTAGGACCTTGAAGTCCATCAGAAAGAGAGGCACTGGACCTGACAGCCTTTCTCAGCCTTTTATGGGCTCAGCAACACCACACCCTGAGCTACCTTACTCGTCTCAGCAATTTGAACATGACCTTATTTCTGCTTATTGGCTCTGTCTAGGCTGCTGGTTACCTGATCCTAACCATTGCTCCCTGCTCCTTCCATCTCCTCTCTGTGCTGTTATCCTTCCAAGGGTCCCAACACATCCTTCTCCATCTGAGCAATGCTGACAAACCCTACAAATAGTGGGCAAGTGAAATGTATCTTTAGGGGGGGAAAAAAAAGAAAAAAAAGCCTATAATTATGCTGCCCCTGTGGCTGCCAGCAACAGCCCTGATTGCTTTGATTGTACACTGTGACCCCTTTTGCCATGCTCCATCTGTTTATTTTTACAGTCTGAATTTGCAGCAGCAAAAGGACCGTGTCTTCTTATTTGTATCTACAGGGTCCCCCGTGCAATCTGCCCCTATTCTGACCAGAGCCTTGATCTACAGCACAGATAAGGAAGAATAACAATGAAGAGATGAAGAGTGGGAGCCACAGCCAGCAGCACAGCCCTACTTTTGGGAGCAGAATAAGACAATTAAGAAAAGGATTTTCAAATAATCCAAATGAAGAATACAAGGGAATAAATATTTAATACTCGGTCATGCAGCTTCATTCTCTCTAATAATCCCTAACGTTTCTACAGTGTCTTTCAGAAGGGAGCAGTGCATAAAAGGCAGATGGAAAGTGTGGCTCTGACAGGCAAAGATCCTCCCTTTTCTCCCAGTGGAATGGCAAGTGTGCAGCTAGATCCAAGACATGAGGGAGTCCTTCCAGTGGCAGCCATACCTGTAACCCTGTGGAGCTCTGTTGGGAGGTTATATTCTGCTTAAGCCCCTAGTTGTGGCTATATTTTCTATTCTCACTCCCCTTGACTCCACAGGCAGGATCATGCAGAGATTATGGATTTAGAATACAGTAATACTCTGTTTAAAATTTAATAAAACCAATTCACACTTTTTACAACATGGTCCATGTCCCCTTCTGTCCAGGGGCTTGGCAAGTATTCTTCATGTGGAGAGAGGATGCACTGACCATAGATTTCCTGCAATAAAAACTCTGCAGTACACAGGCAATTTCTCTGCCTACCTCTTATCCAGGCATTTTCAGGTGTCAGGCTCCACTCAGAAATTCCCAGCACAGACAAGTGCTGGTATGACAAACACTGGCATCCAGGCTGGGTCAAGGGTTGTCTAGGATGGTGAGAAGGGACAGACAGATTGCTGGTGGATTGGACTATCCAGAGAGAGAGAAGGACAGGCAGAGGGTCTGTGTGGCTGTTGGAGGATGCAGGAGCCAGCACCTGGGGTACGTGCTGCGTATTTTGGAGTGGGAATACTTCGTGTGTGGAGAAAGGAAGGATTTCAAAAGTCTGGTTTTCAAACCTTTTTCCACTTGTCTGATTAACAGTTGCGATTACAAGCCAGAATTATCAAGCCATGCTCATACTGGGCAGGCAATATCTGTGAACAAAAGGAGATATATATATATATATATGTAGCAGGGAACAGGCCACCTGCAGAGTGTCTGCAGCCTTCTTCCCTCTCTAAGTGCAAACTTGGTCTCATTTTCTTCTTAGTAGTCTCGAGCTAGCTGCAAGCAACCGGAGGGAGAGGGGTGAACCTTTACCAACAAGCTGCCTCCCTGTTTCTGAGAGCACATGAGTGTATTTGAGTGAAAACAAATCCCAATGGCAAAAGATGGATCCAGATAAAATCTCATTCTGGGACCTGTTATGTTTGGTGGGGATGGTGTTAGCTTCCAGAGACTGGGACAAGGAACCACATTCCCTTCACAAAATCTCTGGATTATATAACTCGTTTTAATTTGCTACAGAATATGCATATGGAGAAAGCACTGGTTTTATAAGGTATTCTTAAGGTGGTTTTACACAACTCAGTTTCAGGTCCTGCCTCCCAAGAGGAAAAGAAGGTGGCATTTTGGAAAGACATTTTTCCCTAGTAGTTCCATGTGACCGTGAGTACAGCACTGCGTAGTGGCAATCTTGGGAGGAGAAAGGAGCAAATTAAAGAACTGCTGAATTTTCCGGGCTGGAAGTGACCTTCCAACTCCTGCTCATAGGCTGGCTTACTTCAAAGCTGAGTTGGGTTACTCAGGGTCTCAGATGAGTTTTGAACATCTTTAAGGATGGAGATCCCACAACCTCTCTGGGCACCACTATCATGATCACCTTCATGGTGAAAAATTTCTTCCTTATGTTCATCTGGAATTTTCCATGCTGCAGTGTATGATGACTGCCTTGTGCCTTTTCACCTCTGGGAAGAGAATATTCACTATCAACCCTTTTAAGCAGTAGGAAACAGCATCTAGATCTCCTCTTTGCCTTCCCTGCTTAAGACTAAACAAATTGAGTTCCTTCAGCCTCTCTCTATACTGTGTCCTGCAGCTCCCAACCATCCTGATAGTCCTGTACTGACTACCTCCAGTTTGCCAAGATCTTTCTTTTACAGAGCAATCCCAGACTGGACAGTGGACACCAGATATGTCCTCATGAGTGCCAAACAGAGGGACTAATTAATGACTTCCTCATTCTGACAGTCCTCTCAGCTTTCCAGATCTGCCCCTAATAAATGCACATCATGTATGTATCCTCTGCAGTTCTGTGCTACGCGTTGCATACATGTTGGAAAAACTTACTGGTGAGTGTCAGACAAAGTTTCCTTTTATACTAAAAAATTAAAACATTTGAAATAATTAGTGTTTGAAAATTACAGAGAGGGAAGAGATTTTAAATGTTCAGTAACGTTTAAGGACAAATTGTGTGTGTATGCTTGTGGGATGTAAATGAGTAGGTGGCTGAGTGGGTGTCAGTGGCACTAGAAAGGAATTCTTGATGATTTTTAAAATAAAAACATTAAGGAGCTAGCAGTATGAAATAGCAGTTATTACAAATCATGATCTCATTTCTGAATCTGGTATGAATTTCAGGCTCTGCAGTTATTACATTTTGAATAAATAGCAATTAACATCTAAGGGTTTTCCACTTCTTTTCTTTTCTTTTTTTTTTTTTTTAAACTTCTGGATAACAGACAAACTTCAGCCATTCTAAAATCCAAATACCTCTGAAGAGAATGTCAAGACCTCTACATCACCACTAATGGAAAAAAAAAAAAAAAATCCAAGGCACGTTATCCGACTCTGAGATTTTGCTTTATCTTCCTGGACTGACATGCACTGACCATTCGTGGGTTGTCATTTATTGCAGTGTCAAACGCCTGCAAATCTTGTACTGACTTCGCAGCTGATTTGTATTTCAGCTTCTTGTTCTAGTGCCTCACTGCCAAGTTTAGACTTTTTTTCCCCCCTTGCTTGTACAATAAGACCCATAGCAAAATTTTGCAGAGCATGTTCCATTGTCAGTGACATCCGAGCAATTCTACTTTCTGCCGATTCACTGACAGTGATACAAGTGAATAGGCTGAGTCTCCAAATTGTGCCTGAAGCAGCAAATTGGGGGATACCCTCCCCCCACCACTGGAATATGTGAAAGTGCAGTGTGGAGATGAAGCTTGGAGACCTAGAGTTTCAGGTCACCCTTCCAGGCCTGTGTTAGTGGTGTAGGAGACATAACATTGAAAACCAATGAAAATGTAGTTAATGAATTCATTCTAACCACCTAATTCTCAGGTGGTACCATTTCCTTTCACATGAAGATTTTTTCTGACCCATCTTCTTCCCCTAATGTCTCCAGTCAGTATGTTTAACATCTACAATTAGAAAAAAAGCCTTCAACATGAGGTGAAATATCCATATCAATGAATTAAACCATTCTTTCCCTGTTTACGAGCTCCATAAAAAAATTCCAAAGTAAGTGTTATTTATCTCCTTTAGAACAAATGTAAGACAACTGACCATACTCATTTTTCTCTGATATCATCTGAAAATCCTGTGGGAGCAGTCTGTGGATTTCCAGGAATCTGCAGAGCTCAGACTGAAAACTATTGCAGTGATGCATATGGAATGAATACACAGCCTGCACAGCAGCATTTTGACTGGTATTCAGCAAGGTACGAAAGCTTCTGAATAGACAAAGTACTTCACTGTTAACCTCTGTTCAATAGAAAGTGCTGTTGCTGGAGGACTGATGTGAGTTTTGCTTCTGAAGAAGCAGCAAGACTACAGCCCATTTGATCCTCTAACACACTAAGCTTACTAAAAAAGTGATGCAAACAGCCTGAGACCGTGTGCTGCCTGTTTTAAGGAAACCACAAAGGATCTTCTACCCCTTTCCTTGGGAGGCTATTCCACAGCCAGATAGGTGCTCGGTCAAGACTTGCCTTTGGACTCCAATGCAGTTTGCTGTTACTTTACCTCCCTGCCCCTCTTTCATATATTACCTCCATGTGTACTTTTCAAACTTTCTCTGAAGCAAGCTGGGGTGTGTGCAATGAATGTGACAGTGTGTGACACAGACTCCACCTGTCCTTTTACCTGTACTCCCGCTTGACTCCACATTACCCTCCACTGGGCACAGTGGGGAATCTGGACAAAAGAAGTTTTCTGGAAGTTTCCTCTTGCAAGTGCAGGGGTTTCCTACAGGGACGCACCCTCTGATGTGGTTTCCAGGGGGCAGAAGCAGGGACAGTGGCGTTTCTGAATCTCTAATTCAAGGCCATTAGCAGAGGTCACTTTCAAATGCTTCTCCCTTAATGAAACGCTGGCTGTTCCTTGCTGGTGTTTCATTAAATCGCAAGCTGGAGCAGGCAAAGATGCACTGGAATGAAAACAGGGAGAGAGGGGCACCAGCTGGACACCCCTGGGGTCCTGTGGGACACCCCTGCTTCCTGCAGCTGGAATCCTCACCCAGCTCACAAAAGAGTAAAGAAATTTTTTTTTTTGTGCTGAGGGTTTTTGTTGTTGTTGTCGCCTTTTCCCAATGCCGTGCCCATCGTTCCAAAGAGAGGAGTGAATATTTGATTGCAGTAATTAGTTAATCAGTAACTGGCATAATTTTTTTCCCCTGATTAATGCTCTGAATAATCATTGCAGCCCTATCTGTAGGCAGTCCTGTTATCAGAGTCACTTTGAAAACAGCTTTGAAATGATAGATCTGCATCCTTACAGATAAAATTAGACAGGTCAGATGCTCCACCCTCCAAAAACTGCTCTTTCATTGAAATTGGCCAGGGGAAAAGAGAGATCAAAAATGCATTCTCTTCTCTCAGCCCACTCATTTACACTTCCCTGTAAGCACCATTCTGGAAGAACCCAGGGAATTAGTCCACATGGAAAATCTCAAGAACACAGGGCAGATGGAGGCACAGGATGGGCCTTCCAGGAAATGAGGACCAGAAAAAACATTTATACAAAGACTAATCTATCTCTGTCCCTAGAGCTTGTTTCATTGCTCCATGGGAATGCTGAAACAGAGGACCACATGCTGATCTCAGGGTAGGGCAACCTCAGTATGGACTCTGTGTGTTTATACATATATATACAGTACATGTATATAAATGAAAATATTTTGGGGGGTATAGATTATATTTTTGTATATATAATGTATGCTTTATATGTTTTATGCATATAAAACATGCATGTATAAGATAAACTTTAACTTCATAGAAAGAAAAGGATGTGATCTTTTTCCGTCCTGCAGGAGGTAGAGCAATTCCTAAAGCCTTGCTTTGGAGGGATAAATAGTGTAATTCCAAACATTTTCTGTAGCAAATCATTAACTCTGAAAAACTGAATCTCTCCAGAACATCCAAGCCTCAGAATGGTCTCTTGGCTTCTAAGTGGGATTTCTAAAAGAAGTTTGAGACAGACAGTTGACAATAATATATGCAATGCTAGGAATGCTCAGCACAAGACAGTGCTCAAGGGGAAGGGCCAAACTTTCAAAACCATGGCCTCTACAATTGAATTTGAAAATCTGGACCCAAGCTTTACTCATCCCTGGTCAGTGGTGTCTTCTCCTGCACATGAGCTATTTTGAGTGTCCACTCCCAGTCTGCCACCTCTCACCACAAAACATGAAAAAAATGGAAGTTTTCTTTTCTTTTTTTTTTTTTTTTCTCATGTGAAGCAGGGATATTTCCAAAATGCTGAAGGTGCCAGGAGGATGGTATCTCATTTCCTGACAGATCCACCTGAACCACCTGCTCCCAGAAGTGCTAACATCAGCAGTTGTGACAATCATCAGGTCACAAAACTCAGATTAAAAAGACAGAGGGTATTTTCCCAAGGTACATTACTGCTTATTTGGCAGAACAAACTTTTTTTTTTTTTTTTAATCAGCCATTGTAAGGTATCAACAACTGCCATAGGAGACTAATGATCCTTGTTGTGCTTCTTACCACTGGCCAGGTAAAGAGATCATGACCTGCTGCCATTTTTGCTAGAAGAAAAGAGTGAGTAGATATGTACAGCATGTAGAGAAAATGCCCCCTCTGTAACTGGGGCTATCACTGCAAGATTGAGCTGGATTGGATAAAATAGTGACATGCCCAAGCATCCTTTCCCAAATACAAGCTGAATCCTCTCCTTGAGCCAGTTTTCAAAAAAACACAACACTGATGTATAAGGTGGAAATCAAAGGGAGTTTTATATTAGGGGAGAAGCACCACATTTGTGTGTGAGGACTGACGTAGCATCATTCAGAAGAGCTGTACCCAGCTACATTGTGTGACCCCACAGACATTAGCAGCAAAGGAGTGAAAGAAACTCCTCTATGAGACTAGGATTTCCTGTAATATGTACAAAAATATATATTTAGCAATCTTACAATGTGATACCATGAGTAAATCAGGAACAATGCAATAGAATCACAATCAGACCATCTTATCTTCATCTGAACTATGTCCTCAGTTATGCTATAACTTAAGTAAAAAAATGTATCTGCTGGCTTCTTGGCGATGAGACCATTTCTTATGACCTTTTGCCCGTGGAAAGCCTCAAGTCATTTGTCTTGCACCTCCAATATTTCCTGGACATTTAACTTCCACTTAGCCTACCTAATGCTGAGCTGACAAAAGCTGTCTTGGTAATGGGTACTCATATGTGCTAAACTACTACCTATACTCCTATCATATTCCATTTCTAATGATTATTGTATAATATTTCCTACATTCTCTTATGCTTAATACTATACTTAGACTTACTAAAAGAGTCAGGATTAAATGACATGTGAACAGCTATCAAAATGGATAATACAGTTCCCCTTGCGTCAGGAAGACTCTTGGAGTGATATGGTCTGGCTGGCTGGTGCATTTGTAGTCATGAGAAACCAAGCAGACTGATACCCCCTCATTTCTGGCTCCAGAGAAAAGAAAGCTGCTTAGAATTGCTTTCTGTCTGCTTAACCTGTAGTGGCCACTTACAGGGGTGATTAAAGTAGGACGCAAAGAATAATTAGAGACAACCCATGGACAACTCTGTCTCATTTCTGTGCTTGGAAGAGCCAGGTCATTTACTAATAAAGCCAGTAAAAACCATGAGATTCATTCTAGCTTATAAGATTGCAAAAGTAGCTATTATATTCCAAAGACTCTTTATGCCTTCATAATTGACCTGATCCTGACAATATAGAGATATCTACAGAGGAGGAAAGATGATAATTCACTGATGTTTACTCACTCATGTCCCAGTGGGGATTCATCATATACAGAAGGTCATGGCCTCCCTTGTCCACTTATTTAATTAAGGGAATTTCTGTCTGGAGCTGCCTGACAAACCCAGGGCTCCCAGACTGGGGAGAGTTAGGGCTGCTGTCCCGTCCTTGTTGGTGGCAACTCCACAGCCCTGGAGACTAGACTTAACTAGAAAGGCAGGGAGTAGAAGTGGTGGTAAATTTAGACCATGTTCATTTCTGCTGTTGGAAGGAAGAGTGAGCAGCTGCCTATGCCCTGGATCCCACATCTGAGCAGTCTTCCTCATGCTTGGATGCTTGGGCATACAAAAATCTGGGAAAGAACTGGGGGCAAAGGCAGGAAGGCTGGAGGACCTCTGTGCAATCTCATCCCCAGGGAGAATCTCCGCAGGCTTGGATGTATTTTTAGTCTGCTCCATCAGCAATAACAAACACAGTCAGAAGAAATATTAACAGGGATTTTGCTGTGTATGTATGAACTTGTTATCATGAAATGTAATCTCTCGATCAAATTAGAGCTGTGTTCAGACATTCTCTTCACTGACCTTGGGCTCATCAAGAGAAAAACATTTTCTTTCAAAGGCAGGCCTGTCACAGGTCTGTTCTTTACTCAGGCACCTGAACACTTTCCCCTTGTAACTATCTCTTCAATCTGTTGATGCCTAACTCTGGCTTGAGTAAACAAGGAAGTTCAAAGCAGTGTGAGATGTTTTCTTTAATATGAGATGTCCCAAAAAACACAGTTGAGTTTGATTAGTATTGATGCTTTGTTACTACTGTGTCTAAACCAAATACCAAGTCAGAAGAGTTACAGTACATCTTGGATTAATTCTATTGTCTTAGATGGCCAAAAGTACCTCTTTCCTTCACATTCTTAACTGATGTGTAGTTATGAATTGAAAAGCAACTGCTGTAGTTCACAGCAGAGCTGTGACTAAACTGCAGTGTAGAGCAGAGCACTACCAGAATACATGAGGTGTATTTACTTAACTAACTAATAAACTTAGCGATACATTGGTGAAGTTTGTTAGCTTTCTTGAGTGGAAGAAACTCATCTATTACCTAGGCATAACTCCTCAAACAGTCAGTTCAGGATGCCAGACATCCTCCAACACAGAGTGTTTAAGCGGGCGCAAGGAACTAACAGCTACAGCATCTGCTTGTTGGGCCAATGCTCCCCATGATTAATGTTTGAGGGTATTCCAACCTGAGCCCAAAGCTGATGGGACAGTTTCCTGATGCAAGGTGGCCATGTCTTTGTCCAGAGCTCCAGCAGACTCATCCAAACCCACCCAGTAGAAGTTAAAGGGCAGAGGTACCAAATGACCCTGTAGTGTCCTTACTGTGCCAGCATGCATAATTCATCATCCTCAGATAACCTGCAGTCCTTCCACCCTTCTGGTGACTGTATCAGCATTTGTAATGCAAAGCACTCCTTTAATTTTATTTATTGAGGGACTGATTTGCACAGCAGGGCATCACTTTGTTTATTCTCTGCGATCGTTGTTACCTTTAATGAAGACAATGAAGAATTTTAAATAATAATTATAAAATATATCCCCCTCAGTTACCCTGGCAACAAACTGGAGCTTTTTAACACTGCCACATATTCCATCTGTTTCTTTCTTTTAAATGACAAAACAGCTACCTCCCATACCAGCATTGCATGGAGGAAAGGAGATTCTCAGGCAGAGGAAAATAGAAGTTCCAGGTAACAAACAACTCACTTTACTACCCTGAAGGAAAGCCCCTTTCTAGTCAAGAATGGTTTCTTTCAACCAATGCTGTCTTACAAGGTTTTCTCTACACAAAAAAAAGGGCACAGGTCTGTTAGCCCCAAGCCTCCAGGACTTCATTTTGTCCTCCAAAGAACAATAGATACAGTGGTGAATGTCTCCCTCCCTTACCTCCACCTCAAGCCTAATCAAACTCTATCAGATGAATGTCTGTCATCTTGGTGCAAGTCTAGACCCAGATATGACTTGGCCCAGTTTGGAAGCAAGAGAGCAAGTGCATTCTTGTGACACTGCAAGAGAGATATCACAATAAGTTACTTTCCAGTAGATTTTTGGGGTGTAGATTAGAGATAAATAAAATGTAATAAAATTATTATTTTTCTAGCCTCAAAGTTCCTCTCACTACTCTCCCATACAAATTTTCTGAGTTGATTTTTTTTCTCTTCCTCCTCTTTTTTCAGACTCTGTTTTGGGGTTTATCCCAGGTCATCCCCATTCTCAGAAATTTCTTAGCTCTCTAAAATGAACTCTGATCTTCTCTCTTCCCTTGTTGGCAGATAAACCCTCTCCCCCTAAAGACTGGCTGTCTGCCACTGCTCAGATGTATGTCACACCTGCCTCCTGCTTAGCATCTGACTCACAGATGGAATAATTTGTTGTATGAAGTCTCCATCTGCAAGATTTTGCTCTGACTTGTAAGGATATAAAGCTAGAGCAATTCTCCCCAATTTGCTGGAGATACTCTGCCTCTTATGCTTGTGTTACCAAGACCACAACTATGCTCAAATGATCCTCTTGGTCTTGCAACTGATGTTCCACAGAGAAGCATCAATGCACAAAACTGAATGCTTAGAAAGAAAGCTGTGAAGTGACCTTACATACACAGCAAAAACAAACCTTACGTTCAGAAGTATCTTCAGAATCAAAGAGTTTGCAGTTTTTCTTTCTTTCCAGCTTCCAGGATTGGTTTTGGTTTGATTTGGGTTTGATTTTTTCCCTCCTATTATCTAAATGTTTCCTGCAGTCTTCTGCCTTCTTTATCAGTAGATCTTGCTTTTTTTCATCTTGTGCCCCAGTGTTTCTCCCAGAGTCCAGTTTAATCACCCAGAATTTTACTTTCATGCAGGCTGCATACTGTCCCGGGGTTTTTACTCTTCTAATACAATCACTTTATTGCTTCCTTCTGTCTTTCCAAATAAGCAGCAAATTGCAGTTGGCGGGCGGAAGGGGAGGCTGGAAAGCATTCTGAGAGTTCACCCAGTGATGGAGCAGCAACACTGACCAAGCCTGAAAGGAGAGCCAGCCTGTGGCCAGGAGAGGTTAATGCCTTTAACCTCTGCATATGTGTATCCTGGCTAGAGCCAAGTCTCATCTTGGCCACTACTAATGGACGCCGGAATACCATCATGATGGCAATCTCTACTTTGGAAAGATTTAGGGCTGAACAGCAAAGGAATGGGACAGTCAGTAGCAAGGGTCCATCTGCAGGAAAGTCTGGAGGTCACAGCCTGGAGTAGAAGGTGCTGTACCACTGACTGAGGCTGCCCCAGGACACGAATAACAGAACATGCACCTGGTGGAGCTGAAGGGACAACTGTGTAGTGGTTGCAGTGTAGAGAACTGTAGCAGTAAGACTGGTCTGAGTTGAGGGTGAATAGGAAAGTCTAAGTAAGGACACACAAGAAAGGACAGCAGAAGAACTATAAGAACAACAGATGTTTTTAGCACCAAAATCTGGAGGTCACCAGTACCATAGCATATCTACAGGTAGTTTCTCAGGAAACCTGGAAAAAACTCTGAAAAAAAAAAAAAGAACAAACTAAAACAAGGGATACAACTTCCTTATTTTGTTTTCAGTGTTCTAGCCCTGAAAAATGTCACTGCAGAGGCAGGAATACCACTAGCCTTTCTCTATTACACAGAGGCTGAGATGCTCCTTCTCACCTTCTTCTCTCCTCATCTTCATCCATAAAAAGGAGATTCCTAGAAATGCTGTTTCCTTGAGAAACCAGAGACTTATGAGAGCAGCAGGGATTGTTTGCCTGTAACCTGACTGTGGAGCTCTGACTGAGGACTGGTGAAGCTGACCACTCCAGCATGGGATGAGTGGAAGAGAGTTCCTCAGTAAAGCACTGTGCAATGTTGGTGGAGAAACAGAAGGTCTATGTGGCCTTTTAAAAGTGTGATAGAAGAACTACTTCACAAGCAGTAGAAGATGGAAAAACTGAACTGTTTTTTAGATACCTTGCCTTGGGATTTCTAAGGACAATATGCAGTGTCTGAATGATAAACTACCAGAAATGTGGTTGATATCAACCTTTAGAGATGCTGTGATGAAAGAGCAGAAGGGGAAAACATCCTCTGTAATATCACACTCCTGAGCCAGGAGTGCTTGGGGTGGAAATGTCACCCTTCTGCCTTGGGCCTGCTGTTTCACAGTTGTCTGTTACCGGGGATTTTATCCTTCATCCTGAGGTGTCCCTTTGTGTCCATTGCAATAAACAGGGCCCTGGAGCCAGATGGTCCCACCAGCAGTCCCGATGCTGGCAAGACAAGAGCACAACACTTGGCGCTTTACTACCTCCTCCTTTACATTGTGTATAACTGATGGTTGTGGTGCTAAAAAAAAGGGCAAATATGATAAATAGCCGTGGAAAAGAAATCCATGCAGTTGGATATTCTACTGTAAACCATATATCTCTGTCCAAGGCTACCGTAAAGTTGTTGCTGAAAACAGCAGGGTAATAAAAAGCAACATTTCCTGCATTTTCAATAATGTTTTCTGACCACATGTAATGTCAAGTGTTGAGAGACTGGCCAGAATTTCAGCCCTGGAGGCCAGACAAAAGCTCCTCATGTCACGCCTTCTGGGATCTTGCGCTAAGGGGAGGGAACCACTGCTGTCAGCCAGTGCTTGCCTGGCACCAGGCCCTCTTCCTCCTTCTGGTGGTGAATCTGCGCCTCCAAAAGAAGCCAGTTTTCACTGCAATCCTGGTGATCATAAAGCTCAAGGTGTTGTCCCTTGACATTAGCTCTACAAGGACAGAAATCTTACTCAGAGGAAGAACACGTGCACAATCTGAGGAAAATCCAGAATACTTGTGCCAGCAAAGAGTTAAATCCCCAGTTTTCCAGGATTCCTGGTGACAGAGTCAACCACCAAATTACTTTCTCACCTCACCGATGAGGATATCCTATGCAGAATAGCATCTGGACTCTACTTATGGATAGGTATATCAGCACAGGTATTCCTTTGCAGATCTTCCTCTTCTCCCCACAGAATGACCTGCCTTTGCTGTCTGAAAGCTAGTCCAGCTAATTATCCACCTCAATTAACATTCATATAGAGAGGATTTACCAGAGGTGTTTCTGCTCTAACAATGCCCTGACCATCAGCTTTCACTCTATAGTCTGTAATGGCTGTCACTGTCAAGTTTTCCCTCTATGCTGGTTCTCTGAGTTCCTTGATTTATTACCTTCTGCATCAAAAACTTACAGGATGAAAGCTAAAAGTGCTTAACCAAGCAAGGACTGAGATCAATGAAATCAAGGCTTTGGTACTCCCAGGTGAGGAGCAAGACAGGAGTAAACGTGATATGCTCTAAGTTAGAAGCAGTTCTATCCCATTACCTGCATCCAGGGAGACATGGTAAGTGGGCAGTTAACTGTTGCCCCCAATAACGAATGCTTTCTGCAACTGATAATAAATAATTTTTTACCTTACACAACTGAAATACCAGGTAATAGTGGTTTATCGCCCTGTCAAAAAGAACACTATGGGTAGGAAATCCATACAAATGGAAATAGTCATAGAGTCATTTCCTCCTCTACCTGAGGAGATGGAATAAAGGGTCCTTGCTCTCTTGGAGCTCTGGCTCTTGGGAATTGGCAATCTAGGAAGATCTCCTTTTTACTAACAACTATGGTTGTAACAGGGGTTTCAGTTGGATTTCTGCCCCACTGAGTTCATAGAAGTGAAGCGTTACAGGGGAGAAGAACATTTGCAATCCCTCCTCCCAAGCCTTATCATCTTCTCCTAGCTGCGAAGAGGAGCCAAAGGATTTGTTCCCCTGCCTGTCTTCCCTGAGCTATTTTTCATAGTGGATTGAGAAAGGCTTAAATGTTACAGATGGCTGAAAATCTTGTGGCATCAGCATGGAGTGGCTGTTTCCGTTCATGCTAAGAGCCCAAAATGAACAGCAGGAGCAGCAACGTGCCACCGTAAGCCTCACTCTGGTCACTTTAGTGTCTATCAGATGAAAAAAATTAACAAATATACTTGATAGCAAACACCATCCAAGGCCTTTTTGACACAAGTTTGCCATTTTTTTTAAGTCTGGTTTGGCTACCTCAGTGCTAGCAATGGAAAGTGACTCATCCAAACAGTTGCCAGTATTTTTAATGCGTTTTTTAGCAAAGATGAACCTAACTGGCTGTATAGGATATTTGTGTGTTATAGCAAACTTCCAAAGCCTCTTGTGTTTTAGACCACTTGGCTACCATGTCCCATTAACTTAGCTCTCTGCAATAGCTGGGAGCCCACAGGTCAGTGTCACGTAGCCTTTTCTTCACTGAATGGTTTTGGAGCAGCATCTGACTCACTGCTTTCTGTCTGTTAACCAAAGCAGTAAATGAATGTGCAGCATCCTATACATGTGTACTTTGCTCAAAAGGCTTCCCAGTCTTTTTCAAACAAGTTCTTCCTCGTACTTGGTTCCTTCATGACCTGCTTCCTTTTTTCTTACTTCTTCCTTTTGTTAGAATGTAGCTGACTGGTAGGATGAGAAACCAGCACAGCGAGATGATTTTCCTTCTCACATCAAGGAATAGCAGTGAATGCAGATGCTTGGTGCAAGAGCACCTGTAACTAAAACCCATCACTGGAGCCCTGGAGCCCTCTGCTCCCCATCCTTTTCCATACAAGAAAGGTATTTGCCAGCAGACATTCCCACACACACGTGCATCACCTCTACGGTCTTCTCTGTCACAAAGTGTGTAAGGAGGTGTTCTGTTAGGCCTGTGTTTGAATCGTTTATCTAACAACAGAAAAAGTGATCTTTTTAAAATAAAAATATTCATATTTCAAGAGATGCATTTGTTGTAGGCAGATTTCAGGGTGTTTCAGAGCTGTTGAGCTTGGCTAAAATTATTAAATGAGAGGTTCTAAAACTCACTTTCCATGTTTTTCTGCAGATACATTTTTAACATCAACCATGATTATGCCTTGGACTGGCATCCTAGGAAAGCAGATGGGGTTTCCTGGCATTGGGTTTCCTAGGCTTTTGACTGTTGGAGTCTACTGCATCCTGTTATAAGGGGAATGTGTTTTGCAGTGCCATAACAGGATTCTATCTATTTCCAAATATAGTTGTTCCCTCTAATTCTCAGGCATGAGGTACTGCCAGGAATGGCTCAGCCTGACACCATTTTACTACAATGGACATGTGAAAATAGCCTGATTTCTACATTGAGTTTCCAAGCCAGAAATTAATTGAGCCAAGAACAAATAAGTAATTCCTTGTTTATTCTTCAGTTGAGGTTTGTTGCTATTGTCAGGTCATAATAGGTTGGAGAGGGGAATTGCTCTCTGTGCCTCCAAGAAAATACTACTCACTGTTACAGGAAATTAATAAAAGGCAGGATTCCTTTTCCTCCAGGAGAAGGACATCTCCCCCTCTTTGTAATTTACACTAGTCTTTTGTAATCTCTGTCTCTTAATTAGAAGTGGTTGGAATATCACTACTACTTTTTAAAACAGTGAAAATCTTCAGATGCATAATTTCCTTGGAGTTTTCTGTCACATCTGACCCCACAGTGGCTATCCTATGGGGAAGCCGTAAAGATCAAATGCAGGGACAATATGCTTGGAAGCACTCAGCTTGTGAGCTGAACCCATAAGTTTCCACGTGGGAGCTAGTGTTCTACTGAACATTATTTCACCACTAAAGCCATGGAATCTGCACCACAATCTCCTTCTAAAGCTCTCTTTCCTCTACCATGCTGGCAACACGACCTGCTAGTACCCACAGCACAATATGCTCTCTTCCTTCACAGGTGCTTTTGAAAAGCTCTTTATCTTGTGATTCAGACTCTGTTCACAGGAAGTTTACTCTTGGCCTTACATTTCAGGTGCAAGCCAGGACATTTCCTAGCAATGTGAGCATTTCTTTTACGTAGTAATCTATCAGAGGCAGGAGCTGTAACACCTCCTAATATTAAGACCATGTATCCACTTTGCATAGGAATCACACACACAGGGTGAAGACAAAATGGACCAATCTTTATGTCAGGGGTGAGCTAGCTTTATATGTGGCAGAGCATGGAATGTGTGGAATTTGGGAGGAATTAAGGGAGTGTCATGCAAGGGAATGCCTATAAATGGAGAAATTGATCTAAACACATCCAAATATGGGTAAGGGGAGATACAGAAAAGGGAAAAGCTATAAATTTTCACTAACAAGGGCCAATAGGCAAAGGGTTTACAATCAGCAAACAGGGACAAAGCTAACAATAATTGAAACTACAGATTACATATAAACTAAGATTTTTTTCTAGCAACATTGTCAATAAATTGAATAAACATAATACTTTTATAACAGTAGGAATTTATCTCTTGTCCAGTAATCCAGCTGCATCCCAAAGCTGTATTCTCTTCAGTTCTCCTTTACTTCAGAGGTTTTTCTCCACCATAAATATACCTCTCATGGGGTATTTCCAACAGTAAACCCTGAAAGGAGAGGCTTCCTCAGGGCTCAACCTCCTCTGTTGCAGGCTTCTTCTCTCTGGCAGATGAGGAGACTCTCCATGGTTTCTGTACAGCAGGGCAGAAGATGTGCAGCTCAGGGGCCTGGCCTGTGTTTCACCAGCAGAGACTTATGCACTGCTAGCCCTTACCTCTGGCTGGGCAGTAGCCTGTGGTCGTGTGCTTGAACTTGCAGGCATCAGTGTGGCCAGAAAACACTGTTTAGTGACCCACTGTCTTTAGAAAAGGACCTGAATTTTGTGCATGTGGCAAATAAGGGATTTACCAGAATATTAACAGTATCCCTGTTCCTATATGACAGAGCATCCTTGGTACAAATAGAAAGGTATTGCTTGCCACCCACGGTCTGTTGCCCTTGCTACTTAAAGACCCCAAGCACTTTGCATTTTGCCAGCCACTTGGAATATATATACGAGCTATAAAATGATACTTAAAGAGTTCCTGCACTTTGTACAAATGGCTATTTATGACCTGCCATCAATGTTGTTCTACAGAGAGGCTTGGGGAGGGGGGATTGATGGAGCACTGAGCCAAATCCATCAGTCACTTTGCTACAAACTCTAAACAGATTTTAATTGTGAGGCCAGATTTACTCCAGCCATCTGTATACGAAACGTGTCTCCCCACTGAAATAGAGAAATACTTTATACGGAATGCTCTTTTGCAATGTATATATTGTGTCAATGTCAATAAAATATTTGTCACAGCAAAAATGTAAGCTTGTCTGCTGCATAACAGAGAGCCCCAGTGGAAGGCAACTTTCCCAGATTTAATGCTGACTAAACTTCTCAGTTTCACGGGAAATTAATGGGACTGGGGAAGAGCCTTGCAATTAGAGGAGCAGGGCTACAAATTCTTGCCTTGCTGTTGGCTTTCTTTATTGGAAAGATCTCAGTTCTCAGAGCAGGACTGGGCTGACGGCTGGAATTGCTGGGAGCTTTTATTTTTCCTCAGAGCAATAAAAATAAAGCCACTGACGTGACAAGCTTGCCTGTGCCTCCAACCCCTGTTCTGCCAGAGCACCCTGGGGTGTTCCCCACCCAGAGCAGTGGATTTACTCCCATAACCACTTTAAACCATGCCAGCACTGTTTAGACTGCCAGCATGGGAGCCAATTAGGTAGTGCTACAAAGATGTTGATGCCTGTGGTCTGATATCTATCAGTTCATCTCAGATATCCCCTGAACTGCTGTAAGTGGTAGAAGCTTTTAATCACTGTTGAGCTTGACTCAGTTCAGACCATTTTCTTGAGCTATCCAGTCCTTTTGTTCACCTCACTTTCAGGATGATTAAAACTGTTTACTGTAAGGGGACACTATCTTATTTAAATTTTATTCCTTTCCTCATCACTAGCCATAATACAGTTGCTTATGAAGATCCTTAGGTTAAGTGACTTTTATGTAACGTGTCTCTCTTTTGTGGTACACCCTATCTGTCACATCTGGACAGCATGGCACAGTCACCATGCTTGAGACCTGGGATCCAGTCCTGCCACAGCTTAGCTCTTTCTGGTGCTCAAAGTGGCACCACATTATGCCATCCTCTTTGCATCACCATGGATAGGCCCTCTCTGCCACTCACACATATTTTTTAAACTTGGTAGAAAAGTTCTAGTTTGCAATTCCTAATGCACCTGCTAATAATAGAGACAGAAGTGTTCAGTGCAGCCTGAAAGGTTGGTCTTCAGGACTCTTAGGAGTGGTCTGTAGGTGAGGAACATTTCCTCCATAATCAAGTGACCAGTGCATGCAGGTGTCTTTCTTCTTTTCTCTGAAGGTGCAAATCCTACCAGTCCCATCCCATCCCCATTTGTATTTTTCTCCTGCGACTTTGTGGGTACCACTCACTCATCTGTTGTGGCTTTCAGTTATTCATACAGTTGATGAAACAAGACTTTAGTCTAATTAACCTGAATGGATGCTGGCATGCTAAATGTTGCTTACTCTGATTTATAGAGGATGCCTCAAAAGCTTATCCTTTTAAGGCTTTTCAGAAACCCATTTGCTTTTCACTTTCTGCTGTTTGCTTTTTCCTTGCCCTTTCTCTCTGATGGACAATGGAAACAGACATCTAGCTTTCAATTCAGTTTTTCAATTCACACTTGTGTTGCAAGCTCCCAAATGGGATTTTTACTTGGTTTTGTTTCTTTCATGAAATATTTTTAATGAATTGCTGTGTGATATTTTTATTGATCTGTGGTATTTATGGGGCAGGAAAAGCTGGACTGAAGGTTAAGCCCTAGCCTTGGCTTTTCCCCCAAAATGGTGGCCCCTATGCAGCAGAAATCACCAGATGAACTTCTGCGCCATGTGATTCAGAGAGATCTGCCAAAGAAGAAAATAGCAGGTCAGTGTCAGTGCTTCTGCGTTAACCTGGCGATGTTCATCGCACAGGCGTGAGCCTCGTCTCCTGGGTGATATTGAACAACTCAGGAATGATTCCAAACTCCTCAGGCTTTGCTCTCGCTAGGCTGGTGCACATTTCACCCTTCTCCCATTAGTGGTAAAGTGAGACAAGGAGTATATGGATGTGAAGATGAGAAGGGATCCCAGTGAGGCAGGCAATAGTTTGGCAGTTAAATTTACCATCAAAACCACTCTAACGTATTCTAGAGTCATTTTAAGTGCACTGCATTAAACACAACTGGCAATACAAAAACAGAACAGAAATATGTCTTTGATTTGCCTGTGTTTTATTGCTGTAGTGTGTGCTCTGTAAACCACGTGAGCATTTACATCCAGGATAAAACATTAAATGACAGTGAAATTCAGTGGGCAATGTTCCTGCCTCTAGGCAGCAGGGTCAGAGGTCTGGATTTTCCTTCAAGCTCATACCTGCTGGTGGGAAAACAGAAAAGGGCTGGAGGGATAAGTGCTTTTTGGAGCAAGAATTAAACAGAGGAACATTGTGAAATGCAACAGGGTGAAAATGAGGATTCACATCACTCATTCCAGAAACATTATAGGAGAGTATGTACATCTGACACATAACAAAACTTATTAAAATGACAGTACAAAGTCAAACAGTGAAAAATTAGGAAAAGGCAGGGATCTTCAGGCAACCATTAGTTTGCTCCCTTATGCATTAACTACGTGGCTACACAGTGTTTTCCCTGCAGGGCCCTGTTTCATTCATTGCGCAAGATAGACAGTGCTAACTTAATAAATAGCATTTTGGTATTTCCTTTCTCCTTTGTGTTCACTCTGCTGCCTCTGTAGTTGTTCCTCATCTCCTGTGCCCCTATCCGCTTTCTTGCTCCCTGTGCTCTCTGTACTCCCTTCCCTTGCTGGTGCTCCATGACAGATCTTCTCCTCAGATGCAACACTTAAGTCTTGCTGCTCCTTTACATCAGTGCCTCCAAGACATCCTGTCACATTAGTCCCAGCTCCCCTATGTCCTCTTCAACCCACATCCAAGGGTTGCCAATGTCTCTTCAAGGTCCCACCATCTCCCCACCCAACTAACCTCCGTCACTGAGGACTGGCCCCACAAGACCCTCACCCAGCCAGCCCCAGTCAATTGCAGGGGAAGAGATGAATGGAAGGACCAAGGAGTCACCCCTGCATCCAGAGGCTGCAGGAGTTGGACTGTGACATGGAGAGATGCCCTGCAGAGAGTTTGCGTGCCAGCACAGGCTCAGGACTCTGCAATACAGGCAGATTCGCAGTTCTCATGAGCTTCTGAAGGTTTAAATCACCCAGGGAGTTCAGCAGCTGACGTCCCTCCCACAGGCTGTGAGCCTGGGCCCCATCTGATCCAACAGAGGGGTGTCCATCTGAGCTAATCATCTGATGAGCCTTTTGTCGTCAAGGCAGAGAAAACACAGCAGTCCTGGGGCATGATTCATTCCTAAGCAGGCAGTTAATATAGGTCAGCAGAAATGTTCCCTATGAGTGCCACTGGCTGTAAACAGAAATAGAGCCGGTGAAGCCGTGCCAATCGAATGCCATGCTGGTGGCCAGGAGGGGGAGATCACACCATCACCTAGACATGGTCCCAGTCTCCGCAGTCTCAGTCCCAGACTGATTCTCTGATCCCACTTTCCTTACCTAGGCCATTTTCCAGGTCCAGTCTCTGTACTCATCGTGTCTCAGTTTTTCACCCTTCTCCAGATCCCAGCCCGGTTTCCCTCTCTCTCTTGGTCTTACCAGCTCCCAGGTAAAACTCCAAACCTTACCAGGCTCCTGTGCAAATCTGCTGCTCCAGCAGCCTCTGAAAGCTGGTTCTACATGGCTATAGACCTTGTATAGCAAATTCTGCATAGCCTGGGGCATCAAACATGCTGAGGACAGAGGGACTCTCGGGGGAAAATTGCTTCTACAATGCAAGTAATTCCCAGTAGACGTGCAAACTGCAGGTTTTGGGGGCCAGATTTGGGGCAGGTTCATAAAGAGACAAAAGGCACATTCCTGACTCAGAGACTACCCAAGTGCTCAATTCCACAGCATACTGGACACAGAACATTTAAAGAAAAACGTTGCCTTTATTTTTTAATGTGGACAAAGGCATAATTTTTTTCTGGCTTCATTCTTCAAAACTGTTACATCATTTTGGATGAAACAGTCATAAAGCCATGCATCCCAAAAAGGAAGACTAAGTAACCATGAAAAATCTCTGCCCAGAAAAGGCCTTACATAACAAAAAATAAGATTTTATGATGGGAAATGCTGGGCAATCTTAATTATATGTGAGGCTAACAACCTGCATGTAGATGAGACACTGTCAGGAACTGATGTGTCAAAAGAAAAAATGCTAGAATAAATGTGCTACATTAAAGAGCTGTAAATCACCAGTCTCTGATGGCCCAGGTTAAAGAATCCTGAAGGCTCCCAAGAAAGAAATTTTGAAGGAAAATACATAATGTCTCAATAAAATTAGTTGGCTGAAAGATAGAAAACACCAAGTCTACCATTTTCAGAAACACTAGGATTACTCATGCAAATCAATACATCGTACTCTTACAAACAAGTTTTGTAACGAAAATTTAAAACATAATTACAGCAGCACAGATTGAGATACATTAAGGTCAAACAAGCAAATTTTCAACACAGGAAAATCATGTTTCATTGGTCAATTGGACTTCTTTGTATAAAAAGGCAGTGGAAAATTGGTTGCTACAAGCTATTGGATTCCAACAGAACTCTTGACAAAGTCTTTCTTAAGACAGAATTGCATAAATTAAGTAGCCAGAGCCAAAGCAACATAATAAACCAGAGCAAGGCAGCAAAGCAAAAGAAAATCAAGAGGAACAAATGACTAATTTTCATTATGGTAAAACACCATTAGTGAGATACAGTAAGTTTTAGTACCAGGGGATCATATTATTTAACATAGTCTTCTGTCATCTTGAAACATGACCAAGCAGTAAAGCAAAAAAGGAGTCGACAAGGTCCCTTTATTTAGCCAAGGCTGTATAAGACTGTGGGGGTTGATCTAGGTGCCTGAACTACTCAAACCTCCAGTGGAGCCACCACTGGACCACCAAGCCAGAACTCACTCACTTAACAGTGTATTTACCTACAGTGCTTCTACAAGCCTGCCTCTGCTATGTTGCATCTTTCCAACTTTAATTCAAAGTACAACCGGCCTTCAAACAAATGCTCCCTTAAAAATTACAGATACTACTTATGAAGCATAACCTTCTCTGCTGGGAAGCCATCAAGCACAACCCATGCCATACTTGACTTGGACCTTGAGGATTAACATTTGTATAAAAGGGGTCTGTTCCTGGAAACCTTTGCTTCAAACTCTGTGAAACTTCCACCACATTTTTAAATAGCAGTGTTTCGTGTACATTTATAGCATTATAAAATTTAGAATAGCCTTTCTACAGCAACCAGTCTGCTCTAATCAAGGATCAAGCCAAGCCAGGTCCTTTGTCCTGGCACATTTGGGTAGGAGACTCCTTCAACTCCTTGCAGGGTCAACCAAATTGAAGCCAGTTGCTCCGGAGGGTGGCTGCCTTAGTACCTCATGTGTCTCTCTGCCTTTGAAGTTGCTGCTCAAAGTTGCTGAGAACAAGGCACCTCTAATCCCAGAAGCTGGGCATGCATCCACAGAACACAGCTCCCATTCTTTTGGGCCTGACCCCGCTTTTTGCTGGGGCATGAACAAATCTCCCAGAAGGTGCATATAGTGGATGATAAACACGCCTTGTTCTCCCAGGTATATTTTACTGCTGAGTGTGGGGAGCCAACAAGGAGATGTTGTTTTCTGTGGCCTCAGAAATATTTCTCTCTTGGGATTTTCCTCTCTCATCTGGTAGGTAGGAACTGCAACACTCAGGAGCTCTCAAAAGCTCACCACTCACAGCAGCTCCCTACAGTGCTGCAAAGAGGAACACAGGGAAGGGATGGAGGGTGAAGAAGAGGTAACAAAAACTCTCCAGGAAGCAGAGCCAGAAATGGGAAATGCTACTAAGCCTTCACCTGCAATTGAATTTTCATAATGGTCAGGCTTATTTGGAGGCTGTAATTCTGTGCTAAGGTTTGGAGAGTGCTCTGCAAAGAGCTGGATGGTGCCCTGTTTGGTCTCGCTGATGTATGGCGTCGATATGCCCTATGGCAAGTCATCTCCAGGCAGTGCCAGACATTGGGACAGACACTGCCCATGCTCTTGAACAGGGCTGTGTTTTTCAGGGAGACTCCTTTTTCCTCCCTCTGCAGTCATTTCCTTCTCTGCACACAGTTGTCAGATGCTCCACTGGAGATCACTGCGATCTTAGTGATTTGTCTGCTTGTTATGAATAACTGTACACCACACTATGAAATTGCATTCACTTCCTTTTCCCCTCTACCTCTCTTCCATACCATATAAGCCATCTCCTTTCTGTTCAGTCTGATGTTTGAGCTCAGATTCCCCTATGGAAATTCATATTTTCCATAGTTGGCTTCCATAGGGGGCCTTCCCCAATACTCTCTTAAGAAGTGAATAACAATTAAGATTTTTTTTCCTATTCTTAGACAGCACACACACATACACACACACACAAAATATTTACTGTTCTTCCAGCTATTTACAAAGGCAGGTTGACGTTCCCACACAGCAAGTAGTGAAAAGTATAATTCAGGGCTCCTAAATAAAAGCAACTTGACAGAGAAGCCAGCTGAGCTGAGCTCTAGCACCACTACTCTGCCCCCCTTTCACTTCTCACCCCTTTCTCCAAGTCTCCAGCTGCAAAGAAGAAAGGCAACAAATCTTCAAAGGTCAAACACTGGTGCTGGCTTGCCGGGGTGGGAGAGTTTGGTGTCTGATGTCAATGTGGGGCTGTTTTCCCTAGTGCCCATTTCAGCATGACAGGCTGTTTTGAGGATGACACCTCAGCAGTAAGATGAATATTTGGGGTCTGAGTTGGATGACAGCTGTCTAACAGATTGAAAAGAAGTGTAAGAGGACGGTCATGTGGGCCTGGCAGCAGGGGACCAGCCCCCTGATTAATATCTTCACACATTCTAAAAACTAAAAGCTCTCCCTCCTGTCCCTGTATATGACTGCTTCAGAGATGGGGGAAGCGTTTTTTGAAGCTCCTCTGGCAGAAGAGCATCCCTTGCAGCAAGGAGAAAATGGTCAAAAGCAAGGCAGCTCCAAGGCATGGTGCACTCAGGTGTCCCTGGAGTGATATGCAGAAGGTACTGGCCTGAATGTGCAGAGTTTAAAACGACAACAACAACAGCAACCAAAACCAAAAAACACACACACAAAAAAAACCCCAAACAAACAGAAAAAAAAAAAAAACAGACTCAACTGCCTAAAAGAGAGTTAGTGCAAGGAAAATAATAAAACTTCTGTATTTGTGCCATGAGTTTTGCTCAAGAGAGTCTGTGTCACATGTGTTTGTGATTCAGTACCTGCTGTAAATAGGGGAGGTATTGGGGAGGAGAAAGTAGCAGGCTATCTTTCTCCATGCACAACCAGATATTGCTAGCTAGAATCCACTGTCCTTTGCAGGCAAAAGGAGCTGAAAGGGACTGCTGCAGCCTTCCAGGTTGGCCCAGTATGGACAAATGTGGGTCATGTAGGTGGCAAAGCACATCAGGATACCTCCAGTCCCTTGACAGGCAAAGCTAGACAGAGAATTTGCTCTCTCCCCCACTTAGAGCCAGGAATTGTGCCTGCCATCAGCACACACCTCGAGGTGCTTTGGTTCTGTGCCTAAATCATGGGGGAAGGGAGATGTTTCAAACAGACCTTCTTGCCCAGGCAAGGGGGTTATATTAATGCATCCAGTGATATAAGCAGTTGAGACTGTTGGAAACTGAAGGCAATTCCCACCATTTTTTTTTTATATTTTGCTTTGGGAAAAAAAAAAAACAAACAAGGACTAATCTGGAAAATTTTCATGATCTGATTTTCTGAGAGAAGTTTATAAGTTGGTAAAGCACTGGAAGAGGCTGCCTAGACAAGGTGTGAATACCCCATCACTGGCAGTGTTGAAGGCCAGGCTGGATGGGGCTTTGAGCAACCTGGTCTAGCAGAAGGTTCCCTGCCCATGGCAGGGGAATTGGAGCTAAATAACCTTTGAGGTCCCTTCCAACCCAAACCATTCTATGATTCTATGAAGTTTGTGGGGAAACCCAACAGGTAATGCAAAACTCCTCTGATGCTCCAATGTGACAAATGCTGGAGCAGGTAAAGAGGGTGAGGTAAAGACCAAAAGCAGCAATTGTTTGACTTTCTTGACAGTGTCATGAGTCCTAATCAACAACCTCAAGCGTCTTCGTAGTAGTGCAACTTTTCTTTTAGTGGTCAGGCTATCACCTTATCCTGCTCTAAGTAATACCACAGGGGAAGCAAAATTCTGAGATAGGCTCTGTCAAGCTATCTTCCCTTCAGCTAAGCTATCACAGTTGTTCAGCTCCACAAGATAGACACATACGGCAGTTTCAGCTGAGCAAAAAGCACTAAGTGTGAAGCTGCGAAAAGGTTTATCCTTTTACAACATTTTGTCAATGGTTTTCTCTACTAGACTTTTTCTTCAATAGAAATTGTTTCAATTCAGACCCCAAGGGATAGTCTGTGCATAATTTTTCATACTGACTTAACTATATTAGCTTCAAAGCCAATGTAATTAAAGTAGTATTCCCTCCTCCTCCACAGTCACACTTTAACTGGTATAAAGGGACTTATAATGGTACTGTTTACATGAAAATTAACTGCATTAAGTTTTCCTTCTCTGCACACCTGTATTACATCCAGACAGCTGCAATATCACCAGGGGATGGACTGGGGATGAAATACCAAAACCCTTCTGACAGATTTAAATGTGTAGACAGATAATACTAATGAGGCAGACTATCTCACAGTCTGGTCTTGCACTTAGTGGGACAGGCTGAGAATCAGCATCTATGGATTTGAGGAAAAGGAATCTACAGGAGTTTGATTTGGGGCACTCTGTCAAGAAAGTCCAAAAAGAAAGAGGAAGTTATAGCTTCTGGTCTCATGCTAGGATCAATCAGGATCTTTCTCACTCTGATGGCAGAGAAGGATGTGTTGGTTTCAGCTATTGCCTCTAGCTATCTCCTCGTACACACAGCCCTGTCAAGTCTCACAATTTCTTGTCTGGTACTAAAGTTTGCAGTCATTCTTCCACCCTCCCTGCCCTGCTTTTCCCTCTCTCAAATTCGAGGTCTCCTTCCAAAGGAACCAGCTGCACCTCACATCAGGTGAGTGCCTCTAAAGTCACCGCAGTCATCTTCTCTGTACAGACACCAAACAAAGTGCAACATAATTTCACATTTGTCACTTTCCAGGCTCCTTCCCAGTCTCCCTGATTTGTGATTTCTATTTCAGGAGCTCTGCAAAGGAGCTCCACTGATTAATCCTCCATCTATGAACTAAAAGTAGCTGTAAGCCCAGGCATGGGGGAGGGACCCTTAAACATTCCTGGCGGAAAGAGGAAGTATTAATTCTGGCATGGAAACAGCACTTAGCTTGCCTGCAGAATGACTTAATTTGTTTCTTAATGGACACAATGCTTTGCTGATAAAAGCCCTAAAGTGCCTTTAAAAAAAAATTAAGAAAGTGATTGTTCGTTCTTTACCCATTGGAGATTTCATTTGTAATGTTTATGCTTCAGCCTGGAAAGCAGAAAGGGTTATGCTCCGGATGGGAAGTTAACACATGTGCAGACTCAAGTACTTTGTTAACTTTGAAATGGGAAGGCGAAGCCCACCGTAGAAGAAATGCTGAGATCAGCTATTTTTTAATAAAGGATTCCTAATACAGGAATTACTGTCCAGCTAGAGTTTCAGGACAGGGCAGGAGGGATGCCTAAACATCCAGGGAGACTTTTTTTACCTACAATCTTATGTGTTACATGAAGAAGAGATCAGAGATTAAACCCTGCCTCTGAACTTCCCCAAAACTGGATAGTAAAAAAAGTCAGCTCTGCCATGTATCAGGTAACATCATTCCTTGGACAGAAAGTGTTATCAGCCACTTGGCTCTTCCTTCTGATGCAGCCTGCAGGTGCTGGTATTTTCTTATTGCTGATACCTCAGGGAAATGGAGGAGGAGGAGTGGTAGATTTTAGAGATGGGAATAAAGAAGAGCTTTTCAGATGATACACGACATCAGAATAACAACCCAATATCCAGAAACTGAAAATCAGATTCCTGCCCAGCTCTGGATCCTGGCCCAGGGCTTTGTTTTGGCCATTTCTGCAGGCTGAATTTGTGCCGCTGACCACTGCCAGGCAGTCTAGCTCTGAGCTAGACGAACCATTTGTTCAATCTAACATGACAGTTCCTGTGTACCGTAATGCACGATGGCTATTACATTTCTAGCTTTCACCTTAAGCTCGACATCCAGACTTTGGTACCCATTCTAAAGTGTTGGGGCTCCTGCTTGTACTCCTTGTCACATTTGCCCAGAGTTGCTGGGTGTGCTGGGTGAGTGCCAGCCCCGCACTGCCATTTCTGCACATCTCCATGGCAGGCAAAGCCCTTCTGGCATCCCCTTGTTTTATGGTATATACCTGGGATGATGCTGTAGCATGGTTGATCATGTTTCCTGTCAAGGTTAGTGAATTACCTGCTCCCACCCTCTTAGGTCTGGGATCCCTTGTTCAGTTAATTTCATGCTGGGTTTCTTGGAGATGCATGACTGACATGTTACCATCTCCTCTTATGCCTGGAAGCCTCTTCCAGGAAGGAGGGGAAAACAACTTATCCTCAGCAATTTATCTCTCTCTTCAGGATGGGGACAGCAGACTGGGTCAGAAAGAGAGAGCTTGGAGGTCAGAGTCTCCCCACAGCAGAAAGCTTCCTCCCTGTCCAGGAGATGAGGATGGAACAGCAGAGCTTCTGGAGGCTGGACTAAAGTAAGTGAGAAACCAATGTAAAACATTTCAGCTCACAGAGAAAACTCAGTGATCCAGGAGTATCAGTGGGAAGAGGGAAGATCTCGCAGAGATCAGTGCTATAAAGAGCCATAAAGCAAAAGAATATGATTAGCTACTCAAAATAAAGTTCCTTGAGTAATATATTTTTCAATCCATGCAGGAGTAAAACACCCTATGTAATGTACAGAGCAACTAGGTGCAGAAATCCTGGGCCAAAGCTGAAAGCAGGGGAAAGTTCAAAAGAGTCTCTGTTTTAGTGTCACTCTGTCGTAAGCTCTCACCAAGGCTCAAACGCCAGTGGAAACTGCATAGCATCCTGCCCTGGTGAGCAGAAAGGGCACCCTTGTGTCTGCAGAAGAGGCAGGATGAGCATGAAAGAGATGCAGGAACTTGACACAAGATCCAGTTGAAATTGAAAATTCCTTGACATGGGCAAATCAAGGTGGAAATCAGTGTAGGAAGCCCTGCGCTTTCTTGGGTTTCCCTTCTTCTTGCCTAGCATGTCAACATGTTGTTATTTGCTCAAGCAGGAGAAACCAGAAAAATCCCATTCCTAAAGGTGCTGTTCTCTGTCACTGTGCATCCAGCCCAAATCCTGATCTCATTTTTACAGGCATCAAGGCAGGTTTAACATCATCTGAGCAACTTTCAACTTAGAGTGGCGTCACCACAATCAGAATCAGGCCTTTAGTCGTTCTTGGCATGAGACCCTGTTTCCCTCCCCCTCCTTCTCCCTTCATTTTCTGTGGTCTATAAGATAATTTGCTAAATATATTACTATGTGCTGTTTATACTGGCTGCCTCTTCAAGATGTTCCTATGCTGTCATCCCCTCCCCATTCCATTCTGTGGGAATTTCATAAATCACTGCAGGTTACATTCACCTACCATGGGGCCATGCATCACCTAAATACCGTCTTCACACACTGTCTTTCACCTCAAGGACAATAAGAAAAGATGCTCCTGCTGGCTGGTCTGCTTCTTGCCTCGCAGAGGATGTGTGAGGAAAACTCCAAACGCAGCAGTATATTGATCTAAATGAAACACACACACACACAATCTAATAGCACTGACAGGAAACTGGTGTTTAAAGGCAGAAAATTAAAGCTGTTAATATAATAATGAACAGTTGTGCTTACTGTCTGTGCCTCTGACATTTCATATTGTCGTCTCACTAGCTAATCACACCGCCTCTCCCTCTCATGTGGGAGTTAAAATGTTTTCATCCATTCACCCAACAAGGTAGCTCTCTGATTGTTTGACAGTTACTAATATATCCTACCTGCTAATGAGCCACCGAGCTGGAGCTGCAGAGGTGATGGAATAACAGCCACCCACCGCTCCACAATAACCTGGTCAGGTCAGGCACAGCGCAATACACGCTTGCTTGCCACTCACCTTCGTCCCTTGGATTAGGGCAGCCCCCAAGAGCCCCACTCACTTCCTTGGTGCTGATGGGAGGACATCAGAAGCAAGTCTGTGCTCATTGGTAAGTAAATATCGCTGCTCCACAGACAGGGAGCCTGTGGGGAGGGCAGGAGGACAGGCTTGCTTGTGAGTCAGCAGCAGGACTGGGAAACGGTCCCTTGCCCCAGCCCCCGGCATTGCCGGTTTCAATTTCGAACAGTAGAAGAGGGAGAAGGGGAATGAGGCTCATCTGCCTTTAAAGACAACCTGCAAGCTGATTTCCTCCAACGATTTTCCAATAAACTTGGCTACATCGCTTGAGTGGATTCTTGACAGCCTCAGCATAACAGAAAGGGCACCACACTCCCCTACAGTAGCCTCCACAAGGGCTGCACAAGCTCAAAACCTGTGGAATAAATGTTACACTACCCAGGCCAAATCCTGCTTTGTGCTGCCCACCAGTCATGTCCTAGGTGATGTGTAGCTAACTTATTAATTGTAGTGGGATGAGTTTGAAGTTGCCAAAGTAATTGCACCTAGGGCTAGTCATCATCATGACTGGGAGACACCTTCTTCTGCTTGCACAGCCAGTGTTTGGAAGGCAGGAAGGAAGGCAGGCAGGAAAGCAGGAAGGAAGGCAGGCAGGAAGGAAAAGACAACATTCATTCTCTGAATCCGTTTCCATTGGCTCTGGAACTGGCTCTTGAGACTTTGACTTGAAACATGGTGATGAGCAGGAACTTTAACTGGTGCTGTGGTCACATCCTTATCAAGATTTCCAGAGGATAATGAAGAAAATTCTCCAACATATAAATTTATAAAAGCATGTATCCCTTGGTGAAACTTCCTCTACCACACATCTCATAGAAACTGGTTTCTGCCACGAATCATGGGGATTGAGAGTTTGTCTTATGAAATTAAGTTTATTTCCATAATCTATATTCATGCATAATTTTTTTTATTTTGTTCCCACTCTGTTTTTTGGACACATTAATTTTTTACAGCAAGGAGTTCCACAGACCTGTAGCTATGTATTACACAAAAATAATTTTCTAGCTTCCTGTGTGAAGTTTTTCAGTGTAATGAATCATCTCTGAGAAAGAAAGTAATTAGGAGCCTCCAGTACACCTTGTCTAACCCATCTATTGTTTTACTCTGGCCTACCATGTCCTTGTTATATATATCCTCTGTTTGATAAAAAGATACAGTATTTTCCACCACTTCCCAAGTTTTTTCTGCCTAGTTGCCAATTCCTTTTACTTCTCCTACATCATTCGTGGACAGATTTCCAGGGGAGAATATAGTATTGCAGGTAAAAAGCAAGCCATCTAGAAATATAATGGCATTGCCACATAGTTGATCTCCTAACACACATTTCCAGCTGTTCTTGTCTTGCTTCACCACCTTTCTGCATACTGGAGGGGTTTCACAGAGCTCTCTGCACTGGAAATCTGATTTTTTCCTTCTCTTGAGCGAAGACACATCAATGTCACTGAATGGTTTAAATTATCTCTCCCTGCTCCTTGCTCATGATGGCACCCACATCTTTAGGAAACAGATCATTGGCTTTGTTTGGGTTAGCATTTTTCCATCCTCTGCATTTCTGTCCACCTGTCACCTTCTCTGTCAGCTCTGTCTGTTTATGGGCTGCATGAATTACCCTTCAGTCCCTGAGAAAGCCCTACATACACAGACCCATACCCGCTGCTGGGAGCAGCTCTAGAAGAAGATGAAGGGAGACCTCTTCTCCTGCAGGTTTCCCTAAACTCTCCATTGAGAAGCAATGGAAAATTAGTCTCCAAGCCCAAACGTCCCATTACCAGAGACATGAGGAGCAAAATAAATCTTCATTCACCCAAGAGGGAAGCAATGCTCGAGAGGTGACATTCAGGTTCCTGCAGGGAATAATGAAGCAGTCAGACAGCTCCAGTTGCCATGCAGCTTTCCCAGGTTTATTTCAGTGCTTGGGTTGATAAAATCCAGAGGACAGTTAGCAAAGGCCACTGAACAAGCAGGGACAGCAGAAGTCCTGTTTCAGAGGGAGAGAAAGGACAGGGAGGCAAAGTGTAGGGGATCTGTCGTGTGAAGCAGAGCCAACTCCACTATCTCCACAACCACATTGCAGAGCATCAGCATGCTAGTCCCTGGGGATCACTGCCAGTGAGTGGGATGCTTGGTGGAGATGCCTCACTTTTGGGCATCCATGGCCGCTGGCACCACATGATGTGTGGTGAGAGATGGGAAGTGGTGATGGGGGAGATCAGAAAAGCCAAGATGTGATGAGCTGTAGCAGTGAATCAGCTCTTTCCCTGGCCTGGCCCATCCTTGCCCACATGGAACAGCTGGTGGACATGGGGTGCAAATCACTGCTACTGCACCTGCTTTTTCCCTTGGGACTGAGCCCACTAACATCCTGCTACACATGGATCCCATTCTCTGACAGGTAGGTAGCATCCAGGCTTGCCCTGCAATTAGCCACTCAGAGGTCTCTTCTGAGGCATGTTGCTCCTTGCTTGGCCCACAGCACAACCAAGAGGGAAGCATGTAATTTCCCACCGCACAGGCAATGAAAGTATGTTTCCTAGTTTTATAGGCACCTGCTGTCAGGCTTTAAAAATAGGGGACCCAATTTCCATTTTCATGGTGTTCCCTTATATAATATAAAGTAGCTTTAAATTGGAGTGATCTATATTCATCTCATGGTTCTTTCCACTGCCATGGTGCTGTAAAATCTGTTGTAGTGTAAATGAGAATCAGGTCCAAAGTGTTCATCTACAGCGCAGAACAGCATTGGCCCAAGGCACTGAGCAAGGAACCAGGGAAGGGGGAGAGAAGGAGAAATCCCATGGTCAAGAATGGAGTGATGCAAGAGGGCAGGAAGGAAGTCATGACCTTGATAGGCACATTTGAGAAATCATCCTCTACAAGCTCGTGGCTGTAGATAGCCCTCAGGAATGTGAATGTTCAAAGAGGATTCACATGGGTGAATTAATGTGGGTCTAGGCTTGTAAGAGAAATAGGCACCATGCAGGTAACACCTTCAGTGACACAGTATATTTGTGTATGTATAAATCTGTATATGTATGCTTGTGGATGTCCCTGGGTTTTGGCAAATCTTTTCAAATTTGTTTCTATTCCACCAAGATCCAGTGGAATACTGATAATTTAGAGTTATCCTTCCTGTACAAGATAACCACTTTCATACACAGTGTAAGCAAATATGTCAAGCAATTTCTTGGTTCACCCATCTGTAGCTGCCAGTCATGCTAGGATTTATATGTATTAACTGTGTTGGATCAAATATTGTCTCAAACGTTGGCTAATGTGGTGAGAGAGGCCAGTGTTTTTCCAGCTGAAAACGTGCTGGAAGATGGACAAGACTGTGAGAAAGAGAATAGTTTTACTTTTTTAACCCCTGACAAATTCCACAGGCAACAAGGCCTCCACTGTTAAAACTGGGAGGACTGTGGTTTTGTTGTATACCCAGCTTACATGGAGGTAGCCACTGCCACAGGCAGCGTTCCCTTCTGACCGCCTCTGCTACGCCTGTGGGTGCAAACTGAGAGTTGTGACTCCTGGGCTTGGAGGAGGAGAAGGAAGCTCAGGTGCCAAGTCAGAGAACAACAGCTGCTCAGCACAGGTTTCCACAACAACTGTCAGCCTTCCACAAAGCCCACCTCTTTATGTCACGGTGTCTCAGCAGCCTCTCCTCTCACTGCTGACAGTTGGGCCACCACATCTCAGAGGCATTTTGGCTTTATGACCAAGATCTACAAAGGTTCACGAGTCACTCTGTGCGTTCATCCGCCCAAGAAATCAGTATGGAGAGATGAGGCAAGCCCCACTGAGCTCCAGAGAAACTTTCTGGTGGAATGAACTGTGCTGAATGAAACCCTGGGACCTGAACCAGACCAGTGACTGAATGCTGGCATGTCCCAAGACCCCTACAGAAGTGCTTTGAGTACTGGAGGAGAGACAACCTCTCTGACCCTTGTGCCTTTGCTCTGGCTGAAACTGCTGGGTAAACCAGTAGGTGGGCAAAGAGGAATCAGCTTTCACCTGATTGCTTCTCCCTTGGAGCATCATGAAAAAGTCAGCTACTGATTTCTGGGATGTTGAAAGAGAAAGGAGGGAAGAAGGGAGCTTGCCAACTCAGCAAGGGTGAAATGTCATGAAATTTGTAGGAGGTGGCCTCCAGCCAAAAAAGAGGCTTTTTCTAAAGCCTTTGGTATATAAAAAAGTTGCTCAAAGTGCAAATTCACTGGCCAGTGCTTCGCACTAATGTCCTCTCACCACGGAGTTACTCTCATTACCTGACACAGCATTTGGGGTGAAAGACAGGACCATGTGAATGTCAGTGGGTGGGTAAGAGACCAGGAGATCCCATTAACTCTGTCCTCTCATGGATTTCTTCTTCAAAACAAATTGGCTTCTGGCTCCCCATACAGAAAACAGCTCACTGGTGTCCAATTGGCGATCTTCTCATTCTGCAAACATCCATTGCTCCTCACCATCACGGAATTCTCTTCAAAGAGAGAGGTCAGGAACAGTTCAGCTATTCAAGCACTGCACATTTTCCAGCCAGAAAATGTGAAACGAGCTAAATGAATTGGGTGGGTTAGAGTTGATCCAGGATGCTGCTACTCTGGCCTAGGGAGAAATGCTCTGACATTTGCAAGGGATTAAAGATATCACTAGCTGTACAGTTTGTCCAGGGCTTCCTGACTCTTTTGTTGAGCATGGATTCAAAGAGCAGAGAGTGGCTGTTCCCCACAAACACAGTCATACCAAAACACCAGTGCCATTTCTTACAACAGCTAAGTTTCCCATAGTACTGACAGATATTGGTGCTGCTTACTCTGTAGGCCAGGTCACCCAAGGGACACCGTGTGCTTGTCTTCTTCCTATAACTTTCTCTTGATGAGACTGAACGCATCACCCTCCAGCCACCTTTGCCAACATACTCCAAGCAGAGAGATTGATGTCACAAGCTGAAGCAGAACTAACCAAAAAAGAATCACAGCAGTAGGCTCTTTCAGAATAAGACCAGTCCATAGCAAGCCAAGGGATGAGCATGAGTAGCTTTTCCCAGGCTCCAAGGCTAGAAGCTGTTCGTACCAGGTTGTACTTCCCAGAAGACTTCTCTAGTTGGCATTGTTCCTCCAAGACTCACTTTGCTTTTGCTATTTCCTAGCTCATATTTGACTAGTTAAAAGTTTTATCAGCCAGGGCCATAAATTACCATGACAGCTTCTAGGAAAACTCAGCCCTTTCGTCTCCTGCTCATTTCCTCTCTGTCCCTTGCCATTGATCAAACCTGCAGAGTTTTAGCCTTCTCAAAGCAGAAACAAAGAGAACTCCAACCCTGTCTAATTGAGATGTAGGTAAAGTTAAAAAGCAGCCGCCACGCATGTCTTTGCCTCAATTAAATTGGCTCCTTGATATTTCTGATAATTCCTTTCTCTTCTTTCCTTTTTTTTTTTTTTTAGAGCAGTTTTATGATTAATGGGTGCTGTGATGTGCTGACATTTTAGCTTTTCGCATATCCCACGCCCCTGTTAAATGGTGGGGGCTCGAACTCCTGTTTGCAAGGAGCAAGAGGACTGCAAGTTGACTATTAATCAAACGGGTAATTCAGACGGGGGGTGGGGGAAGGAGAGCTCAGAGCCTGGCTCCTGGCAAACACTATACCCCCCAGGAAATTTGAAAATGTTTGTATCCAATGCACTCAGCAGCTGAGAGCAAAGTGGCTCAGCTGAGTAGCAAGCTCAAGGCAGTATCACTGCACTGCTTGAAGGTCATTAATTTGTGTCTGATGAGGGAGAAAAAAAGCAGTGAAAGCCAATGCTTTTCCAATGTGTGGATCGAGGGCTCTAACAGGCCCTGAAGAGCTGAGGCTGGAGAGCAGGAGTTGTGTTTCAACCCATTAAACCCTGGCCTGACTTACAATGTCAAAAAGGAGATGGATGATGGTGCTGAGAGCACAGTTTCCTTGCACAGGGGTTTGGAGGCCGTACAGTAAACTTTGAACTGAAGGAAGTGTGTGGAATATCAGGCTTTGCTGGGGGCTGCCTCTGTAATAACAAGAGTTTCAGACATTGTAACTGTCTTCAGTCCTAAAGGCACTTCAACAAACCCAGGTACAGGAATCAGTCAATCTGCTAAGAAAGGAAGGGCAGCTTGTCAGGAAGGTGGGACTAATCCTTCCAGTTAAGGGGAGCACTGAGAGTCCAAAAGCAGTGAAGGAGTGTAAAAGTAATGTTTAACCATGCCCCTAAGGTACATTCTAAGTTGCATGAGCATTATGGTTGCTTGCCAAAAAGCCTCAAATTTCTGTAGTCAGGTTTCTTAGTCAGGTCTCTGCTAGGTCAGTCATTCCGCAGCAGGGGAGATCAGATAAGGTGTTAGCCTGAGATGGGTGATAAGCTTCATCTACAAGCAGAGGAAACCACAGCTGAGGGATGGACCCTGAGAATTCTCCCCTTCTTCTCCTGGTGCAGCATTTCTGAACTGGGGTGCCACCCCAGCATTCAGCATCTACAGAATCAACAAAGCACTGAATGTCCTTTCATCTGAATGGGAGCAGAATAGACTCCCTTGCCTTTGAAAGGGGAGTTTCACAATGTGACGTGTTCAGCAACAAACAAAAAGACACAGATTAAAAATAAGCCTTCCAGAAAAGGGCTGGAGAAGCTAACTTCGATCTTCTTATCAAAGCACAGAACACAGCCCTACAATCAGCAGTGTCAGGACAGCTGAGGGGGGCTGCAAAATGTGGTACAAGAGCAGGAATTTCTTAAGTCAGCTTTATGAGCAAAGGAAACTTATGATGTAATTACACCACGCCAGCAAACACGGCAGCAGCAGGTCTCTTTTGTCTCTGGATTTCTGTTCTTCCCTAGATGTGTGTATAGTAGAAGCAATCCAGCCAGTCCAAGCTACTCCACATAAAATCGCAGCAGTGGAGAAAACTGTAGAAAGCTCTGCCTGCTATGGCCATATGGGGTTTGTAGATGATGTTCCCAGTCCTAGGAAAGGCTTCTCTAGGAGACCAGGGTGCCTACAAATCACCATGCTGTCTAATTAGTATGGAGATAGAAGAAGTCATTCTTACTCTTTGGGAAGACTTGTAGAGCAGCAGCCCTCAGAGAAAGAATCAAAACTGGTGCAGGTACTGTGGTGGAGCTATGGCAGAGCGTGCTGTGGTTCAGCACCACAACAGTAACTATCCTACACTGACTGGGAGAGGAGAAAAGAGCAGCAAAACAAAGAGGAGAAGCCCCTGGTCTATTCCGCATTGCCACCTCTCTTTCCAAAGCGCCAGCTGAGACATACAAGAGATGAAAGAGTCCCTTCTTGGGCAAGCAGCATCCAAACACTGTCTTTCCTTCTGCCCTGACAAACCCAACTCTGAGATGTACTGAACAAATACTCTCCGACATAACTAAACCAAGAGATGAGCAGCAAGTGTTTTCACTGAACTAGAGCAGTTCCCAAAATAAGGGTTGGAAGGCCAGGGGGATCCAAGAGAAAATAATTTAAGGAGGCTTTAACAGGGGGCTCAGGGCCACAAGCTTCTGAGGGAGAAACATCAGAGGGACATATTGGCACAGCTTACCTTGCCTGGAGAGTTTCTGGTATGGGCACGTGTCTGCAGGGAGAGACATAGCTCTAGCCAACTCTGCTGGGGTAGGAAGATGGACCAGCAGATTTTACGAGGTTCTTTTTACTCCCATTTTCCACAGCTGCTATGAAAGGGACCTCTTTGCAAATAAAACAAATCATCGTCTTAATTCTTCCACAACCAGGCTTAAGCAGAGCAAATAGATTTAGATACAAAACCCAAGGGACAGGCAGCTCCATTGGAGACCAGAGCTTTATTCAGCAACCCCAGCCACATCCTTCTCCCCCTGCTGAATAATTCAGTGCTTCATTTTCTTATCTGTTCTAATCTGGGTTTGTACAATCCATCCCTGCTGTTAAGTAACATGAGCAAGATAAAGAACAACAAGGCATCTTTGTGCAGGGGGAGCCTCAGCAGGCAACAGATACCTCCCCTTTGTACCTGCCACACTTTGAGAGAGGAACTGGCATCTTTCCTCTGCTCTGGTACATTTCTTTCCCTCCATTTTTTCTTCATGCTCATTTCTCAAAGAGGATTCGTTACGTGCCTAGGCTGGCCTCTACCTGAAGCAGGGAAAGCCAAGCAGCACTGAGGAGAAAAAAAAAAAAAAAGCCAAAAAAAAAAAAGCCCCAAGCTCCGTAATAGAATTTTCATGACATTTATTAAATCTTTTAGAAGTTTTCCTTCTTTCTGCACTAAATATCAGTTGCTTAAGATAATCTGTGAACCTGTAGAGTGGCCATTAGGAGCTCCCTGGTGACTAGGTTAATTCACAGTAAATTACAGTCACTGCCAAGGAGATTGCAGGGAGGTTAGGAAGAGATTGGAAGCGGCAGGCAGCAAAACACTGTAGCATTTACCAAAACCAAAAAATAGAACAGTAATCAAAACTCTCCCTTGTAAGGAACAAGGAGGCCAGGCATTGAATGCATGTTGAAATAGTCATTTCCAAACTCTGACAGATGCTGGTCAACACTGGGATCAACACTGGGCAGGTTTTCTGAGTGACCCACCAGCAGTAGCCAGTGTTACCATACACAGGAAGCATGAAGGACACATACAAAAAGACTACCCTTTTCCCAATTCTTTTTTAGAGTGGTAGAACACTGGAGTGCGGGGCAAGAACCAAAAACTTGGCTGAACCAGGCATTGTACACATGGGAAGATGTTCTTCAGGCAGACAACAATGTTTTTGCACCTTCCCTTCCCCTTCTCCTTCTCCTCACCATCATTCCATCCTTTCCCTTCTGACTGTTAATATGATGACACTAACCTTGTCATCAGCCCCATCACTGGTGTTGCTTGTGAGGACCTGGGCCCTTTCATAACCCAAATACGTGCTTGTGCACTGGGTGTGCCACTGCTCAGAGGCAGGCTCTCTAGGTGTATGATCCTAGCCCTGGTGAAGACCAGCTAATGGGGGGGCAAGTTCCCTGTGCAAGTCACATCTTGCAAAGCACACTTTGCTTACTTTCTTCTGGCTCAGTTCAGAGCCAAAGTCTCTCCCATTTGTTTGGTCATTGTGATGCTGGGAATAAGTACATTTCCATAATCACATTTAAGAGGGGGAAAGGGGGAAAATACCATGATCCAGGCAATCCTCAAATTACTGAACAGTAATTTGAGTCACATGCAATGTCAAAGCTTAGTGACAAAGTTGTGCCTGGAGAGCTTTTTGGAGAATGACAGAGAGTGGCCTCCACTGTAGGAGTGTCCCTAGCTACCTGGGGAACTGCAGCTGTCTGCTGCAAACCTCCTTGGTGCTCCCAAAACAATCGTGTACATCCAAAAACTGTCAGGATTTTTTCCCCACCAGACACAAAAGGCTCCTTTTTCAGCTGCCAGACACAAAGACTCCCTCAACACACTGGCATAGTGTCTGCATCCCTTCAAGAGACCAGCACAGTGAGGATAAACTTGGCCTATAATGGCAGTGTCACCAAAAAGAGGACACATGGCAAAGTGTCACCATCCCACAGTGGCTTCTCTCCAGCCTCCAACCCAAGATCTATTTCCCTTCTCTCTATTTCCCACAGTCTCTTACTCCAGCCACTGCTCTGACTACCAGCCAATATTCAGATCCTACTGATATTCTGGCTGTGGTTTCTTAGTGTGTGAAAGCCTCATGTTCAACAGATTCATGGTAAGTTGGTAGTAGATCATCCTTCAATGGGCCGGGGTTTTCTGCACAATTCAGCTCAGTTCATTCTACCACCTTTCTGGAGGGTAATAGGCTACAAGGTATAGAGGCCCTTGGAAATTCAGATATCATCTCATCCTCCTCTCCCTTCCTCCTTTCTTTTCTTCTTCACTCTCTCCCTCCCTCCCTTCCCAGACATCTCTGGGCTGCCAGAATTTTTAATATGAACTTTAATTTCTGCTGCTAGTAAAATGCAACTGTACCAAAAAGTAATTTGTGCCTTTTTGCTTTCTTCCTGAAAATATACATATTAACCTATTTGGAAAGGCTTCCTTTCTTCTGCCAGCTGGTATCAACAGTCAATCAGAATCTGTCAACATAGCAATTTTATCATCTCCAACTCGGGTAGCAATGCAGTCGTCATGGGAACCAAAATAGTAACTATGGAATAGCTGCCTTAGTAACAACAACAACAAAAAATGTGTTGGCATAGAATTGCATTTGTAGTAAATTTCAGTTAACACTTTAGAAATTAAACAGCCACTGTGTGAATCCTGGAGTTTGTAAATCCAAGGGCCCTCTCCAGGGAAATGGTGACTTTTAAAGTTCCCTGAGATCTAACCTTGTTGCTGACCCCTCACAGTACAAGCTGAAAGAGGAGGAACAGAGGGAAACACGTCTTTATTTTGATCTGGGCATCTGTGTAATGTGAGATTATGGATGCAACAGCTTTATCCTGCTTGAAGAGGCAACCTGCATTCCTAATGTATAGAGTTAAATTTGTGATGCTTGGGAGAATTACTAACTACAAAGACTTTAAAGGCAGCTTGCTTTGGTCCTTGTGAAGATCCAAAAGAACAAGACCATGGGCAAACAGCAGGAAGGGAAACTTGGAAATTGCTGTATCAGTGCAGATCTGTGGCCCAGTACTCTGGGCATATCCACATTTCAAAGTAAAATGCATATTCTCAAAATGCTTTTGGTCACATATGCACAGAGATTCAGCTTTTCAGGATAGTGGGTCATTCCCTTAGTACATTTGATGCTCACATTATATTCCCAAAAGCAAGAGAACAGAAAGGGAGGGTATGTCTAAGAAGAGCACTTGCTGGGTTTTTCTGTTCAGATGACAGGTTTAATATCCTCAGTGCTTTTACCCCCTTCAGACCTCTTGTTTCTGTCCTATAACACCTTCAGAAACACAAAAAGTCAATCCTAGCTTCACTTTCTATGTGACCTCTAAAGATTCTGCCAGATCTCCTTGCATTGCGTAGATGAACACGACTCTCCTAACAGCGAAGATGAATAGCTAATTTCCAGGTCAGCTTTTTTAATTCTCTGTCAAGGAGGTGACCTGCTCATCTGAGCATCAACACTACCCACAGTAGCAGGTTCAAATCCCAGCACTGTCTTCTCTGCCCTGCATAAAGAAATCCAGTTCTCTAGCACGGAGGTCAATCAGACAGTCTGGACAGTTGAGAAGAGGGCTATAAGAGTCCCCAAAAAAACAATAAAGTTCCTTGTGAAATGTCGTAAGGCTCTTTTTAAAATGACAGCACTTCCACAACAATTGCAGTTTGCTAACACTACCAAATATATAGAAACTGTATCTGGCACTAGAAAGGTTGAGCCAGGGGAGGTTGAAGGATGGAGAAGATGTGGGGAAGTAGCACTATCTACTTACAGTGTTCTCATACCTTTTCTAAAAGGTCCAGGTTTTGTCTCCTAACAGATAAGAGATGCTGTGCTATGGGGATATTTGACATGCATGGTTTGGATATTTTAATACCCTTCCATACACATGCCCAGTTCATTACTGGCCTACATCCAAGAAACAGTTTTATTTAATCATTGCTGTATTAAAATTGTGAAACCATTGTCGTAAAAAGGGAATGGATATGTAGTTAATATTTGTCTTTCTAGAATAAGAGGTAGTTTAAATATTTGTGTAATTGCAGTGTCACAATCCATTTTAATCCACCCACTTTAACACCTTTCATGGGAAAAAGGCCATTGAGATTGTCAGTTTGTGACAAAGGCCAATGACCCAGACTCATGCTCCAGCAGATGATGTTCCCAAGTAAAACACAATCATTTAGAATGGTATAAGTGATGTACACAATTTACATGACCTTTTGACCAGATGAGTTTGTCCTAGTGACTGGTTACCTAGAGAAAGCACGCTCAGAGGAGAGCAATGGTCAGAAAGGTCAAGAAAGCTTCCCATTTTTCCCCCTTTTGAAAACTTTTTGTAAGTAAGAGAAGACGCCTTGAGATGCTCCAGAGAAATCAAAAAGAGAATTCAGCTGGAACAGTAACAAAATCTGCGTCATGTAAAGTGAATTTAGACCTAAGGTTTAATGCCATTATCTTAAAAGGGCATCTCTCTACATTCTTCTCAGCATTGTGATAGTGCAGTGAAGAACAGCCTGAAAAGGTGTTTGTCAGGAGGAAGTGTGAGTACTGGAGAGTTTGGAGGATTAACCTTTCAGTTGTGGAGACCAGGGCTGTGAGAAGTGGGTATGAGTAAGTGAGGGCTGCAAGGCTATCAGCATGGACAGAGCTGACAAGGTTACAAAACAGTTTGTGTGATTAGCCAGGAGCCACAGCAGAATCAGTGACAGAAGTGAAAACAGATTAGAAATTCTGCAGCTTTCAAAACAGGAACCAGGACATTGGCTGAAGAATAAGGTTAGTTTGCTCAGAGGTGTTCCTGTGCTAATGAACAGGGGCCAGGGGACTGAGTGGGAGGACTGTAAAACTGATCCAGAAAGCAGAACTACAGGTGGGAGAAGGACCGACACTGGAGGCATTAGCAAGTCCAGAGTGTGCCCATGCAAAAGATTGTAACTATTATTTTCTTACTCCACATTTCCTTTACCACTTTCTCTCTATCACTTGCCCTTTCTTCCTTTCGTCCTGGCGTACCAAACCACTTTTACAAGTAAAGGTGGGGACAAGGTGAGAAATTTTGCAGTTTTACTGCTCAGGAGAGCTGACCACTAATCACGAAGTCCAAGTGGAGCTTCAACAGACTAACCAACTTCAGTGACTGCCAAGTTTCCTGTGTTTTCCTGTGTCTATGAACCACACCACTTCAGTCCCTGAAAGGTGATTGCTACTCTTCTAATGTCTAAAAGACACAACAGAGTTGTGATTCCTTTTGCATTGTGGAGTTATGGGTTGATCTTGGCATTAATGGTGCCTGGCTACTACCTATACTGTTCACTAATCCTCAAAATTTTTCCACATTCCACATATGCTACAATTGAAATATTTTAGAGAGCAATTAAACCCCAAGAAGAAAGAAGCAGGAATATTCCATTAATCCACTAAAATCTGCTGGAATAAGGAAGGCTTTAGGAAAGGCAAAAGGAGAAAATAAAGTTACTTCAAAAGACAAGAGGGACACAGCATAGGATGTTCATGAGAGGCAGTTTGCTGCTGTCCCTCAGTGCCATCTGTGTCTCAGGAGGTCCCATGACTGCAGTCCACAAGCAACCAAGGAGAGCACACCAAAGAAGCTTCATTGCCTAATGGCTTATTTCTGGGGCTCTTCTCTAGGCAATTGCTGCTGCCAGATACTGGATCCTGTGCGAAACAACTTTTGGGTCTCACCCAGAGCAGCTGCTGGGATGATCATATCCTCATACGTTCCTGGAAGGCAGCTCTGACTACATAAGATGGAAAGAGATCTCAGTCCGGGAGGAAACAGTATGAGCAGTTCACAATGACCGTGCTCTAAAAGCATGTGTTTACCTTTGACAATTCCAAAAAATTTTTTCTGAAATCAGGTCTGCAACTGCTGCCCTACTTTTCCAGTTACAAAGCAAATGATGTCTGAAGAAAAAGCGACCAAAACTGAAGCCAATTTTCCCATATCTCAAAATAAGGAGCCAAATGGGGATGACATCTCCGGGGTGCCCTCCACGGCCGATAACATGGAGGGCATATTCCTTGTAATGCAGCAGCCTTTAGGCAAGGGAGAGGGAGGTGAAACCCTGTCTCAGCCACACACACATCCCAGCACAGGCAAAGAGCTCAGCTCCGCTTGGGTGAGGAGCTGTGTGAATGCCACAACAAATGGAAATCCAGGCCTGAAATGGTCTCCTGCCCAGCTTTGTGAAGCACTATATTATCATTTGATGCAATTATGTCATTAACTAATTTTCAAATTTGCATAGAACCATTAATTTCGTCTTTAAATAAATAGTATGGATTTAGAGCCAGTGAAAGCCCTCCAGATTAACTGCTTGGTGAATGAAGCCTTCCGCTTATCTGTGAGACAGCAGCAGGACAAGCTTTATCCACATGCTGACCTGCCAGCATACTGCAACCTTGATTTGACAGATAAGTGCACAGCATCTTCTGAGGAGTTGGAGGAAGGAGCTCAGCTCCCTGGCTTAGACACCTCATAATCTCTCTTGGGCCATTACTGCACATCAGGGCAGAAAGTTCTCACAGAGTGCAGCTGGCACTGAGACTCATCTCACTTCCTGTGCTTGAATCTCAGCATCTTCGGAATAGAAGTGACTAGCAAGTTGTCACAGGGAGCCAGAAATGCCCCCCCTACAAAATAAACACTCTGCATCTGTGAGCAGCCACAGCAGAACAGCACTTTCACATGTTCTCATGCTGTCTTATTGTCCTCTGCCACCCACCTCACTTAAGATATTTATGCTCTACACAAGTTACTCACACTTCCTTAGAGATGGGGCAGACAGAAAAGGCGTCTGATGGTGGCTTTATGACAGCTGGTTGGATTAGCTCCACTACCTGGAAGCTGCCTCCACAACCACTGCTCTCTTGCAGGTTGCAGAGACAGGCAGCCGTTGTGTTGAGGGGGGCAAAAGATCCTTGTGTACCTGCTTGGTGGTGGATGGAGCTGGATTCCCTAATCTAGCTGTCACAGCTGGGCAGGCTGATAGCTAACAGGCTTTCTCCCTTCATCCGGAAAATACACAGGGCCTACACCACTAGAGGAGGAAGAGGAGGAGGAGGAGGATGATCCAGGCATTTGCTCCACTGCCTTTGTGAAACCCCAGGACCACGACATAACCATGACAACTGCCGCTCTGCAATCAGAGGAGTGAGTTGCAGCCAGCCACGAGGAATGGCAGACAAAAAGCAGAGGTAGAAGCTAACAGAAAGGGGGTGACTTGGCAGCCTGTGGTGTGAAACAAGACCCTGTGCCTCGCACCACTGCCAGGGAGGCACACTCAGCAGCCAGGCACACCTGGACCAGCCGCATGGCTCTTGGCTGCTCTTATTATTCTCTGCAACCCTTCAGCATGACTCTTGACAGAAAAATTACCAAATGTAATGCACTTGTGACTTAGTTAATTTGCACCTGTATCTAATTTCAGACCTGCTAGAATAACAGAGCAGTTCTGTAATCAAAAATGGAGAAAAAAAGCGCGCCAGACCTGCCAGTCACTGGCTGCTGCAGGGGAAACTGCCCCCACTTCATACAGGGATCCCATGCAAGAGCCTTCCATGAAGGTCACAGCAGGACACAGAGGTTTCCCTGAGAAGGGACAAAGCAAACCCCATGTGTGGGACTCAGAGTGAGCCTACAGCGATTCTCAGTGGCAGCTCCGTATTCCTCCCTTCTTTCTCAGTCAGCACTTGCTTCAGTTTCCTAAATGTCTCTGCGCTTTCATTTTGGGAGATTGTTCTGAGCAGTTTACAATTGCCTACTTGTGGCTAGCGGCCTTGACTTTCTGAGAGCCAGAGGGTTCCATATTTCATCATCAGAGAAAGCACTAATGAGACAAAGTCCCTCTGGCCCTTCATTGTGGCTCATTAGGGTACTAGTGACAATGCCTTAGTTTCCCCTCAAGGCTCTGTGAAGCCCAAGCTGTTAGACTTCATGTGTCACTTTTAATCCTCTCCCTCAGTCCCTGCAAGGGTCTATCTCTTCCACAGTATTCAAGATACAAAATGAGATTTAAGGTAGTCAAAACCATTTTGTTTTTGGCAGGTTTCCCAGGACCCTTACACCCAATAGTGCCAGGGTGCTCAGCCCAGCCTGCTCAGGACACAGCCACCATGCAGTGTGGCACACCACCCCACAAACCTCATTTGGGCTCACCACGAGACCTTGGACTTGGCCTGCCCAGCCGGGGCCAGCAACTGCCTCTCCCCCATTGCCTGGCACTGAGCTGTGATGGCAAAAATGTTTTTTTTTCTGAAGGAAATCAACAAGGAAGAGCTTTGGTATACTTCTTGACCAACTTCTGTGTCCAGCCCTGCCCAAAGAGGGCCTATCTACATCTGTCTCACTTTCTGGTGTCCCCTTCCTGCATGGATCCCATTTCAGCATCTCTAGATATTTCTTGCATCCGGATGACCCTTAACCCAGGTACGATTCTAACCTGTCACACGACCACTAAATCATCTCAACCTATTCCCAACCTTCTTCCTACACCTCCCCTTAACAGCATCTGCTTTCCTGTAGCACAGTCACCCAGCTCCTTCCCCAGTGAGTGTGGTGATTAACCCCAACCATCTTCACCCCAAGGGGAGCTGGAGACAATACAGACACACACACAGCATGGAGCAGCCTGCACTTTTCCGCTTTGAAAGACCAACAGCCTTCAACAGAGCTGCATAAAGAAAGCAGATTGGGGCACAAAACATTTTGAGATCTTCAGATGAAAGGGGTTAGTACATCATTAACATCAATTTCTTAGGCTGAGATGTATGTTAAGCACAAGCATTGGAATATGTAAGTCTGATGTTTTCACCTTGTCTTTCTCACTGACGTCTAATCCCGGTCAAGCATTTTTAGGCTAAAAGGAGGTAGGTTTTAACTGTCCTGCCTTGCCAGGCTGGCTGCTGTGGCTCTGTAATTAGACACAGCCTGCAGATCTCTGTAAATGTACAGGGCAATATGTAGGCATTATCTATCTGTAATAGCTTCCAAACTCAGCGTCCTGCAATAGCAGGTGTACCACAGCAATATGCTCCTTGAGGAAATAGGTCCTTCCACCTCACAGCCTTGCTTCTCTCCATGTGTAAGTGCTCTCCTGGGCAGCCTGTGCAGACAATATCTGCGCATTACAGCTGAAGATGAGGATTGAACCAAGAGGAAGGAATTTCAGACACTGTCTTGGGATGTCCTCACACATCATGCTGTTATCCAATGGTCTCTGCACTAGAATACAGTCCCAGGAGTGGTTGCTCACTCGCCCAGGGAGAACAGTGCAAAGCACAACCACTGATCCATGCTGATCATCTCATCACTGCTGAAATTTCCTCCCAGTGATGCCCTGCAGCAACAGAGCTCAGAGAAAAGTCTGGATGAAGGATATGCACTTCTGTCTTCAAGGGGACAGCTGAATCCACCATTCTCAGCCTGATACAGGAGCACAAAGGCCATGAAAAACCGTGCCAGCATTCACACCAGATCCACAAGAGAGAACGACTATGGGGAGTGAGGCAAACTCAGAACACTGAGCAGTGTCAAGGACTTCCTTCGTGTCATATTTGGCTCCAGCAATCCCTCTCCTTCAGGAAGCTGAAGAACTGTTTCACGTTCATAGTACCTGTGCAAGAATTCTTATGTGCCAAATAGCCTTTATGTGAAAGAGGCTTTCTATGCTTAGAATAACTAGCATAGAGGATCTGGAATCCTCTTAAGCTGTGGTGACTCATGGCTGGATAATTACCTACCACCCTGCTCCTCTGAGACATGCACCTACTGGACTGGTGTTCATCAGTCCTCCTAGTTTCAGTTCTAGCAGAGAGGCCAAGCCTCAAGTACCCCAGGGAAACCAAACATCTAATCCCTCAAGGTGGTGCCTCCAGGGCAAGGTTGAAGGCGTATGAGCGATACAGTGTGGGAGAACTGTAGTGTATCTCAGGATACAGAGCTATCAATCCAGTGCTGCGGTGGGGAGATACAAAATCTTTAATTAACTTTTGCTCACTTGCTCCCAGCACTGGTGGAGGTGGGTGGATGTGATCGTTGCTCAAGGGAGGATTCTTCCCTCCCCCTGCTTTTGAATTCCCAAGCAATTAGTGCTCTGCATAGAGCAACATAAATAGAGCTCCTCAAGCCTGGAGGGTTTTAGTTTTGTTTTGTTTTGTTCTGTTTGGGATGGGTTTGCCCTCCTACCTGTTCTATCAAATACCAAGCAATTTATGGACTACTTTCCATGTGTTTGCACACCCTTTTTGCATCTTAACTGACAACCTACATGCTTTTTTAATTAAAATTTTATTGGCTTTTCCAGGAGTGATGTACCTACTGTAAGTAAGCACGGTTCAGTACAGATAACATGTGGTTTGTTTAGCTATCTTGCAGGAGATTATTTCTGTTATCATTGTAAGTTGATTATTGTAATTATTGAAAGAGAGAAGGCTGACAGAGAGAGAGCATGCAGAAGGGAAATGGGGGGGAATTAAAAGATAATAATAAAAGATAATAACAGTTTCCTTTGTTCTTATTTTTTCTCTTGACAACCTACTGTACATGTTAAATTCCAGTTTAATGTTAAAGTCAATCCCTCCTGTTGCTAACACACCCCCATCAATAACACAAGGTCTTTAAACCCTAGATGCCTGCAATTAAATTCAGTATCAAAGAAAGCCAGAAACTGCCTCTCTTGTTAGTACTACCAGCCCTCTGAGTATCTCAAAATGCTTCTTTTCACCTCTTTCTTCCTAATTCATTTGACATTTTTAACCCTCTTTAGAAATCATATGGCTTGAGTGTACACAAAATTAGAGACAAGCGTTATGTGTGGGGGGTAATGTGTGTGCATGAAAAAACTGAGGGAGAGAGATTATACCCTGCACCGATAACCATGCAGTCCTGGCAACACTTTGAGGCCAATGTATGGGATGGGAAGGTGGAAACCCCTGAAGGCCAGTCACAATGCTGTTGGTGGAACACTGTGCTACCCTGCACTTGTCAGGAGGGGCAGTGTTCCAGGGGCAGTAAACATTCCCTGTTCATGAGAAATGCAAGGGAATTCTTCACATGCTGGTCATTGCAGTAAGAAAAGTGCTAACCATCACAGGTGGGGGTTTTTTCCCACCTTTCGGAGACACCGACCAGTGCTACTACTGGAGGAGGATATCAGAAAGGATCATCAGTAGGAAATGGCAAGACCCTCGTATAATTCAGATGGTGTTGATAAGGTTACATGTTTAGATTCCTTGATCCAGGCTACTAGGGCTTTCAAGGACTGAGACTTCGAATTTGACTGTATATTCTCTCAAATCATGAGAAGAGGGGATGGCGCAACCAGCTTGAGCTACTGAAGTGTTCTGGGCTGCAGCAATGTCTCCCACACCCTGATGACTTTGTGCTCAGTTGGATTAGCAAAAAGGGGAAAAGCATAGGTCCTTGTGGGACAGCACCACATCCAGGCATTAGAAGTAGTGATGTACATTCACATCTCTAACCGGGTATGTCCCACTGAACCATTCCCACCAGACTACAAACCCCCCATCCTCAGCAGGGACACGAAGGGTTTCATGGCGAACAGAGTCAAACACTGCAGAGACATGAGCGGGAAATCTGTCCTCTATGTATCAAATGCAGAAGTGCCACAAAAGCAGTTCCATCTAATGTCCTGGACTGACTCCAGCCAGAGCCCCCGTGCCATTCCAGGAATACTGTGAGCAGCAAACCTCACTCAGATTGGGGGGGGTCAGAAGTGAAGCCATCCAGCTAGCAGCTACTCAGATGCTTCTCAGAAAATACTCCCAACAGACCAAGCCCCACGAAACCGACCTGAAAAACAAAACCCAAGAAATCAATGCTGTGCTCTTTACAGTTTTTCTGCGGTAAATAAATACTGCATTACCTACACCGTGCTCACATTAAAGGATTTTCTTCACTACGGGTGGTTACTCACTTCAGCATATTTGGCATTTGCTTCCCCTCTTTGCCAGAGGACCTGATTTGTGATGTCTCATGAAACTCCAAAATGAAGTGCAGCTCTCCTTTCCTCTCACGGAAAAGGAGACTAACAAGCTGCACACCCTTGCTCACCTCTCCCAGGGAGGGAGAGCTACAGCCCATGTTATTGCTTTATAATGACATGACTATTTACGGTTGCAAAAGTTCTTGTCATGGTTCCTCTAGTGAGGAGGAGAAAGACAGGAGATAGGACTTTGAAGGTCAAAACAAATGGGCAAACCAGGAGAGTGTTTTTTCCACTGGGGGGAGGTGAGGGGAGAGACAGGGAGAATATGCCCCTTGAGATCATCTATGAACATAAAAAAGCAGTAGGGATCAAACCAGCCGTTTTTGATTTGAGGGGTAAAAATCCAGAGATCAGACTGTAAATATATTCACGAATAACTAATTTTACCATGTCTTCATTATCTAGCAGTGCCCATCCTGACCTGCAGGAAGCAAAGCAATGAAAGAAACTGGAAGGAAAACATTTTTAAATTAACCCAGATTTCTCAAACCACCTCAAACAGGCAAACAAACAAATAAAACAGCCTGAACAGTCACTCTCTTCTTGGATGCAAGCTCACGTCAACTTTTATTTTTCTGAATTGATTTGCTTGTCTGTATCGCTTGCCATTTTTATTTTTTGGTCCCTGAAAACGTTGTAAAACCCAACTAATAGGGGTACAAAATAGTAAGTTTTATGTACATTGCAGAAACTTGTATGTGATGCAGTTTGTTAAGATCTGTGCCGTTCCCCCAGCAGTGTGTCAGGTTTGTCTAACACCCAAGCCCCTGAGTTACAGGTTTACGGTGCCGATTTATAGCGCTGTACGTTTAATATAGTGGCGCGCTGTAAAAGGGCTTCTTCTTCTTTTTCTTTTTCTTCCTTTCTTTTTTTTTTTTTTCCCCTTTCCCTTAATTAATATTTTAGATGCCAGGAAGGCACCACCAGGGCCGGCGGCGGGAGCAGGGCTGTAACTTACGGAGCGCTCGGAGCTCGGCGCCTGGGGAAGGGGCTCCGCCGGTGCCGGGGCGGGCGGGGCTGCCCGGGGCAGTGCTGCCCCCTCCCGGCACCGCGCGGCACCGCGCCCCCTCGGGGCAGGGTACCGAGTGGAACAGCGACAAGCTCCATCACCCACCCATCCACCCACCCCTCCCCTCCCCAAGCGCCTTCAGGGTACTGAGCGAGCACTGTTTAAAAAGCGGTAATGATTTTAGGACAAAAAAAAAAAAAAAAAAAAAAAAGAGGGAGCTCCCTAATTTAAAAGAAACAGCCAACCCCACCCAAGATCGGGGAAACCAGAGAATTATAAAAATTGGACAGACACGACCCCCTTAATCCTCTTTTGCTGCTAATGTTAGCACTGAAATGTAAATAAGTGGGGCAAAAGCCAAAACATGGCAGCCTTTGTGCACTGGGAGGAAAACATCAGCTTTAGGCACAGGAGCTCTTTCCTGCACTTTGGCTGATCCACCGGGAAAGACTCTGCTGAGGCTGGGATCATGCCACATGCTGGGGCCACCTCTTCAAGGCCTTCACCTCCCTGGAGCTTACCTCCAGCCCAACAGGACACCCCTGAGACGCTAGGGAACATCTGGGTAAACACAGGAAAAACAGCAGCATTGCAGCTACTTTATAATAGAATCCTAGAATATCCTGAGTTGGAAGGGACCCAAAAGGTTTATCAAAGTCCAGCTCCTGGCCCTGAATACAACAGCCCCAAAAATCACATCGTGTGCCTGAGAGCATTGTCCAAATTCTTCTTGAACTATGTCAGACTTGGTGCTGTGACTTTTAAGTCTCCTTTTTAGCCATTCTCCAGTGAGTTTTTTCCCCACATCCCCAGTGAGATCTAACAATACTGCCTGCAAAATCGAGCTGTATTGTCTTACAAGGGAGGTGATGTGGCAGAAGTAAGTTGCAAAGTAAAGATGTGTCAGGGACAGAGGAAAGAAGAGATGCTTTGGCTTCCACTGCAGACCCTCTTCCACTGAGCACCCTTTACTCCGAACAGCTGCTTGCCATTAGCCATGCCTATCACTGGAGTCAGCTCCTGCTTTAGTCCCTGCTTCTCTCTGTCACTCTTCTCTCAGTCACTCTTCTCTCCTTCCCTAGAACACAAATTTGTCTGATTGTTTGCAATTAACTGTTGATTATGGTGCACAGAAGTCCAAAGAGGATAATTAAAAAACGTTCAGCCAGCAGCAGTGGAAAGAATCTGCTGCTGTAGAAGAGACAACAGTGCACAGCAAGCACATCCCTGCTCAGGGCAGGACAGCATGACCCGGTGAGGACCAATCAGGCAGGTGTGCACAGGTATGCAGGTTGCAGGGAGGGCAGAGCAAGCCAGAGGCTGGTGGTGATCTCAGAGAGCTTGGATGAAACACTGCAGCTTAGTGCTCCCGCCCCCAGAACATGTAAATAGGGGTAGCTCCCCATCCCATTATACCAACAGGACCAGGAGCCCTGGAAGTACAGCATGCAACCTAGGTCCATACGGCAGCATCAAACCCCTGAGCAATTTCATCAGTAACTTTGCTGAATGGGTTGAAGAAACACACTTTTCTGCCTTCTCTAGCAGCATCTCTTTTTAGACAAATTGTCAGTGGAAAGCCTTTCAAGAAATCACCTTGCTGTGAAATACGCTTTTGTTACATGAAATAAAGCACACAGGCAAATGCTGGAACTGATAATACAAAGTGCCCTCTCAGTCCTGTGTCAACACAGATCATTTTTATACACAGTAATAGACAACATGGGGTGTTGAGGAGAAGCCTGGGCAGCAACAAAGTACACATGATAAATTTAAACCTTGGAGGACCAAGTCCAGGAAGCAGAGTTTTATTGAGGTACAGGCATTTTGCCTTCCCAGTTTTACAAAAAAGAATTGCAAGTCAATTAGAATGAAGAAAAGTCTGTCCAGCTGTTTGCAGTAAGGTGAGTCTAAACACAGACCTCGGAGCCTCTCTCAGATGACACCTGTAAACAAGAACAGCCTGTGACTCTGCAAAGGGAAGTGGTAAGAGGAGTTGCAGGTAGGACTGCTGCTTCTCTCTAAGAGCGTCTCAGAAATTAAAAAAAAAAAATAGCTTTTCCACTTGAAAAAAAATTAGCTTTTCCAAATGAATCATCTATCCAGAAGGAGATACTGAACTTGCTCCACCATGGGCAAAACCAAGTCTTGGTACATGGTCAGATGAGCCAACACAGTTGTTTTGGCTGAAAGGAAGGGACCTTCTTCCTAGGCCCCTTGTCTTTCTTTAGCTCCCCACTTCTCCTGATCCTGTGAGCTAACCCTTCCTTCTCCTGGCCCCTCAATCCAACTCTTGTTGCTCAGAAAACCCTCCAGTGAACTATATGAATCATTAGCCTGGCAGGATAGGATCCTAATTTCTGGGGTGGTTTCTGCTATCTTAATGAGTTAAAGCCACTCAGGGTATAACACATGCAAGGTAAGAAGATGTTAGATGCAGCTGGAAGAAAAATATCTTCCTTCAAAGGGAAATAGAACAATGCCAAAGCCTAGTGAAATGTTTCAATAAGAAATAAACCCCAATTAAATCCCAACCTTCACCTGTATTTTGGTGATCATCTTGTACTCCAAATACAACCAGCAATGAAAAAATGGGTAAAAATGAAGAATAAAAAGAATAATTGAACTGCTTTGATTTTCAAAGAGAGGTTCGAGACAGCCTAACTATGCTTATAATGAGCATCTTTTTTTTTCCTCCATGGGAGATCTGTAGGGATATACTTGCTATAAAGATAAGGGCTCAACAAACTAGTAAGACATGATTGCAGGGACTGTGCCATTCTGCTACAACAAAGCATAGTTCAAGACATCAATACAATATTTTCTCTGAGAAAGGTGGAGCTAATTGCAAATTCTCTTGTTTTCACAGAAATCTGCTTCTTGGGTTCATTTCATGAAGCCTAAGCAAAGAAAATGTGAACTGCTGGGATACCAGAGCCAGAGTGAAAAGGAGCAGGAGTTCTGTGGAGGAGAAAATACAAAAATATAAACCGAATGAGGCTTGATACATCAGGGAGGAACTCTGCTTTGACTTTTTTTAATAATATCCCACAGCCTGAAGACACAATTCTAGTGCTATAAGAAAATAGCTCACCTCTGAAGCCTGATGTTTCAAAAGAATTTCAAAAGAATTGAAGTCCCATTAGATGTTTGTTTAAGGACTAACACGTTTAGCAGCTGTAAAACCTAACAATAATGTCTTGCTGTTTGTCCACTAAATCACATTATGCTCTAGCAGTGGGATGTATACTCTGCTCAGCTGTTCTGCCTGTCCCCAAAAGTAGAGTTTTCTCCCTGAATGTGCCACTAGCATTGTATGATTTTTGTTCTAGACCTTGCATTTAGGGCTGGTCAAGAAAGATGTGAGAAACATCTTTGAAAGATCTGACCTTCTGCCAGTCAGCTCAGGAACAACACAGGCAAAACCTGAACTGAGATTAAAAAGGAACAGTTTTTCTTTTGTAAGAATTCAAGAAGCAAAGGGTAACTCCTGAAATACAGAGCTGTGGGACACTTCTTGATTCCAGTGACACAGTGCCTTGCCCACGGTTTCACTGATGTCTGGACTACCGGATGATGGACAGGTCTAAAGGGGATAAGGGTTTTCTCATGACCAGCACTGTCTTAAAACAAAGCAGGCTGCCCATGTTTCATTTACAGTTTCAGCAGGAGCTTTGCTCTCTTGAACCTAGTCTGCTTTGGTCCCTGGATCCTATCCAATAGAAAGTTTCATCAAAACTTGATTACTCACTGAATCCATGTTTCAGTGGACTGGTAAGTCCCAGTGTCCTGGCATTCAGGCTGCTAAAATGTGACACCTTGAAGCCTCAAATCTTCATGTCAAGCATCTAATTTACCTCAATCACTGACAGGCTTTCATTCCATTCAGAGAAGCTGTTCTCAGTGTTTACAAAGTCATCCTTACAGCCCAGTCTAGCTTTTCTGATGAGCCTTATAGCCCAATGACAATTTTAAAGCTCTCACCACTGCTGTGGATATGGCAGACCCAGAACTGACAATCCTCAGAATTCAAATCAATAAATTGTGCCCCAAAGTTGTCAGTTTTGTCCAAAAGTTGTAAGAACAGATAGATCACTTAGAGACAATTTCAATTTCCCTTAGTCTGTATTTCCCTATGAGTAGTTGGCTGGAGATCTGGGTTTTTTAGAAAGAAGGAAAGAACAAAGACATTAATTCCTTGCTCCAGGAGACAGACCTGCAAAGACGTAAAATCCTGAGCTGGCAACACCCCCAGCCCTGGGGTCTCCAAAGTGCCACTGGGTGAAACCAGCCGTCATAGCTCATCAGCACAGAACAAATACAAAGTTTATTGTGTAATCATTGTTTCTGAAAGAATTATCTATTCTTTATCTCTGTGAGAGCGTGAGAGATTAAGTTTGGAAGCCTATTAGCCACCGCTGAAATGCCATTGTTATCATTCACTGTTAATCGTCACGCCTGACTCTAATGCACTTAATCAGAGCAGTTGACACTTGGGCTCTAAATGAGAGTCAGCCAAGCGGGAGAGAGGAGGCAAATGCCCATGGCTGTTGCATGGGGCTGGCATCTTCTGCTCATGACAGGTTTTGAGTCAAATAAAGACCCCAGCAGCAGGGTGAGAACTCCTGGCAGATTTTTCCAGATCCCTAGCTGATTGCAGCATTGCATCTTGGCAGTATATTTAAATGGCACAAGGAAGATAGCAGAAAAGCTGCCTGTCATGAAACATCCAACACAGAACTAACAGACATGCTGAGGAAGCCAGCCCCTGGTCAGGGAAAATGTTTCTTGGGGTCTTTTTGGAAACTCCTGCCTGCCAGCTGTTAATGGATGAGGCTGAATTGCAGTCTGCATGTTAATGAGCCTATTATGAACAGCACTTTATCTTGTGACAAAGGTGGATTTAATGGAGTTGAAAGGTTTCCCAGAGTAAATTTCTAAATGTCCTAATAACCAATGAAGACTCCATTAGTGTATTTATTAATTACGACACAGCCACGTTTCAGCAAGGCTGTTTCAGCAACCCAGGATGTGAATCTCTCAGTACAGGAAGCTCACAGAGGCATATCCTGCAACCCGAAGATAAGAGCCTGAAGGTGCGTGTCACAGCCCGAAGGACCTCCTCGCAATTCTGGGCCTCGTGGGTGGACTGCTGTACCAAAATATCACCTTTTACCTTGAAACACGTTGTTGGAGCAGAGCAAACCAGAAGCTGGAAAAGCCTGCTTTGTGCTGCACAAACATGTGGAATCCAGGCCAGAAGAGACCACTAAATAGTGCAGTGTAACCTTCTAGAAGCCCTTAACATGATGTTTCTTGTCTCATCTTGTACCTTTGCTTCCACTCTACTTTATTTGGCAATAATTCTAGCCTTGAGGTCTATCAGGAGATCCGGGTGCTTATCATCCAAATGCTCCAAAACACCTCCTCAGTCTATCTGTCACTGATGCAGTTCTGGAGTGGGATGAGGACCTGTCTCATGTAGGTTTGTAGGTTCGAGCCATATATCTCACAGTTCCCTAGGTATTCCCCATTGTTTCTCTGGGCTATTTTGATGAGGCTTTTGCCTCTAACATGAATCCTCCAGCAAATGTGATAGTCATGTCAGCTTCTACAGTCCCTGCTTTTACAAGCTGCTATGACATGTACCAATTGTTATTCTTTGCATGCCTGGGCTCAGATCCTTTAAAGGTCAGTCTCAAGGCTAAGACTGATTCTTTTGTCTCAGGACTGACACTGTCCTTTTTACCCTGCTGGTCAGAGGACTCTGTCTATCTATCTATCTATCTATCTTAGATGCTCTGGCTGGGTTTCCATGAAGATTGTCCAAGGGAGAAAGGAACCATGATAATTGGTTTACAGCACTGTCAGATAGAGGACATCTTTCTTTGTCTTTCAGATTATGATTTGGCTTAATAGTGACGTGTGAATGACTGCAGGCTTTCTGTGGGTTTGCTGGAGTCAAGCTTTTGAACTCCTTCCTCTCCTAGGAACTAGCACACTCAGAGGTGAGGAAAACAAGGTGTGCAATTAACATAACATTCTGGCACAATATCATGATTCAAAGTATCACCTGGGTTTTCCTTTCAGTGCTCATCACCTTTGCCTCTTATTGAAGGCCTTCTGTGCACAGAATACCTATGTTTTCAATTCGCATCTCATTTGGCAACCATACACCTGTCAAAAACCCCTTGCAAATACAACTGCTCACAACTTTTCATTGACAAGGAGAATGTGGTCTTTCCTTCCTCCACCAAAAACTCCAGTTGGGAAACTTGCTGTGAAAGGAGCTGCTATATCTCTCTATAGGAGATGCTTTCCTTCATGCCAGTTGGTTCATTAGTCATTTTAAAGGAAGGGTTTAAAAGTCTATTTAATTTAGAAAAGGAGACTAAATAGTGTTCTTCAACACAGTTTCACTCCAAGCTCTCAGCTGCATTGTAATTAACTTTACTATCTCCAGCAATCCAAGAGTATTTTCAGTCAAAATAAGAAACAGTACTTCTTCTATAGTACTTTCTATCCAAGATTGAATTATCATATCATCCTACCGCTATTGCCTTTCTTTGCTGTCGGATGAGCTGACCCAAGGCGCTGTGAAGCAGCGTGTCTCCGCTGACAACGACCAGTTTTGGGACAGACTCCATCCCACTGGCCCTGACTCAAAACCCATTCCTATGTACTCATGCTGTCTCATTTGAAGACACCGTGAAAGAGCCTATGCTGCTTGAGCCCTATTTCGTGGCTAGCATCTCTCACCAAGTAATTCTAGTTCTCATCGGGCGTCAGCAAGTATTAATACTGTACCCAGAAGAAAAAAGGCTGCATTTTGGTCTTCTAACAGGAATAAAAGTAGGGTCGTTCCACCCTTTCTTTGGAGCAAAGAAGAAATTTCTCTGAACATGGAAAGGGTTCTTTTCGGATCATCTGGACCTCACCTGGACTCAAATGCTATCGTACAGTCACATAACCATGAACTTCAATGTCATCACGGAAGGGTATCACTAGAGAAAGCGGTCAGTGCAGGTGAACACAAGTATCCACACACTTGTGAGAAACAAAAGGACTATAACAGATCTAGGAGTTTTTGTTTTGCCACTCCTCCAGGGATAAATTGCAGGAGTCCTGGCAGACATCCTGTGGGAAAAAAAATCTTCCTGATGTTCGTCACAAGTGACTAGGGAAGAGCATAAAACCACAAATAAAGCCATTTGTATTGCTAAATCAGTCCTGAACATGGTGGTTTTTCTGGAAAATACAAATAATATAAATTAATTTGTCAGCCTGTGTTTAGACCCCAGCCTCTTCCACAGCAATACATTGAGAAGAGCTGGTTGAAATAATTATTCTTGACTTATGCAATCATTCTTTTTATTTCTGAAGGCTAATGGAGTGAAAACATGCTTTCCAGACCTTTGCTAATGACAGAGTCAGAAATAATGATCGGGGACCCTTATGTTCTTCTCATAATGAGGACAGCAACACAAAATGATAGGGATGCGAGTCCTCAGCAATCACTTGTTCTTTATTTAAAAGGCAAATGGAGCATTCAGATGAGTTCTTTAGGTTAATGGAGCCACAAATAAGGTTTTGGGGCAAGGATTTTTCACAGATAATGCAATACAAGCAATATCTTCTCTGGAGGACAGAAATATTTACAGATGTTGAAATTTCTCTATCACAGAGAGGCAACGTAAAAGCCAACACTGAGAGGACAAACCAAACCTGTTCTTTATTTTTCATCCCCAACAAGTCTGCACACACAGTCCTCCAAGGTGAAGAGGCACCACATGCCCAGCCTGTGTGTCAGCTGGTGAAGTGGTGCAAGATGGTCACAGGCAATATGAGCCCCAAAAAAGGTTCAGAGAAAGGGACACAGCGAATTTGAAAATTACTCCTCATGTGCCTGTCACACAAAACTCATGTCTCCCTGCCATGCACTTTCCTGTCCCCTACTCCACACTCTTGCCCAAGCACAGATCCTGGCACCAATCCAGCCCCCACAAGACCCCCAGAAAAATGAAATGACCCAGTGACTCCTGCTCCACAGCTGAGAGTTATGAGATTGGACAGACCAAGCCCAGGAGGCCCCTCAGAGGAGCTGCAAGAAGCAGCTCAGGCTGTTTTATCCCAAGGAAGAATACAGAGGTAGCCATCTGCAAGATCTTCATCTTCAGAGGTTAGGAACAGAGTGTGGGAAGTCCCCCAGGCTCTTTACTGATGGTCAGAGGCAATTTGTTTGACTTCTGCTGCAAGCAGCTGGAAGAAATGAGAGCCTGGAAAAACTTCTGCCCTGCTGGGTCATTCTTTATTCTTAAAGAGATTGCCTCTGTTTCTTTCACACAGGCTGGTGAAGGCAGTGGCAAAAAGGAGCCCCTGTAACCTTGGGACAGCAGTTCAGGTCCAGGTCTCCTGAGGGATCTCATTTCTTGCTACATCACCACATGAAGCAGGTTCATGTTTCCCTTCTGGTTCTTGTTGTACTCATCAGTTCTCCTGTAAATAGACCTGAAACAACATCCATAGGCTGGGGACTTTTAGAGAAAGGGACCCATCTCCTTGATTGTTAGCACCACATAAATTAATTTTACACCACCACTTTCACTTCTACTGCAGCAAGAGGAGAGCCAGGCTCAGGTACAATCTCAGACATTTACTCTTAGCAAAGTCTATCCTGCAAAGACAGGATCTTCTTAGTCCTTTTTCATACTGCTGGTTGAGGAGGTTTAAAAAAGTCCAAATGCAGGCATACCCATATAATTGATTAGTCAGTAGCAGGAGGAGGCCGCATATAATCTCCCAAATAAGTTCTGAAAGATGTATATTAGTACAATCAACAGCATCTCGTTCCTTTCAATATGAGGCCATAACAAGGCGAAAAAAATTCTAACAGCCACTATGATACTTATAACTCAGTAGGTACCATGCAGCAGTCTTCTGGAAAGAAAGAGAGAATAATTCACAGAAACATTTGTTTTTTATCAAAACCTGCTTAGGCCTTTAGAAAAAGAAATTTAAACCCATTGATCTGTCAGGGTTAACAACACGAGAAGCAAGTTCAAGAAATTGGTTCAATACGCAAAACCCTATTTTAATAAAGCTATCTCTTTTCCCAGGCTGTGATCTCATCAACTCCCACAAGCTTAGTGGCAGGAACTTTTTTAATGTGTTCATTGGGAGTCCTTGAGCGTGTAGAGAGGAGCACCTTGAAGTGATGGAGGGAAGATGACTGGTCCTGCAAGGCAGGACTGGAGCCCAGTATCCTGGTGATGTGTGTCTGGTATAGTAATCTGTGAGAAGAGATATGGAGACAACATACTTAAAATTTGTGACCATAAAATATTCTACAAGACTTTGTGGGTTTTCATTAAGGTAGATGATGTTTGATTTTGAGGAGGAAAAGCTAATAAAATAGAGCATCTATTAACAGATCCATCTTCATATGTGCAACTCCTCCCTTAAGCTTTTTGACTTTCACTCGAAAACCTGGATGAAATCAAGATATTCCTAAAAATTAACTGGAAATAGACTCCCTTTCTATTGTCTTTACATCATTCTAAAGAAGTACGAGTCTTTGATGCTGTAAAGCAAGTACAAGCTGGAGAAATTCTGCTACTAGGACTTTCTCTCCATACTCTGCCCAAGACAGTATGAGATGCTAATCACTCTTCAAACCTCACAGCATGAAGATTGACTCTTGAGAGTCTATTAATGAAGACCCAGCTGCAATAACCTGGGTTCGTAGTTTGGACAGATGGTACAAAAATGCCCAAATAATGAACTGGGAAGGGCAGTTGTCCAGGAAAGTGCCTCAAGTAATTTTAAGTGCACATTTGACTAGGTGTAATTTATCAGCCAGTGCATGAATTTCTAGATGTAAGCATAGCTCCAAGCTCAGGAAAGATGTGAGCCACTTTAATCAGCTTGTCCCTGGGTGGGAAAGCAAGGAGAAGGGTAAAATCAGTAGCAGAGTGACATGTGCTGAGCACTGAGTAGGTTTCAGCAGTCACCTACACCCCCATCGACTGTGATTCACTCACTGCTGGTACAGCACTGTCACCCTTATCTGTAAGAGGCTAACACTGACATACACAACCAGCTAAAAACAGTCTGTGCTGGCAAAAATACATTTGCAAAACAGTAACTGCTGAGATCCAAATGTATTACCCTCTAGTAACAGATATTTCAAGATGAAAAAAAAAAAAAAGGAAAGAAAAAAATCCTGTGTTAGGGCTGTCATGAATAAGAGTTGACCAGATCAGAACAGTTCCTTTTTCCTGCAATCCAGGTGAATGACTTGGCATTTGGCAATATTAAAAAGCATTTTATTGAAATGGACACTGCAGATTGCACTATTATATCTCTCTGTGTAACCACTCTGTCCCCATCATTACTGGGTACTCCTTCAGTTTGTGTGTCATCCTCAGATTTTATCAGCAGCAATTTTATATTTATTTCAAGATCACCGATGGAGAAATTGAAATAACACCGGACACGGACTATTTCATAAAAACTTCACTCCCATCAGTCAGCATTCCCTGCCTCTTTTGACTCAAGTCAAAATATTGTGCTGGGCCATGCTGAACACATTGCAAAAGCACATTATCTCTCTGGAGTCACTGTCGACAACTGAATTTGAAATCACATACAAAATGAAAGTTGTTCTGTTTAGCAGGCTCTACCTCCTTGAAAGCTATGTTGCCTGATATTAGTTATATTTCTAGTTAGAAACGGACCCTCATATTTCCCTGCACAATATTTTGCCAGATATTAATTTCAGGTCGTTCAGCTTATAACTATCATAGCCACTGCTGTTACACACCTCTGAATTACTGACAAAACCTAAGACCTTTGTAGTCATCTGCAATATTGCCAGCACTCCCAGGTTCATTAAAACCAGATGTTTCCTGGGCCAACCTTCTCAAGACTTCTAGATATATGTTGTCCTAATAGATAATGTTTAGCAGATTCTTCAGTTATTTCTTCTGGGAAGTAATCAGCCTTATCCAAGCCCATATGCTGTGGCTTTTCAAATATGGAATAGGAACCATGACATAATGCCTTTGACTTCCTGCCTTCATTATAATATCTTTAATTATCTGTTGCTGATAATGACAGTATGCCTACTTTTCCTAATCCCACAGAAAGTTCTCATTACCTCTGCCTTCTCTCACTAAACCAGAGGATTGTGTGGAACGTTTAACCGTTTCCCCCTCCAACAACCCCTTTTCTGTTGCCCCTTTCCCCTTTCTCACCCTATGAAAGGGTGTTGTGGACAAGGAACAGCAGGCAAGTTCTTTAGAAGGATCAGGAAGGATCCCCAAAAACTGCATAGGGATTCAGAGGCTTTCTGCAATTCATCTACAGATTAATAGGACCTAAAGCCCTGCTGCAATTAGGGGAAAGTTATACAAAAAGAAAAATTTGCTCCCATCCTCAGGATCTCAACACTGTTGTACAGGGCTTCTCTCTATCAAAAAAAAAAGTAATGAAAAGTAAGTTAATAGTTGGCACAGAGGCCAGAACAAAGACAGGGACAAAAGTCAATACTCTGAACTACTAATTTTGTGTCTTTTTCCCATTTTACTCTTTTTTCTTTTTTTTTCCAAATTACATGCCCCATCTTGTCTTCACTGCCACACGCACAGCTGAACTAAAAGTTTTGCACTCAGAATAAATATCTACTACAAGGGGAAGCTTGTTATAGTAATAGCACATTCACCGCACACAGACTGCATTCTAATAATTACAGTCATGTAGAGAAATCCTCTTAAATCAAAGAAATACCACAACGAATAATGAGAATGTTCAACAAAACTCTCTGAAGCAAACAGAGAAATAGAAAGATTGTTTGACCTTTTAATACACCTGCAATGCCCAAGGAATGGCTGCATCCCACAGCCCCCTGAACAAATGCCTAATGCCTCTAATAAAATCATTTTCCTGCGTGTGTCTGTAACAGCCACATGGCTCCTCTTAGCAACAGGATAAGACAGTTGGAATTATACAGAGCAGCATTTCCCAGGTGTTTTGATTTTGGTGTTGCAGTTTTTTTGTTTGGTTTTGGTTTTTTATTGTTTGTTTTTTTTCTTCCAGTAACAATGTCCATTGACTAGGCTAAGTCATCAAATGCAGCATCCATCTCTTCTCAGAAGAGTTAGGCAGTAGCAGAATACCAGGGATGCATGTGTGCAGTCAGCCAAGGGCTACTTTGTTAGTCACTGCAGCCTGAAGAACCAGCTGCAAAGAAACACATATCCCACTGGACAAGCCACACTTCTCTGGGAGAAGTAGGATGAATAGCCTGATCTTAGGGGTCTCATAGTCCTGAAGAAGCTGTGAGGGTCAGAGGGGAATTTTGATGAGTGCCTGAGGCAATGGCACCTGCACCTCCTCACTATCTCCGTTGGCTTATGATGGAAGCAGCCTTCTTAGGTTTTAGGTTCACCCCATGTAGAGGTAGTTGCAGAAAGAGAGTCCCTCATTGTCTGGGATTGGGGATGAGCCTATACACTCCCCAAAGCACCCTATATGGACTTCAGGGCATTAACTTGTCTTTGTGATGCAACCGTGCACAGAGCAGAGGCCATCAAGTTAATTCTAACCTAATTATCATCCAAACTGGAAGGGGGATAGCTGCGAAGCTGCTTTGCTCTACAGCAAGGCTAATTTTCTGGGCACTGAAAGGTCTACTGGATCTATACAAGCTGAGTTTTTACCTGCACAGAGCTGCACTGTGCCATGAAGACTCACCAGCTCGTTAGGAGAGGCCAAGGCACAGCCATGGGTCAGGTTTCCAAAACAGTTCGGTTCCCGCAGTTAGGTCTGTGAAACTCCAGTACTAGGTATGAGCACCAAACTGTTTGGAAAATCAAGCCCTAAGCTCTTGAAATCTGCTCTTTCTCATGCTCTTCCAATTACTTCATGCTCTTCCAATTACTACTGATCTCCACATTTAAAAGCCTGGTCGTGCTGAGGGGTGGTGTGATCAGCACGGTAATAGAAACAGATTTTTGGAGTCTAACAAGCTACGTTTAGTTGAAATGTTTTAGCCATTCTTCCTTAAAAGCAGCATTAAGAATGGGAATAAAATAGTAACAGGGTGTTTAAAATGACAGCCAGAGAAGGCAGAAGTGTTTCACTAATCTCTCATAATTCTCTGGACATGTCAGAGGAAAGCCACGACTTACTCAGGCTGTCAAAATGCTTTTGAGCAAACATCACAAAAAAGAGAAACTATAGGAATTCAAACAGCATAGTGAAGGAGGTAAACTATTATTTTGATGAAACTTTAACAAAGGGAAAAGAAGTGAAGAATTAGATAGCCTATTTTCACCCTGACAAATGTCATATGCCTCAAGGCTCCACTCTGGATCCCACGCTGTTTAATTTGCTTGTGTTTTTGAATTATCTAGAAAGGGCTGGAACTGAAATAGAAAAAATGCACTAGCCACAAATTTTTAGGTGGGTGAGTAGTAAGAATTATTTTAATGACATTCAGGAAAACCTTAGGCAACCAGATGACTGGCCCAAGTAATCAAATTCAAGTACCAAAACACCAAAGACGCAACACTGGAAAAGGGGAAAATATTGCTTGCACAGAAATCTAAATGTAAGTGGGAAATTCTTTCTTTACCAAGAAAGCAGGGGTTTTTTTACACCCATCCCATGATCTGTACCCCCAAACTGCTGAGGGCCCTCACTGCTGCACAGTTAGCCCCTTAGCAGGCACATGCTGCGATGTTACAGGGAGGAGGAATGCTCAAGACCTGGGGCTGGGGAGAGGATGCTGCACCGCAGGTGGTGCAAAGATACAATTCAGGTGACGCAAGGAAACAGTTCAAATCGTCACTGTAGATATATCCCTGTAGATTCAATCTGTACACAATTGATAGCAGATAGCCAAAATTGATTAAAAATTAAACACTCAAAAGCATTTGAGTAATTCTGTGTAAGCACTACAAACCCAGCTGAAATCCTACACATCGTGTCCCTTCATTGGCTCTGAAAACTTCCTCAGAGATACTGCACAAGTTAAATGTGGACATGATTTCTGTTAAAGCAAGATATTAAGAAGACATCCTAGGGAAAGAGTAGAAGACAAGGTCAGTAGATAAGGTTAGGGTTAAAAATTACTACAATAAGAGTGATACAACTGGTGCAGGGAGAAAAAGGGAGGCCAAGGGAACAGGGAAGCAGCAAATCCTTTCTGGACTGAAAATTCTTCCACTTCCAGGATATCTGAGGGCCTTGGTTAAGGCTGCCCTGGCAAAAAGGATGAGTGAAAGGGTTAGGGTTAGGAAAGAGACAAAAACTACTACTCCAATTTGAGTAGGGCAGGAAAGGGGCTGCCAAAGGATAGATGGTCTGCAAAAATAGCTCTCCTATAAGATCCTGCTTATCCTAAATATGCCTGGGAAGGCTGAGACAAAAGTTAGCCAAGGTCAGCAATTTGAACTGAGGTATGTATTAGGGTTTGCGTTTAGGGTATCTGTATTTTTGAATGGGGGTGGGAGCAGGCTGCCAAACTAATGCTTAAGCTGTTGAAAGAATTCATCCCCTGAGACCTTTTATACAATAACGTGAGGAAGGAATGTGTAATCTTTAGAGCATACCCACTTTATCCCTACTCCTTACTTCATAATGTCAGGAAAAAAGACAGGCAGTGAAAAAAATCACAGCAAAATCACCACAAATAGAAAGAAATATTAAATACTTCTGGCAAACAGGTGTTTAAGCCTATGTACTCGTTGCTATAGCAGACCAAGGACACAGGGTGATTCAAAATGAAAATGTATTTGTCTAAGGATAACATTAGTTTCCAGAGTCATGGGAGTTAATGATAACAACAATTTTTAGAGTATATTAAATGCCATTCTTCAAGACTTAATCCAATCTCTAACTATTTCAGGATCAGGATGAGATCTAATGGGGCTTGAGAAAAAGGTTGAAAGGATTGATTATCCTGCATCTGCCTGCTGTGAGGTTCTTACATCTTCCTCTGAAGCATGTAGTGCTGGCCAGGGTCAGAGGCAGGCGGCTGGATAGGAAGGCACCCTGGATTAGCTTGTTTGTACTCCCCCTGCTCTGCCTTGCCTGCAAGCTACTCAAGGTTTTATGTCTGTAATCCACAGCTCTCCTTGAGGAACACAGAGGGCCTCTGAAATGCTAAACAACCCAGGGAAAGAAGCTTACCTGAAGCCATGAGTAAACCCAGCAGTCAAACCTCTGGCACAGATTTTGGCTTCTTCCTCTTCTAAATGGCTCAAGGTTTGGACGTCTTTGTTTTCAGCCCTGTATCTGAAAGATAAAGGAATTAGCAGGATTTCTTTAATCTTTGTGTTCTCCCAGATAAGTGTATTAGGGGAATTTTGTAGGTTATGGAAATATTTATTTTGAATTAAAATTAAAGCTGCACCAACACTATGTGTTACTGTGTCTTAGTGTAGGACACAACTGAGCCATGCAGTCTCCTATATCTGACTACAGAAACATCATTCCTTTTGCCCAGACCTAAAAAAATTAAATAACCATCCTCTCTTTTCATCCAAACCCACTTTATACCTGTTGCAACACGGAACACATGGAGTCCAAAAAGTCTCCTTAAAATAGGTATTTTATTTTCAATATTTCATAGAGAAATTGATTTTGGCTTTCAAGCAGCAAAGAACTAGAGGTGTAACCTGGGGCATTATGGAATCAGCATGTCCAGTTATTGACAGAGGAGACCAATAATTCTATTTCTGTGTAAACTTCTTTTAGTGAACGTAAGAATATCTCAGTTGGTCTTGCTTGAGCTCTCTCCAGCCTGTTTCCTCTAATTTAATCAAAAGGGAGGTTGCTTCTACTGTTTAAGGTAGAGTATAGAAAAAGTGACAGATAATTAATAGGCAGACATGTTTCCTCACTATGAGCACGGTTATTGCTGGTGTCTACAAAATTTCCTTCCCAGATCCAAGGGAACTACAGTTTTTGGAACAGATCAAGCCCAGAACACACTCTGAATCTCACAGGTAAAGATTTGTGAGCAAAGTGAACATATTTCTCAGGTGCAGTGCTCCTCTGCCTGAACAAAGGGATACAGGGGAAGGTGAGGAGGACAATACAAACCCTTCCCATTTCAGCAGCTGGGCCTTTCTGATTCCTCCTCATGGCTGCATGAAGCCCTCGCTGAACACAGCAGCCCACCAAGCAGCATAGCTCCAGCACCAGCTGAAGTACTCTTTTACCTAACAACTCTAACAATCCTACCATAGCTTTCCAAAAATCTCTCACTCCTAGTTCTGACTCAGTCAACACTCAAGGAAATGCAGTTTAATTAACCCTTTCTCATGAGGATTACGTTCAAGTACCCCATCCAGATAAGTGCTAATGTTGGCTCAGGTCATACTGCCTCAGTTTCTCCTGCCACAATTTTTTTCCCCCCTTCTGCCTTCAGTAAGCTCTTTAGATTCAAGCACTCACCTCAGGCCAAGTTTTTATTTCAAAGCTGGATTACTGCCTTAACTCCCTCTTCCCATTTTTCTACCACTTAGTTCAATGTTCTCTGACTGTGAGGATGTAACACACCAACAAAGGACCAGGAAAAAGACAAGGGATTAAAGTATAAATGGATCTAAATACTTAATAGCTGGAAGTAAGGAAAGTGTGACCTACATTAATCAGAGGCAAAGCAGTGACAATGGGCTTCAGCTGGTTGTGTACCTAATTGTTTGTGTGTTTATTTATTTATTTTTAAGGCACCAGGTAGCAAGAAAATATTCTTGAAAATGTTTCATTAATTTGTAGCTTCAGACATGATTTGGAAATTTTCTACAGCTTGAAAACAAGCAAACAACACTTGAGGGAAAAAAATAGAATTTAGCTGTATGAAAACTGCCACACCAGACAAGAGACAGTCAAGAGTCACAGGTTGAACCCACTGTGTGTAAATTACTGAGATTTCTATTTAATTACACTACAAGGCAGTTCTTGAAACTTATCCGACCTTTAAAACTGCAGCTTGAAGCTCCAGGCCCCGTAGTCAAGAGATGATATGAGAGTCTCAGCTTCCATCACACATAATACTGAATGTCAACAATGTTCAGATATCAAGAAAAAAAAAATACTTTCATCTATCTATTTTTGACTTACAATTTTTAAAGGCAAATTCATGTGGGTGGTGTAGCAACTCGTCTTCTGAACTGCTGGAGTGAGCAGTGCAATAGACATGGAGCTGTTGTAAGTGTGCAGATCTCTCAAGGGTGCTGGCTGCGTCCTTTATTCTCACTCCAGCTGCACTAGGAGAAAGGACAGAAGATGCAAATGGCCATTGCAAAGGGCTGGGCTTGTGCCACCTCCTGCCTTGTGGGAAGTCTGGGAAGAAGACTTGTTCTGCTAAGACTTCCTGGCCTGCCCAAAACAGGGCATGCCTTTGGGGCTCCCCAAGCCTGAAGCAGCGAGCAGCTGAGAGTGATGCATTCACTTCTTCAACCCATACCCTCTTTGCTATCCTCCTCTGAAGCACCACAGCTTGACTCACTACTGTACTGCTGTCTCCATAGCCTCTTGAGCTCTGGGCTGGATTGGGTTTCATTTAACAAATCAGCCTTCTACCCCCCATTTTAACAGTAATTGATTGGAGATGCTTTTAACTGTTCCTTCTGGGTGTATTAATTTTTTACAGATTGAATTTGGTTTGATGAGGCAGGAAACCTGAAACTATTCCTGGCATCTCCTGTATACTCAGAATAACCACTCTAATGCATTCAGAGGAGCACACAGCAGCAGGGTGGTAACAGATCAGGGTGGGGAACGGGGAGGCAGAAGTGGGGTAAGGGGAGCCTATGTAGTCACCTATCCATTTCCAAAAGACATCAGTAAGTGATTGCTTACCCGTGTCATCTTTTATATTAAATGTTTTTTCACAGCGATGCAGGTATTTTGATCGGGCTGGGGCTGCTGACATTAACAGATATTAAATATACTCAGGAGAAATATGATCAAATGTTTGAAGTGTCTAGTAAATGTGCTGTTAGCTGCCCTCCCAGGGAGGCTTAGTGCAAGCTATTGTGTTTTGCTGAGCGAGAGAAAGGCTGGAATATTAGACAAGGAATCCAAAGGCAATTTTATCAGCAGCGTTATGCAGCTCTGGAACACATTGCTTTTCTATTGGAAGCTTTCCTATTACAGCCATCAAATTACTTGCTATTCTTAAACACTGAAATGCCATTTTGCATTTTAAACCCTCTGAGCTGGCAACTGTAAAGGATTGCTATGCTCAACAACACCTCCTTATTGTGACACTGTGGTGATGCCCTGGGCAGGGCTGGGCTTCGATGTCCTTTAGACCAGACAAAGGCTTTATCCTTCCTGCTCACCCAGAAAGGAGTGGGAGACACACTTGGCCAAGCTTACTTCCAGAAATGTAGTGCCAGCAAACTCCACCATTACAGCTCAACTACTGTGCTCCTGGAGCAGAGAAAATAACAGATGAAAAGATAATTGGCAGAAGAGACGGGAGGTTGGCCCCACTGGAACTTATGTAAAAGAACATGAGGAAAAAAGACTGGAGAATATCCTCCTTCAAAGTCTATGTCTGCACAGTGGCTATTTCTCTGGTTTTCAGCTTTTGAATTCAAGAGAAGCAGCCTGAAGCTGCTCCTTCCTCTTGGCACAGGAAGGCCTGAGCCTGTGAGAACTCTATTAAGTCGGGCAGTGTAAACACTCCCTTGCAGAGGTTTGCTCATCCTCAAAACAGCATTTCTATCCTGCAGGACTCTCCTACAGGGTTATAAAAAGAAAACCACATAAACATGAAAGGCCATTTTCTTTGGTAAAAGGCCAGGTTTCCCCTAGAGAAAAGCGGCCTTTACATTTTACAGAAAAAATTCAATTGGTTACTAACTAAGTTACATAGATTAGTGACACACACAGTATTTTTCTATCTTGGAAAGCATCCTCATTCCTTTAAAACTTCCCAGGATATCCAAATAATCCAAATAGAGCCATGTCTAGAGTAGGTACAACCCTTCAAAATACTCCCCTCCAGCCAAAAGTTCAATTCAGGCAAAACGAAGGAGCAGTTGGGGTTTTTTTTAATTAAAGAAAGCACATACCATGTTTCTGGTATACATCTACGTCTTACCTGAGGCAGTCAGTCCCAGGAATAGCCTGAAGTCTAGGACATTCCTGAGACCCAGGACTACATATCCAAAGCATCCTTGTAGATGATTTGAATCCAGCCTGAACTCAGTCCTGCCCACCTTTCCAACAGACAATGCTAGTGCCCTCCTAGTATGGACGTGGACTGTCTCATGTGTCCTATCAATTATGTGATGTTGCTACAGGGCAGAAAAGACACCGAGGACAGAGCCATGCATTGCCCACTCACCCTTTAGCACCCCTACAGTATGGTGTTCCCCTTCTCTCTCCTCCTCATAAATGTGGGCTGAACAGCTGGATTAGACCAGGAGTATCCCAAGGCAGCGATTTAACAGGCTAGACAGCCAGTGCAGGTGTCTTCATTCAAGGTTTTGAGATTAGTCATTAATCAGTCATGATGGTCAATAAGGAATTGGCCAATGCACTGCAGAGGATTTCAACACACTATTGAAGCAGCAGCAGGTGCTGGCTTTGGAGAACCAATGGTCTCATTTAGCAAAGCAAGCCCTAGGCCCTCCTGTTTGTTAGAGCAGCCTGCTTATTTTAAATTCAAACCTGCTGTCTTTTTCTGCTCCTCTTCTTCTATTGCTAAAAATGGGTTTATGACAGATCTTGATGGATATGAATTGTCTGCCATATGGTGTTTCCTTTCCTGACTGTTATCTCCATATGTCAAATGTACTTGGATCTGATGATCTCCATACAAATGATAACAAAACAAACAGACAAGGAGAGGCCAGACTACAGGGGAAACAGAATCCCTATCAGAGAACTGAAATACCAGCAGACAGCCTTTCTACAGAAGACAGTACAGTTTACATGCTGTCACTCAAAAACAGTGACTACTTCCAGGCACTCTCACACATTAGTTGCTCTCTGACTGCTAAGAAAGGATGTGTTCAAGGGGAAATTCCCTGGGGATCCACCACCCAGCTTAGGAGATACAGGGTAGTGAGAGACCTAATGAGTAAGGTTTTTTTGCCTCCAGTATAACTGGTACCAAGCTTTTTATAATTTGGTTTTTTCCTGGTAAATTGGGAAAATTATCAGAAGTGCCTCAAGTGAATTAAATTTACCAGAGATTTGATCTCCTAAGTCCCTTAGACACTTAAAAAATTGGATCCCTTCTTTCTTATAGTTGTTGCCTTTCTCCTTCATTTTCTTATCACATTGCCATTTTCTTTTGTGTCTTTGAGACTTTTCCCACTCTCCAAGGGATCCAACAGCAAGGCATACTTAAAAAACACAGGATCATAAATACCTCATAATACAGGGTGGTAGGATTCCAATTTTTCGCCATTTTGTCCCTAATTACTTTTGTCCCTAGTGGTCCCAATTTTTATTTCCTAAACCAGATGTGGGAATTCCCGCTCGTCTTTCAGGCTGTTCCCCCCTGCAATGAGCATCTGTGAACATGGGAGTGCTTGCCCCCAGCAAAGTCTCCTTGTCGTGTCTGTTGAAAAGAGGACAGGCTATTCCAGGGAGGCTGGTGACAGTGAGGACAGGTGAAGCCCTACTCCACAGCACTTTCACGTCTGTAATGGGAGCTTTCTCTGAGGCAACACAAATACAGAATCACACTGCACAGCCCCTGTGACCATACTGCATCACTGGAAAGGAATCATCTTTCCAATCTGAAATATATCTGTAGCCCTGCCTCCTTCTTCCTGTGCCCAAACTTTCAGTGAGAGAGCAAGACACAGTGCCTTTGTTCCTGGCTAAATTCACAAGGAATGAAGTTGTTCTTTACAGGCCAAGGCAAATCTGTGAAGTTCCTGAGAAAGAACCCACCAGTAAGCTAAAAGGTAAAAACTACATTTTAAGAATGATAGTTTTTGACTTTCCCAAGTTCTACTTCTCTGAATCCTTCTTTTCTTGTTTTTTTCCCTCACAGTTATTGCCCTGCTGAGCTGCTCAACAAGGGAATCAAAGTGTTGGAATAGAGATCTTTGCAAGGTTAGAGAAGACACCTTTCACTTTAACAAATTATGGTCTCCATCTGTTTAGCATCCCTCTCATGTGTCTGTAACAGATACAGGCAGAATTGATTATCTTTACTTCAGGCCTACTAATTAAAGCCCTCTTCTGATGTAATGGTACCACTAAAATTTCCACTTGGGTCATCTGTGTTTTTCTGCAGATCCTATCTTTTTTTTTTCTCCAAGGCAGGGGAGATTATATTTAAGGGAGTATATTTTTTAAGGGAGACCAGAGGGCAAAGAAGTGAAAGGAGATAACAAATCTAAACAACACAAAGGAGTTCTAAGACCTAAAATAATTCATGTTGGAAGAGATTTTAAGGGGTCCATCTAAAACTAAGGACAAAAACATCAAGCATAAGCTCAAAGTCATCTTCAAAAGCAGGTCAGGTTGCCAAGGACCTTGTCCAGAAGTTTTGAAAATTTTCAAGATGATGGTACCACAGCCTCTCTGGAGACTTGTTCCAGTGCTTGACAGCACAACTGGCAGGCCAATACAGCAACCAAATAAAGAGGTTTATGGCTGGTATCTCATCTTAGCTATCCTTTCAAGGCAAAACATGAAAATTGGGGAGGAATATGGCCAGTATTTGCCTGGGGCTCAGCATCTACACAAGAAAATGTTAAGGCCCACAAGAGGAGCCGGCAAATTGATGTTTCGAGCTTTTGTTAAACTATAAAACACATCAAGGATGCTAGCTCCTAGGGAAGCATAACTTAACCTGTACAGTCATTTGGTGAGCAGAGAGGATAAAATAAGCACTGCAATAATTTGCCTTGAGGAGCTGCCATTCAGAGCCCAAGCACTTCCCAGAGCATCCCTCATCAGAGGGCTAGCCACACTGCACTTCAAAACCAGGAGGGTTTAGGGACTTCCTTATCACTCATTATGCTACCTGTGTTTTTATTAGTCTTACAGTGTTACACATACTTGCTTTGCTAGATTACATGGCCACAGCAAATTTCCTTCCTTCTGTTCCAGAATCTTTTTCAGGATCTTACCCAGTGATCCAGGTCCATAGCACAATCAGCAGAGGGCACACAAGCAGAAATGAGTGGCAGTGAGCAATCCAGGTCAGAGGAACAACAAACCAGGTTATGCCACCTTCAGTGCCGAATCTGATGCATTAAAATTATGCCTTAAGTGCTGAGACACTGACCTCACTGTGAGTGGGGATGCTTACATGAGGAGTCAAGCACAGGAGAGGGACAGAACTCTTCAAGAACTGCCTCTTTCTAAAAGTCACCTGCTAGTTTGAGTGCAGTTAACAGAGGTCAAGTTCCCAGTGAGTCCTGGGTGAGCTCCTGGGTGAGTCACTCACTTCAAAAACCTTGCCACCATTTGCTGGCTCCTGTGATGATAGTGGTTCCTCAGACCTTTGTCATCGAAGGAAAAGAGAGAGGCATAGGTTGGAGCAGACCTTTTGATGCTCAGGGAAAGCCGAGATGTTTCTAAGAAGCTGCAATACACATGTGGTTTATTTGTCAAATTATTAACACCTGAGATAACGAAAAGCCTGCTGCTTCTCTAATTGAATCAAATTTTGGCTATTGGCTCAGGCCAATAGTAAGCAGACTGGTTGGGTTGCCTCTCTTCTACTTGTTGGTTGTTATTAAATGTGTATCTAGTATATCTAAAAAAAAAAAAATAAAAAAGGCATTCATTCTTTTGAGCTAGCTGAAACCATTAGCTGGTCCAGACAGAACGAACAGACAGTAAAACATGCTTGCACACACTGGAGTTTTTCTTTGCTTAAGTCTAGAACCAACCAAGCCTGAGATTTCAGTATTTAGCATTAAAGTTCATACTTGTTATAAGGCAAATCTTCTGGGTCACTTGCTCATTAGCCACAGAAGTGCTCTTCTTGGAAGTGCAATATAAGTAAATACATAAGAGTTAATTTATGTAATTCAATTTAAATTCAAGAAAAATGAACCTGAATATTTTTTCTTAGAATCATTCAGCTTTCCAGGACTCTGGTCTTCTAATTGTGCTTTAACAGCTCCTCTTAAAGCAGCAAGCAGTTTAGCAAGAAGCACTGGGATATGGGATGGGCTGAGGGCCAGAAGGGATCAGTTTGGGTGGACAGTGATCACCCCAGCATTAAGGCTGAAAGAAAGCAACAATTTCAGACCTTCCTCCACCACTGCTCCAGTTACCAGAAGTCTATCTGTAAGGATTTATATAGTAAATAGCTCCTAGATTTGTCTCTTGTACATCTCTGACCATTAAGTACCAGTGTTATTGCCCTTGGGGAGCACTTAATGTCTCCATCTATTTTAATTTCTTATCATTTTGCACTGGTTCTTTAGAAATGCAATTTCATGCATTGCTTTCTTTCAGTCAATACCACCTAGACAAATTGAAGTTGGTACATACACAAACTCCTTAAAGATAATAATGCCCTGAGATGAAAGGAAAATATTTGACTGCTTCATATACTTGAACAGGAAGGAATTGAAAGGACCACTACCAACATCTGCCAACCTTGCCATTTAGTTGTATATTTCAAGAGTTTGATTATATTGTGTTGTCAAAATCTTGCACTTCAATTCAGTACGATTTTTGCCAACATAGTGTGCACTTCAAAGCTGCTGGTGCAATTGCTTCTATTTAGATGGTGCCCTTTAATCAACATAAGATCTAGCGCTACAGATAGCATATGTAGAACTCATAGAAAGCCTTTCCAAATCACAACATTTACACGCTCTAAAAAGCAGGCCTATCTGTGACTGGAAAATAATAGAAATCATAAAGCTTCCCTAATTAGTGCATTCAGTTTTGGTGCCATCTAAAGACTGAAGCACGTAAGTCTCCATGTTTAAAATTAATTCTACAAGACACAGAGGAATCACTGTAGCGCACAAGCAGAGCCAGGAAGGATGAGAGAGGAGGAACTGGAACAGCAAAATGACTGTGGCACTAATGATTATGGCTAATAACAAGATGTTGCAAGAGTTAAATTGTCCAGAGAGAGAGAGAGAGAGAGTGAGTGTAGGGGTTTGTGTGAGTGCATGGGACTAGAATGAAAAGGGTGAACTGCTCAATCTCAGTGGAGTTGAGCAAGTTTTTTAGTATAAATAATGTCTTGAATGAAGTTTAGTTTATAGTCTATTTATTCCTTATGAAGTGTCTGTTTGCTGATTTGAGATTTTTTTTCTGAAATTAATTCACCATTGGAAATTGACTCTGAAAACCTGTTAATTAATTCAAGTGATCTACACTTCATTCACAAGCTGGTTTTTGGAAAAATTCTGTGCCAGAAACCGCGCTGGTTTTGTATAGATTTCTAGATGAATGAATATGCTTCTCGATCCCTGGTTGCTGTGCCTCATTAATTGCTAACACTGGTTTTCAAACACAGATTCTATTACAAAATTCAATGTATTAAAAAAAAGTCACACACAAGCTAAAATTCACAGTAAAATGTCAGGGACAACATTTTTCCTTTTTTCAAAGTGTTTGTGTGCACATGTGCTTCTGGGAACTCTGGCCTCCAACTCCCCTTGGAAGAACAAGGCAGAGACAATGACAACTAAGTCCCAAAACAAGGGACAAAACATCACAAACATCACTGCAAACATCTTGCAAACATCACAGCAAAGGACTAAAGAAGTCAAAATTAAGGATGCATTTGTGGAGAAAGCAGCAGTTTGAGCCTACATCTCTTAATGTGAGAGACATTTCAGATAGATGTTTTGCATAAGTTGAAGAGATACCCTAAGCAAGCACAATCCCAGCAAAACCATTCGAAATCACAAACGTTGACGGCAAGTTGATTAAGTGAATCTGTTAAATGTTTGATTTTACTACGTTGTTAATGAGTGGAAGTATCTTGGGTTTAGATGGTACATTTCTTTGTACAAGAGAAGGATGGTCATATCCCATCCTGCTAATGCAGCAAATCTCTAAAAGCCACAACATTTGGGTTAGTGACAACAATGCAGATATTGCACCACGTGGCTGCAGCTGCCGGTGTCAAATTTTATTAAGTGACATCTAAGGAGGACAAAGTAACTTCCTGCACATATTTGAAGATTATATACAGCAGAGTTGAAAAAAGACAATATACATGGTACATAAATAGCACAGCATGTCTGTATGGTGCTAAGCTAAATCAGAGTCCAGGTGCAACACAGTGAGGACTCACACATACCATACATTTCAAACACATTACAGGTGAGTTCCCTGATTCAGTTGCTCAGATGGATACCTAATGTGAGGTATCACAAAAAAAGGAGCTTGTAATAATAGAATCTACCAAGTAAAAGGACAGAATCACCAGAGAAAGGGTAGAAGCCAGAATTTTGAAATACAGACAATTTGATAGCTGCTCTGCACAGAGGCAGCTAGAGGGAAGCTGAGTTGGTCTTTTCCGCATAGCAAGTGCTAGAAAAAAAGAGAAGCTTCTGTTTTCTTGTGGGTAAAATAATCTGCTGTTTTAAATTCCTTTTCTATGGCAACATTCATGACTCCCAGACAGTGGGGCAGCATGTTCCCTATTCGTCTTAGTACCCCTTCCTCAGACAACTCTTCCCATGCTCAGCACTGCTTTTTGGTACTTATTACTTCCTTGGCAATGTTAAACCTGTGTCCATTGTTGCTGCTGTATGTTATGTCATCGGGTTGGACTCCCAAATCCGTGGAGGAAGGACTGACAACAGGCAACAGTTTAAATTAATTGATATTTCCCTCCTTATTTGGAAACAACTCAGGGATAACATAAACCTTGTCATATTTGAAGGACAGCTTAATACTACACTTGTAAATGAGACATGACTGAGTCTTAATCCCTCTAAGTGAAGCTTGACTAGTTCGTATTAATAGCTTATTATTATCTCTGATGGTTCCCCCCACTCCAAATCCTATGTGCATCATTTACATGGAATTTTTAAATGGCAACACAAAATCCATTAGGAGAGACATTTTCCCATTTTAGTAACATTTTCACACACATCAGCTAAGTCAGTCACTGTTGCAAGCTCAGCCTCACTTTTCTGCAGTGATCAGAATTAAATGCCAACTATCTCTTGGGAGCTACAGACTGAGCCAAGCACTGCAGGCTCCTGTGGTAGCTATTGATGCTCTCAGTGAATCCCATACTTATTCATGTGTTTAGGAGTAATTCCACACCATGTTCTTACAGAAATCACAGGATCCCAGTCGAGCAATTTTTGCTAAGGGAGTTTCTCCACACCCTGAGATCAGATTTTAAGCCACCTCACTTCAGCCTCTTCATTTCTCAGTGCCAAGTTAGAACCTGTCTCCACAGTGGATTGGGTGAAGAAGTGGCCCTGAAGTTAACACAGGAGCTTAGAGGTAAAGATGGGGGCTGTTTCAGGTCGGGAACCTAAGAAACAGATGTCAAATTCAGGCTTTGCTGTTGTTTGGATAAACTTGATTATAAAGCTTTTGTTTTTCAAGAAGGAGCATGTCCCTTTATTTCCCCTTCCCACAGAACAGGTTTCTCTCTGTCTCTGCTGTTAGAAGCTGAAAGGAGAATCAGAAACACCAGAGTGCAACCTCCCTAACAGTTATGTCCAGCACTGCCTCGGGTAACCACAGCTGGCCATGATTCATCCCAAAAAACAGCTAGGGACTCTTAAGCATCAGCCATGTTTTTTTACAGGTAAGATCTTTCTTCCTAAATGTTGTGAAAAAATAGATCACACTCATTTTCTAAGGATAATAGTCCACACCACCATACTATTCAAGAAGCTGGGCCATCAAGACCTACAGATTTGGACCAGGAGACAGTATATACGTGCCCTTCTGAGGACACCAGAGGAAGATAACCTCGCTTGCAGAAGCAGGAAATACTCTCCCTTCAGGGGAGTTCTTCCACAACTATTACCTCCTCTCATCCCCCAAGAACATCTGTCTTCTTAATAATCTGAGCCTCAGCCCCTACACTGCTATAACAGAGAGCACTCGCTTTGAGAGTAATCCTTAAGGGAGGGTGCACTGCTGACAGCACTGCCATCACCCAGAATGCTTTACAGGGCTATTTACCACTTGGAAAAAAAAATGTGCAGGATCCCTGTATAACAAGAGATCTTTCATTCAATTCGAAGTATGCAATGGATCAGAGGTAACAAGTTTTTTAATTGTAAGTGCATACTGAATCCTTTGTCGTCCTTTCTGTGCTGCAGTTAGAGGTGATCATAGGACACCTGAAAATTATTGAGGGTGAAAACTGGCAATGTTATAATTCCTATATGGGCTCAGATGCTGAAAAATTAAATTTTCTTTGCAAGTTGCAAGTGAACAAGACAATGGGGTGTGATATTTTATATTTAGTAGCTTTCTAAACTTATGACAGTTTTGAAGGGTGAGGAGTGTGCTCAGTCTCAGCAATCCTGTCGCCAGACAAGAGGCAGAAGAACTAAGGAAATGTGCTACCATGTTCTAGCATTTGCTAGTAACATTCTGTGATTGGGACTATTGCAGCATCTAAGATAGTCTTTCTTTGCACCTTGCACAAGGCATTCATGCCTGAACAAAGAACATACAAAATGCTACTCTTTGGATTTGGCAGCGAGTTATAGGCGTTTGGCACAAGCACACATTTCAGTGTAAACTGCAAGGCAACAAAGAATCCAATCCCATTCACGCCACAAAGAAAAGCGGAGGGGGGAAAAAAAAAAAGAATATTTTGCACTTACCGAATGACAAAATTTGCCAGGTCTGAAGACCCTTGTTTTTTAATGTTCCTATCAGCCTTGCTTTTAAAATGGGAAGAATGGTAGCTGAGGGCAACTAATAGCTTACAGGGTCAATCTCAGCAGTAGGATTTGAATGAAGAGATGAAAGAAGTCTAAAGGGAATGAAATTCCTGGACCACAGAACTATGATCCTTTTGAGAATCATTCCCATAGGGCCACTTAGCAACAGGCCACTATCCAAGCACAACCCTCCTGAGAGCAGAAGAAAAACTTTCTTCTTTGTATCTTGCCCTCTCCGTTGAAAATGCAGTTTTCAGCTTATTCCCTGGGGAGTCAGACCCTCATCAGGAAGAAATAAAGCTGGCCAGTCTGAGAGTGATTGTGTCTCATGTTCTGCAAAGGCACACATTTCTCTTATCCCCAGGAAGAAAATTGCCTCATTTTATATTCAGATTCAAATGTACTGAAATTATAAGCAGTGGAATAATTACCTTCAACATGACACACTGGATCTGACCTTAATAAGATAGTCTGGTGGCCTTAACTGTTGTGGGATTGGCTCCTTCCATTTGTAGGCCTGGGGTTCATTTCCACATTCGCCCTCCAGTAAAAATAAGTTATGTGCTTCTTGCATCATGTCCATGTGCCCTGTGTGACCCAGGGGGCTAAAGCAGTAACTCATTCAGTTCTGCTGCATCTGAGTGCTGACTTGACCAGTGCCACTAAAATAGATACAAGGAAAGTACACATTTACTTAGAAAGAGGAATAGACACAGCTGTGGAGTTATTTTTAATCTTTAATTGTTCTAAACTGAATTTCATCAATTCTAGAAGAAACTCTGTCACCTCTGACACAACGATTTTGCTGTGAGTGTTGATGGCTCCAATGGAGTAAGGACATACCTCTTTGACAAAGGTATTGGGTATCAAAGTCTGTCACACGCCAAAATCTGCTAGCTTCTTCACTTCTGACCTCCAGGTCACATTAGTATTCCAGTGCCACCACCACACATCTCTGCCAACGTTGCTCAGTCATGACTTACACCCCCTACTATTATAGCACTGAGCACCCCATGCAATGTCGACTACTCATTTTTCTGATGGATATATATAACACAAACCATCACAAAAGTTGGAAACACTCACCTTTATTTACCTGAAATATCCCTGTACTTAGAGGAGGAAAAGCTGCAGGATGGGAGGGAGGGAGAAGAATGGATCTGTCTGGGGCATATCATTTGGAACCTGCTGATGTGGTTTTTAATCTCTCTTTTCCTTGGGGATCAGGTAATCAAAAGTACATAAGAGATGAAAATCAACATTCCAACTTTCTGCTCAGTAACAAGCAGCTGGAGAGAAATATGTGGATATAAGTGAGAACTAACAACTATGTGCAAACTCTGCTCCGCAGAGAGTTGCATGCATGAAAGTTTGGTTGAGACCTTGTCCCTCACTCCCTTGATAGAGGAGGTATTAAGGTTTTTGCAACTATATATCAAAAACCAGGTTATTACAGTGCTTTCTTCTGGAACTTACGCAACAGGTACTCATTACCAGTTCAACTTTCTATACAATCTCTGATTCCTTCAAACCAAAGGCATGACACATGCCTTAAATGCCTGAACTGCTATTCCTTAGGTGTAAAAGGAGGCACTCTAGTATTTCTTTTACAGGAATGCTGGAAGGATAACACTGCAAATGCTTGGAAGGTGTTCAGAGGCTGTAGGTATAGATGTTGTACAATATGAGGAAAGGCAAAAAGAACTGACTTATGTCTTTAATGAGAAATTACATGTGTATGTATTAGACCTGGAGACTTGGAAAAAGGACGTCTGTGCTGTTCTCAAGTCTGTCCTTGGTCTTCTAGGTGCCACTGGAAAAAGCACTTTCTTCTCAGTACATCCATTTCCCCAGCCATAGCATGGGAATAATACTACTGACCTTATAACTGAGGAGACTGGGAAAGCTGAATTCACTCATCTGCAGAATGCTTCAAAGTTTGCATCACAGATCATGGATTAGAATAAGCAGTGTCACTGTCCTGGTATAACCCCAATGGAGCTGATTTTGAGACTCTTATATTCCAGTGCTAAAGCAAGGAAAGCAAAAGTCATTCTTGCTTTAAACAGCGGCAAACCCTGCTTGCACATTCTGACAAACACCTTGGAAAAATATGACATGGCACATTGTAACCCATGTGTCAAGAACAACCACACAACATGCCTCTGCAAACATGAGAAGCCATACCACTTCTTCCATGAAGTCCCATCCCTGTTCAGTGACCCCTGCAAAACACACCATAAGCAAAAACAAAGGCTGCAAGAGAACCCAAAAACTCTGTTGTACCTTTGCCCTCCACAGATTCCCCGGATCACCCAGCAGAAGTCCCTCAGTGCCTATGATCTGCCTTGGAGAGCCTGGCAGGACACCAAGCACTTCATGGCAGTTTGTCACTCAGCATTGCAGGTCAGGGACTCATGCTCTCTCCTCTGTAGAAAGCTTCTGGCAGTAATTTTCCAAACTTCAGTGTATCCTTTGTCTCTGAGAAAGATCCATAACCTGAAGTTGCAGAGGGTCTCCTACACGGCAGGAACTGGTCAGTGTCCTGCTGCTTCCCAATGACAGGGATTTTGCTCCTTGCCTTATTTTGCATGGCCTCAGCATTTATGGTCTGTACCTTTCTATACACCCTGCTCTTTGCAGTGCCACCATGGAAATGTCTGTATAAATGTGAATTTCAATAGCCATTATACTCCCAGCAGCAGCAATCCGTGTTTGGTACCTCAGAGCCTGTTAATCTGCAGTAGTCATGAGGTTACTTATCTCCTGCTCTTTTCAAATACCTCAGCAGTGGATACAAAAGGGAAATGGCAGGAGCTATTCTTCTCTGGAGTCTGAGAGGGTTTTTTTTCCTCTTTTCTTTTCTTTTTTATATTTTATTTTATGCTATACTGTTGCTACATTAGATTCAAAAACGATGGCAAAGTTTGCAAGAGAGATGATAAGTGAAAATCTCCCAAGTTTCTGCTAGAGTAAGACTCTCAGCCCACAAGAGCACCTATTTGCAGGGTGTCGTTTCAAGGGCCCAGAGTACTTAGCTGTCTGTTAGCTAATTAAAGCACTGTGATCTCAGAGCTTTGAAAGATTTAGTTCAGATCTTCCTTGGGGTAATTTTTAACTCTATTACCTATTTGCTGATGAATCCTCAGCTCCAGCCTACAGGTGTTGAGCTACAAAGGGATGTTTGGAGAGGGATGCTTGTAGGCATGGACTTAGGCATTGTTAAAAGGCAAAGAGAGATGTGGCTCCACAGAGACTTGTAGTAAGGATAACAAGAGCTAAAAAATGTGCAAAGAAAATAAATTATGAAAGAAAACTATAATTTTGATTGGATTTGGACTGTTGTTACTATGGTGAAAAATTTGGGATGCTGATTAACTTAACCTCTACCACTGCTGACATCCAAAGTTGAAGCCATTTCAGCAACCAAAAACTGGACAAGAGCTCTCCCTGAGGGACAGTCCTTATCCCTTTCTATCTCCCTAGGTGGAGTGTTGCAGAGCAATAGAGCACTGCGAGATCTCACTGTGTGGCCAAGTGTGACTGAAACATGCCACAAAAAGAGCATTAAGGCACAAGCTCCATGATTAACCAGTCAGGCAAGTTGGACACACAGTTTAATGAGAGACTGAAGAAAATTCTCTCATGTGGGATGAAGTGTCCCACATGAGATCAGAGAGGTCTGCCAGATGAGAAAATCAGGGAAATCCAGCTGTAGAGCTGGGTTTACAAAAAGAAGGGAAGGTGCTGGACTTGCACTTCCAAGCATGCCTGAGCAGAGCTGATCCTGCAAATGGAGAACAATTGTGCCAACTAAGAGAGGACACAAAGTATAGCAGATGTGAGGGAATGAAGAGGATGCTGAAGGTGCTTAGCAAAGAGCCCCAAAAGATGGGAGTGGTCTGGCTCTTGTGAGGAGATGGTAATAATGCAACTTTATTTTCTACATATAGCAATTAAGATACTAAAAATTCTTCAGTAATTTGGTAAACAAGAGATTCTTAGTCAAGACAGAGTAACGAAATCTTCATATTTGTTGTCCATCACCCAGTCTTTGGAACAAGGCTATAGAACAGGATTTTCTCCTTTCCTACACCTCAGGTTCCCAGAAAATTCAGTAAAGGACAATGCTGAACTCCTTGGAAGGTATCTTTAATTCCTATTGAATTTCTGCAGGCACAGCCATATATAAAAATAATCAAGACATGGCAAAATAAAAGCAAAGAGCAAGGCCTAACAGTCTAAAATAAACTATGCTCCTTCTCCTACTGATCACCTCAACTCCTTGCTTTATTCCTAGCCAAATTGGAGAGAGAAACAGCTTAAGGATTTCAGAGAAAATAAGCCAAATAATGTGTATCTGAAAAAAAAAAAATCCATCTCAAAAGCCAAGGGCCAGGAGCAAAGAAATGAAGTTGAATTAAAATCTGGCTTTCTTCCCTCCTCTTCCACTTCCCCACCGAACTAAAAATCTTCTTGCAGCATCTGCTTGTGGAAAGGCAAACGCTTCAGGCACCTGTTTTCTTCTGCACCAGCATCATTCTAATTACATGAGCAACCACCAGTATAGTAAAGGAGTCTTGCATTTTCTTCAGCAAGTCTTCTTGTTTGTCTGGCCTGGAAGGAACATGCTTTTGGTGTCTTTCCTTGTGCATCCTCATGCATGGCCCACCGTGACTTAACTGCTGTTTGCTGTTCCTGCCTCACAGGGATAGATATTCAGAAGGAAGAAAGGAAATGAGAGAGTGCCCAAGGTGCCTCACAGCATGACTTGGTTTGCCTTCTGAATTATTGCTGCCACAAGCTAATGAACATTTCTCCCCAGACTTTCTCTCACAAGGACAGAAAACTCACTTGGCTTAACAGGATTTTCCTGTTGTTGTGGGTACAGGCTATGCAAGCCAGAAATGAGAAATATTTTCATGGTTTTAGGCAGCTGCACAAAAGTAATCAAAAAAGAAAAAATAAAGAGAAGCTGTTATAGTAATCAGGACATGCAATGAATGAGCTCAGATTTGCATTCAAAATTAACCTCGGAACCTCAAAGGCAGAGAAATTTGAGGCCATCTTTTCAGCATGATTCCTTGACATCTACTGGACGTTCAAGGTCATGAATACAATTTTGTTGTATATGTATGAGTGTGTATTTACCTGCTGATTATTTATGTGAACCCTGGCATGGGTTCTTGTACATACAATTAGAGCTTACTCCAGTATATTTGCCAATACCTCAGTACTGGTGAGGCCCCACATTAAGTACTGCACTCAGTTTTGGGCCCCTTACTACATGAAAGATGCTGAGGCACTGGCATGTGTCCAAAGGGCACAAAAGCTATGAAAGAGTCTGGAGCACAAGTCTTATAAGGAGCGGCTGAGGGAACTGGGGTTGTTTAGCCTGCAGAAGAGGAGGCTCAGGGAAACCTTTTCACTCTCTGCAACTACCTGAAGGGAGATTGTATCAAGGTGGGGATTGGTCCCTTCTCCCAGGTAACAAGGATGAGAGCAATTGGCCTCAAGTTGCACCAGGGGAGGTTTAGATTGGATATGAAAAAAAAATCGTCACTGGAAGGGCGGTCAAGCTCTGGAACAGGCTCTCCAGGGATGCACTGGAGTCACCATCCCTGGAAGAATTTAAAAGTCATGTAGGTGTGGCACTTAAGTACTCAGTAATTGTAAAGGTCTTTCCCAATCTGAATGGTTCTATGCTTCTAAAGCTATTTTCTGGTGTTTACCTAAGCAAAGTAATAATCCAGTTACACTTACAGCACTTTTCAGCCAAAACACTTGGGGCACTGCAGAACAACAATAGAAATGCTTCAGACCACAATTCAAACACAGTATTAAAAACATCTTATAATTCAAACAAAACATGCTGAGCTCCTAAGAGGCAAAGCCATGGAGATGTAAAGGGGAATAAATATGTGATTACAATGGTTTTGTTTCAAAGCACACTGTGAGCAAGTGTGGTTTAGATGGATTTAGCAGAGAAGTGGCGGTGGGGTGAGCTCCTCACACCAGAGCCCTCTCTGACAAAGACTGACTTTAAAAGCTGAGCTGTGTCTGGTGCTGACACATAGTCAAATTAAGCTGGAAGCAAGCAAGCCTGGGGTACTGCAAGGATCAGAGCCGTAAAGGGCTTTCACTGAGCAGTATCAGTGTGTGACAGTCGGTCTGCCCCAGAGGAGGCAGCTGCCAGGCTGAACACAGGGCATGTGAAATTTAATCTTTGCTGTTTTCACCTACTAGTGGGGATTGAGGGACTGACTTCCTGACTGATATAGTAGCCATGTGAAGGTACCAGGAATGACACTGTGACCCCAAAGGTGAGGCTACAACAAATAGCAAAACCTGTGTTTTGTACCCATGACCCACCCCACACACAAAATAAACCCCCCACCCTCCTCTTTTATTGTTCTCAGCCCTTACCTTCCCACAGATTTACACGGAGAAACACAGGCCAGCCCACTGGGAGCACCAGCTTGCCTGCTCAGCCGTCAAGGGAATCCCAGCAAATGCCATCAGAGCAGTTGTTATTCCTCCCATGCAATATCTCTGAGCACAGCACAGAGATATAAAGCCAGCAAGAAGCCTTGCAAACAAGAACCCCATGATTTGTTGAGAGCCTTCTCCAAGGCTAGTGCTACGTAGCGGGAGCTGCATCTGGAGATAAGCGTCTTGCTCCAAGGCTACTGAAATCTAAACAAACCCATGTTTCTTTGTTGTGCAGCAAGCAGAGCTCTGAGCTGGATGCTGCCCAGTGCCTTCCCTGTGTAAATAGGGAAGTTCCTGCTCAGATGCCAAATGTTAGAGCTGCCTTTGAGTCCCTGACATTGATTTCAACAGGATACAGTTGCTGAAGGTTGGTTCTCACTGAACAAAATGAAAGACCTTAAGCAAATTTGTGCCTGGTGGAGCTGAATTTGGTGTAGCAAGAGAAAGGCTGAACACTGCCCTCTGCCTTTTCAGCTCTATGAAATAGGCATTTTTCACTCCCAGACTCCTGTAGAATTCCAGGAAAAGTGCCAGGAAGCTCTCAAGAACGAGCTTTAGTTCAGGGCTGAGCCCTGCTGGGGGTGTGCACAGTGAACTAGAAATACTGGTGCGAGGCAAGAGTATTGGAGAGGCAAAAAGTGGTAACCAGGAAAGCACCGACACTCGAGTGGAGCAGGACTGTTCAGTATTGGCTTGCTCAAGGGTGTACCAGGAGGCCATGGATCATGCTGGCTGTCCTGCAGGAGTCCCACTGCCACCACAGCAAAAGACCCCAAAACAATCTGGCTCTTGACAACCGTGTGCCAGAGTTCCACGCTGTGTGAGATGTAGTACACTGATGTAGTGTAAAAATAAATGCAGTATTTTAATAGAATCCCACTGACATAAACACAATCACAAAATTTCATGGCCAATTCAATCGCAAATGTGACATCCATATTTTCACTCTAATTTGAAGAACATTAGATGATCTTGGCCCAAACTTTAATTTAATATAACCAGGTAGGGAAAGAGCCTTCATTGTATAAACAAAATTACTTGTTTGCTTTATCAGAGTAGCATAGAATACAAATTAGTTACCAATATTTGTACAGCACTTAGACTATGACTGAATTGCTTGGGTTCTTGGAGTATCCTCTCAAGAGAAGGAGACAAAAAGAAATTGTTCTAGCATCTTTGTGTTTTCTCCAGCAGCTGTCCCCATGTGATGCATAGGAAGTGGGTCTGGCTGGCAGCGGTCATACTGGAATTTCTCTTCCACAATGACACTTACCCCAAATGTCTAATTGTTTCATGAAATGTAGGGTGCTACATATCTCAGAATTGGCACTCTCAATGAAGGTGGTGGGATTTGGTGGCTGAGAGAATGAGAGTTTAAGATAATATTGAATCAAGAACCAGAATAGCTTAAAAATTGTACTATCAGAGTCACTACTAATTTTCTTCAATCTGTGCCTTAGCTGGAGAAGTTCCTCTGGCAATAAAACCAGTATCCCTGCAAGACTTGGAGCCAGATACTTTAAGCTGACCCACCGAAGTCTAAATTTATTGGGCAGGGCCATGCAAGAATAGCCAAAGCAGCTCTGTCATTTCAAGGTTTAATGTTTGAAATTATCTAATATATGAAAGAAGGTGAAACATCAGGATTTATTGGGCCAAATGGTATAATTAACCCCCCAAATGAGGACTGAATTCCACCTGTCCAGAATCCTTTAAGTTCTGCCTTTCTCTCCACAGACCTCCCATTATGCTGCCTCACGTATTATCAGTGACACCAGACCTATATCTATGGCCTCTCTCCCTGTCACAGTCCCTACACATCACACAGTGACATTGTCCTTTCCTTCTAGCTTTCATAAGGGATGACATTTTTGACATCACCCTATGAGCACGGAGTAAAGAAACAACAAAGCAGCAAGCTATTACAGGATGAAAATGCACAGATCCACCTAGTTAGCGATCTGAGGGTTTTACAGGTAGGTGATGTCTCCTGTAGGTTTCTTCTTCAGATAGGCAGAAAAAAGGTACATGGAAGAAAGAGTCTCTCCCAGTCCAGGGCACCTGGTGAGAAAGAGACTGAGTGTGTTCAGAAACTTCCAAAGTTTGTCTCATTCCTTTAGGGCCCAGTTACACTTTTGGGTGTTTGAATTAAAAAACCTCCTGGGGCTTCCTTGTCCATTTTGAGAAACTCCTTTCTTATGTGAAACACTTGCCTTGGATGTATGGGCACAAGGAAGTGAAGAAAATGTGCAGCCTGGGAGAAAAGCCTGGAAAGGCCAGCTATTCTAGGCATAGGTTTGAAGCTGCTGAAAGAGACAGCTTATGTTTCACTGAGGCCACTTCTGCCTTCCTATTCTATTATTCTCCTTTTCCCCCTTCATTTTTGCCTGAAAATAACTTAAGGATAATAATCAGCAGTAACACAAATAACAGAAAATGACATATACCTAGAAACTAATAAAGGGGATGCTTTTCTGGACTCTGTAACAATGTTGGAAGGCAGTGAAAAACCTGATGGCCACATTGCACCAACCTCTCCATATCAGTTTCTTGCTTTATTTTTCATTGTTGTCAGCACTATATCTATTCAGCAGTGTTATATGTAAAGGAACAAACAAAGCATTTAGTGATGCCAAATTTTCTGAGGTTCTAGCTCAGTTTTAACTCAATCTTCCTTCAAGCTTCTTTCAGAGAACAAGGTGAATCATGGTTAAATAGGGGGCATGAAAATAGGAAACAGATAAAGAGAATATGAAGTTTTTCTCCTTGAATTTTGTTCATTCTTTGGCCATCACCCTCCATTTATGTACAAACAGGTGAAAGGATGGGTACAAATATGTTCCAGGCTACACATAGTAAGATTGATGGAGACTACAGATGCCAGAGCAAATGAGATCTCTGAGGGCTCAGAAACAAACTTGCTGGCCTATCCACTCAATATTCATAGAAATGAGCTCAGGAAACTTTACTCAGTTAAAGACTGGCTGCGGGGAAAAGTAGATCCAAGCTGAACTCCAAAGAAGTGTTTTTCTGGATGCATGAGATCTAGGTCAAAAGACAGATAATTGGCCAAGGGATGCAGTATATTATAGTGACATCTTCCAGAACCAGTGTTTTGGAGCACTCTGGCTTAATAATGGTCAGCTTTCACATTTACACCAGTGATGCAGTGTTAACATCTGTACAGCTGGCTTCGTAGTATAGCTGTACCTATAAATGTAGATTCCCATGGACAAAGAGGACTTTTGATTATATGGGCTAGTGAATAACAATTAGGACAGATTCTTTTCCTAGTGACACTAAATCTGGAATAAATCCATGGAATTAATTGAAACTTCAGTAGTTTTACAATAGTATAGACTATTGTAACATATTCAATTGTGATACTGCAGACTTACACTGATATAATCATGTATCTTGAGTTTATTTCATTTGGAGAAGGAAACTACAAATTACTAGAGTCAGCTTTACTTATCACCTCCCCAGAATTCCCATAAAAGCTCCAGAACAGGCATAACTTTTCCAGATTAAGCAAACGTGCATTGTCATTCTAAACAATTCCTTCCCACATGGTGCTGAACCATATTAATTTAGTCAATTGCAGTAACATCTTACATTTCTGTAATACTTTTCATCCCAAAGGTTTTGGTGGAATGTTTTGACTCTCCTTTGCACCACATAAGCTTATAAATTAAAGATATGTTCATAACCGGTGCTTGCAGCCTGTTCAGCTTCCCACTGCTCTGAAGCTCTTTCCTGGAGCCTATGCAGCTCAGTCTGAAGCTCTGGACAGCCATATCACCCACTGACCACCCAGGAAACTCATCCAACTGAAGCCGTGAATGAACGTGAAAGGCTGTCAGAGTAAAGCCACATCAGCCAAATCTCAGTGCTTGTGCTATACATGTGAGGCACGAGGTGGGTCGTAAATCTTAAAACAATGGATAAATGGCTTGACCTACAGAATATGAAATTGGATGAAGCATATAGAGAGACCCAGCCTAAGAGAGAATCTAGGTCAGTTGAAGGCCAGACAAAAGCTGAGCATTTTTGTCATGTTGCATTCTCAGATTATGCCATGAATATCTAACACGGAGAGGAAAATCTTCCGTATAGGTTTTGACTCTCCTTTACCTCCACTTTTGGTAATAGCTCTCATGACACTGAAAGCAGAATATTATTTAATTGAATTTGTTAACTAAATCTGGAAATAAGGGAATTAGAGCCATTAATAAATCTTTTCACCTCAAGACCTAAACAAACAGGATCAGATTGCTATCTGGTGTAATCTAATTGAGTTCCATGGATTTATAACCACAGCCAAATTTTAGCCAATAAAGAGAAGAATATAACTGTTTCATTCTAACATTTGTGACATCATAAAGCTAATATAGCTGTGCAATGAAGGGAAGATTTCTGAGCACATTTGTCTAATTTAAGTCTCATTTATAATGGAAAGTAATTAAACACATTCCATGAATTTGGAGAAAGCAGAATAAAATTCTTAAGGATGTCACTTCATTTGTGGGACCGAGATGTACTTTGTTGTCTCCTGCTGTTTATCTTTAGCTCTGCGAGCAGGAGTTCACATTTATGTTCAGCTATCAGCTGCCAACCTAAAGCCCATTGGAAGATGCATGTCAGTTCCAGAAGGATCTTAATAAACACCGCAAGTGGAGAGACATTTCACACTTGGCAGTTCATCTGTCAGAGCAAGAGATAACTTCAAATTATTTCCATGACCATTCTGCAAGTATTTGTGGAAGACAACTGCCACCAGGAATACAGCACTTAGGGAAGACACAAGTTAGAGAGGACTCACTGGTTTCACTAGGAGAGAGCACAGCTCAGCAAACTCGGGGGTAACACTTGTCTTACCACTGATAGGCTACACCAAGTTTATCAGGCCAGTTGAAGAAAATGGAAATTTCCTAGCAATGAAAAGCACAGTGCTACTAACAGCATTCCATGGCTCTGGGGTGCCACTGTCAAAGCTCTCTCATCCATGTCATGGCAAGCAGAGCAATCTGCAGGGGGAGATTGGCCCAGACAAATGCTTGCATCGCACAGAGAAGAGCACATGCTTCAGCCTCCATAGGATCCTGCCTCTGTAGCACTGTCAGAGTGATAGTCCTCTGTTTCTTTAGGAAACTCTGGAAGTTGTTGAAGATATTCCAGCTTAAAAATAGGGCCACAAAGGTCATACATGAAGCAAGCGGGGAAAAGAGGTAGAACTCACTCAAGCATTGCCCATCCATCTTTGGACTGTGTTTCCACTGCCTTGTTTATCTGGCAGTGTTCCTTTCTCCCCATTTTCCCATCTCTCTATCACCTTCCTCCACTTCTTGGATAAGAGTGAGAATGGGATGATAGAAAATTGAGTAAACAGGATGCCTGACTCACAAGCAGGCAGCAGGAACTGAGGTAAGTATGGGTGTCTTGAAGTCCTTTCCCAATGGAGAGGCAAATGAACAAGGGAAGATATGCATACACAGAGTCTCAGGAAAGGTATGAATATAAGCAGTGCATCTAAGGAAGGACATAACTGAGAGTCTCTGCCTCCTGAAGCCATCTGGCAGAAGTTCCTGGCAGCTCTCCCAAGCACTCCTTCAGGAGTATTTCCCTCAGCATGCCAACCCAACTTGCACTGGGTCAGGCATAGCAGCAAGGCAGTGTCTTCACTTGGGGGTCATTTGCTGCAGCTCTAGGCATCAGCTCTGAATTTTAGTTCTGGTGCTGGGGAGTAGAGATGAGAGCAGGGAGAGGAGAAGAGCACTGGCCCAACTTGGATCCCCTCCTGATGTGGATTTATTCCTGGCATGTGTTTCTTGCATTTGCGTTTGTTTGCACATGGAGCCCAGCAGTTCGGAGGATTTTAGTGCATTTAACAGTTCTGCTCTGGTTTTAGTTAAATCAAATAAATGGGTCCTCTCTGACAATGATTTGTCTTTAATTATGAAGGACTTGATGAGAACGGAAGAAAGAAGTCCGCATTCACATAGACTTGGTTCAGGAAGTAGGGTTGCTGGGGCATTTTTTCACAGCTGTTCTTCCTTTCGACCCTTGCCAGTGTAACTGCTCCAAACATACCATGTCCACTATTTCAGCTTTCTCCTCAGTGTCCCTGCAGCACCACAAGGCTGTAGCAGGTTTTTCTAAACAGGGGCTCTGCAACTCTGGACACATATCCCAGAGTGGTTTTTTCCCTTTCGTCTTGTGGCCATGGATGTCACTACATCATTACACTGCAAGTTCACTGCTCCCAACTACTACAAGCTGGTAAGTGTAACTACCTAGTATGAGGACATACACACACACACACACACACACACACTCCGAGAGTAGCTCTTCTTGCTCCCAACAACACTTTGACAATGAGGGCGTTGTGAATTTTTCCTGCTTTAAGAAAGCAATCCATCCATCAGCTTCCCCAGCTCATGAAGCTTTTTTCCTGGGCACTTCTGTAAGACCTGCTCCATTCTACCAAGAGTTAATGCGGAATGCAAACAAGATACATATTTGAAAGGCTGACAAAGGTATGACAAAGCTGGAGGCCACCGAGCAATATCCACCCCTGTGAAATGTGAACCTACTGTATTTTTTGCCCCACAGCTTAACCTAGTCCTGGGCCTCAATGACTGGTGAAAGTGCAGGGTCTTTGGACACAGTAAGATAAGCAAACTTCAGAAAATCATGGCTCAAAGGTGTAGGTGGTTTTGCATTTCTCTTTAAACCCAGATGCTAACCATGCTAAAATGCAAATTTATTGTGCAGCCTGGCAAAATTTCAGCGATTTTATTGAAAGGGCATTTTGTTATGTTTATTAGATTTGTCAAAAAGGCATTTTATGGTGTTTATGAGATAGCATATAAATTTATGAAACTGTAACATTTTTGTCAAAAATAGCCTTTAGTGAAAATCAAATAATACAAGTAGTAAACCCACCCATCAGACAAATAGAGGCAAAATTTTCCATCAAGCAAGGTTACAGACTCATCTGCAGAACAATCTGTGAAATACTGTCAGTGAAACCCATGCCATAAAGCAGTGGAGAAGTTGCTGGATGCACACAGGAAGGCTGCAATGCTCCCAGCTGGGTGCAGATGTAGCAATTCTGTCTGATGCCCTTGCCTAACTACAGGTGAGAGGGCATCTGCTGGTTTTGTTGCCCTAGCTTTTGCAGAAGGAAGGAACAAGCTTCTGGCTTATGTTTGGTTCTGTGTTGTGTACTGCTGTCCATAATAATCACTTGTCCCTCTGATTTCCAGACCATGACTGCCTGGGGTTGATACACTGCTCAGGAATAAGCCACAAGCACATCCTCCACCAGCCCTCTGCTTCTGTCTCCACTCCAGAAGTCCCTTCTTCAGGTGTGTTTTAATTTATTGCTGTTGTCGCTTTTCATTTCCTGCTGTGCATTTCTGTCTCCCTCCCACACCCCCTTCAAGTAAAAAACTGTCTTGTATTTCCAATCAGGGAGCTCCCTTCTTATTATTTTTCTCTTTTGTTCATCCTCCACAGTAACATCAAGATGATGTGAAACACTTGATCTATTCCCTTTTCTTTCTTGCTTAGGAGGTCAGTCTGGCACTCTGGAATTGATGTGTTCCCCCTTCTTGAAGACTGTGATGTGGCAGCAGGACAGGCTGAGAAATTGATTAAGCCATTACTGTGTCAGCTGGGATCTTGGTCACAGCCATGATAGCATTTCCAAAATGAAGATTTTGGAATGCTCTTCCCCCAGGCAGGAAAAGGTGTAGCAACAATAAAATGTTTTCCACACCGCTTCCACTTTGCAAAGGAGCCCTAAAAATTGGAAAGGTGGAGGGAATGAGAGGCGTTAGGAGGTTAGGCAGGAGAAATCCATGTACTAAAGAGCTGGAAGATTAGGGATCAGGAGGGAATGAAGTCAGCTCTGCCTGTGTGTCAACACAGGCTGTTCTTATGTTCGGAGCAGTTCACCCTGCCATGAATCATAGAATCATAGCATTTTTGAGCATGGAAAAGACCTTTAAGAACATCAAGCACAGCTGTTAACCTAGCACTGCCAAATCCACCACTAAACCATGTGCCTAGTTCTGCATTTACATTTACAGCTTGCTTCATGATGCATCAAAATGAAACAGATACTCATAGAGACTTACTACCTAATAACTACTACTAGAATACTGGGAGACATAAAAAACTAAATGCATGAAAACTTGCATTTTTTAACTTGTACTTTTTGCACTGTTTTTAAGTATTCTAAGGTACATGGTGAAAATGGTTTAAATACATTCCTCCTAGAGTGGCGGTTGTCTTTTAAGCAGCTGCTTTTCAAAGCACACACGATGTTTTGATATTGGAAAAACAAAAAGAGCATTGCAACCACAGGGTTCCAGTTTCAAATTTTTTTTATTAAATAAGGTCCTGGAAAGCAGAGAAGGGAGCTATTTCAAAAGCAGAGGACAGACAAGGGAGATGTGGTCACTTTGTGTAGCCAAACGGTCCTCTCACAGGTGTAGCATCACTTCATCAATAACCTTTCTGGACCTGCTTTGTCTTGCAGTCTTGGTGAGGAGCTGCAGCATTGCCTTATTTCACTAGGGGACATATTCACAGCACAATGCCAAGCTGGGTGCTGCAATAAGCTTAATAGAACTAAACTGTGATGATGCCAGGAGCGTGACTGTGACTGTGACCAGCCAAGGGGTCTCCTTCCATTTCCACACATCTTGTTTTGGGAAATGTACCTCATAAAATGTCATGGGAGCTGAAAGCTGATAAGGCCCATCAAATAGCAAAGTGTTTTGTTTATTGTCCAAGCTCTCCCAAGCTGAAATATCAGTAGACTTGGATGCCCCTATTAAGCATTTATCCATCTGAAAGTGCTGCATTAGTTTGATTGAGGTGGAGGGATGTGCTGCAGTGATTGGCCTAGATAGTATAAAACTGTGAAAATGCAAAGGGCTGGGGAAATGGGGATGGTGAGTAAGTGAGGGTGTGCTATTACTATGCAAATTTTAGAGGAACAATCATCTCCAAACAAAACTTTCCTGGAATGGATGCTGCTTTCAGCAGACTTAGAATCCAAGTCACAACCCAAACAGATTGAAGAAACTGCCGAACTCCTGTTGGCCTAAAATAACATCAACTGCAGGGCTTGCAGAACACATTTGTGTACCTTCCCTCATCCCTCCCTCTATAACCCCAAGATACACCTGAACATAAAGTCTACCACTACAATCTTGAAAAACCTCTTACTGTAGCTGTACAGCAAGTTTATGCTGTGTTTAGGGAGCATTTTTTTCTGGATCTCTCCTGTGTATTTTTCCACAGGGAAAATATCCTGGATTTACAAGAATTTTCCATCCTCATAGTTCTGAATCCTCTTTGCTACCAGCACAGGTCACAGCACACCAACTTCTGCACGAATTACCAGGCATAAATCTTTGGAGAAGAAATAGGTACATGGAACATTGCCAGAGACCTTGTTTACAGCCTCAGAGTTTTTGCCCCATTTTTGCTGATTTTATTCCTTCCTTTTTGCAATGAGCTATATTCTAAGTACATCCTTCTCCACCATTTCAGTATATACACCTGTATCTCCAGGTCACTCCAGGCATGTCTGAACAGCCTGCTTTCCCTGGGTGTATGATGACCTCTGAATTCCAGATGACCCCTCATGTGTGCTTGGCAAGGAGAATGTGAGGCATGAGATGGCGTATGAGATTTTGAGAGTATTTATTCACAGGCTACTTTTGGGTACATGTACCATTATTTGAATCTCATTAGCTTGGCCCTTTTTCCAGTGGGAGCCTACAGGCAAGCAGATGAATCAACCCTGGCATGAAGCAATATCATATGGCATATCAGCAAGAGGTCAGGTAGAAAAGTTCAAAGTATAGAAGTGTCCTCACAAAATTTCATACGCCATACCTCATCCAAAGATTTTTGCACATACCACTTTTTAAATAAATCCAGTCTATCAAAAGTGAACATTGACTTGCTGTAGTTCGCTGTGTGAATTCAAAGTGTTCCAGGTTTGTAAGAAGAGGGTAGTACAAAAGCACAAATAGAATAAGCTGGCCATTAGGCAGCGTTTGTCATGTGGCTCTGAATAACTGAGGAAAGCATGTGAGCAGCACATATGAGAGAGAGAGCCACAAAAGAAAGGAGGATCAGAAGAGGATGTTAGAGTGTCTTCCTCTTCAGAATTTATTTAACCCACTGACTGCTTGTTTGTTTAATTCAAAATAGAAGATTACTGAAAGACCTCTATGGTTCTTGGACAATATATTAAGGATACCTTGACTCAGCACTCTGGGCTGGTACCCTTTGGACTGAACATGGCCTTGGCATAATCCCAGCATCTTCCACCAAGATGCACCCCATTACCACAGTGCTGACTTTGCCCTCTCCTCTTAAGGCCATATAACTGTGCTCGGTAGTTATAAAAGGAATGTATGAAGCAGAAATGAAATAGAAAGAAAGGTATGAATGCCACTTCATGAATTTTACACCAGTCCAAATGAACTTGGAAAGATTTCTAGGCAGGCTTTTTAAGTGAGGGATTATTAAGGCATCAGCTCTTTTAAGTCTGTCAGCACTGACCCTGATTTAGTATTTTCTGTATCACTTCAAACATCATGATTCATATGAAGCTGATCTGTCAGGACTGTCAGAGTAGCCTGTCCAACCACTTTGAGGGCACAAAGGTCTTGGAAACCAGATGTCCTTAATATCTGAATGTTGTTAACAGGTCAGAAGAGTTTCTTGTCCACTGGCAACCTCACTTTGCCTCTGGTAACCTGGTATGGATTACCTGACCAAAGACAATTTGCTTCATACATAGAGGTGGCTATTGCCATACCTGGTGAAGACCTAAGATCCATCGAGGTTTGGAGCACTGTTTACTGTGGGAACAACTCTACTGCACTATGCTTTAAGACCTTTAGAAACAAATCAACAGAGGTGGAAAAAAACCCATGATTCTAAGGGGGTCGATCACCCTTCCTCAGTGCTGTTTGTATGCCTCATGATGTGATGGGAGTGAGTATCTGCCAGCTGAGTCCCACTTTCCCCTTCTTGCCACTTGTGCTGCCCCAGATACTTTTGCATCCTTTGCCTGAATCTGTTGAATCCTCTGTCTGCCCATCATGAAGCCCTTGATGCTCCTGTAAAATAAAATAGTAAGTATGTGAGAGACTGGATGGGCTCAGAACTACTACCTGGGCCGGCAGCTCAAGGCAGAGCAGCTTGTGGCTGAACAGATGGCAGGATTCGAAACACCTGGGTCCCCTGGAGCCAGGGGCTGGAATCCCAACAGGGCCAATTCAAATCCCTATTCCCAGTTACTGCATTCCACATATCTTCCTGTCTCTAACCCTTTAGATAAGACCTTCACATCCTGAGGCTGTGCCTGGTTAATATGCCCGCAATAACTTTTGAGGCACTTTTGTTGAAAGCTGGGTTTTCCCCAGTGGTTTGGGGTAATGTTTGCACCAGGAATTATTCCAATATCATACTGACAGGAATCCTAGACCTTCTGGGAAGTAAATTTGCTGGGGAGGTATTCAACAGATAAGATATTCTGCCAGGTATATATCAATATTTATAATTTCTAGGACCAAATCCGGAGTCTTGCTGAATAATTGGAAGAAAACACACATATTTTGACAGTGCTATGTAAGCACTTTGGGCCTAAATTCTAATTTATAATGTGCTTTGGGATTAAAGGTGTCCTATAAATGTAAGATAATTATTAATAACAGTATCACTGCAAGTCCCAAAACAGCGAGTTAGGAACAGATACAGAGTATTCTGCATGTTTGTCAAACCAAACAAAACCACTGTAGGAGACCGAGTATTTCTTGTCTTTTATTGGAATGAAACAGAGAAGAAGTATGAACAAACACGATTAAAAATACCCTCTGGATTACATGTACCCCCAATTGCTCTTGCAAGCCAGATATGAAATTTTGCACTGTTTTCTAAGGGTTGATTTTTACTCTATAGTCTTCATCTGATTTTACAGTCAGCATTAGTTCAAGCTTATTACATTTGTAACAGGATACAAATACAACAGCATTAATTTAATTTTATTTACTTTTCAGAGTTATTCAGCTGGAATAAATTGAACACAATTTGATTGAAACTGTCTTGCAGGACTGACTTTAGACACATTCAACAAGAGCGCTTTATAAATAATGGCAGCATTTGCTACGCAAAAGACTCGTATGCTCTCGAACTGGAGGATTTGCAGGAGTCTATCTGATGAGGGAAAAGCAACGTTGGCAAGAACAGAGCTAAACTGAACACTTCTCTGGAGCTCACTTTTCCGACTCTGCATCTTCAGAAGAGACCTCAGCTGGAGACCATGATGACCACACACTTCTAGATCCTACAGAAAGTAGTTGCAAACTTGGGTGTTTCACTAGCACCAAAACATCATGACTCAGCTAAACTGTTCAAGTGAACCTTGATGGAATGGGAATGAGGAATATCCATGTCTGTTTTGTAGGGGCCCTTAGAAGTCCCAGTCAATGATGGAAAAGCTGTTGTAAAGACACTTGGCAGAACCAAAGGACCATCCCTACCTCCCAGGTGTATGTAAAGGACAGCAGGTGCATCTGGGCAGGCAGGGCAGTGGGTAGTGTGATTTGACTCCTCTTTGTCAGCACAGTGGAGAGTGGCCAAACCGCTGGCAAGCTTTTCATGGGCAGCATAGTAAAGGAGAGTTTTCCACAGAGATTTGGAAAGGTGGTGAGGGTATTTCACTGCTCTTTACCAATATTCCCCCCAGTTACAGCAAGGAGAAAAGCATAGAAGTTGTTTCTGTAAAAATGTTAACGAGTGAAAAGTAGAGACTGACAGAATGATGAGAAGGAGATGACACTGTCATAGCAAAGGAGAGCCCTTTGTCGGGGTGGGAAGGGGCTTGATAGGAAAGATAAATAGCTTGTGTTTGATGGAGTAAAGAAGAGGAATGTAGTAGAGAGGAGCAAAGAATGTGTAAAAAATCCTCAAACTGATGGATTAAGAGGATGATCCTTATAGCAGTATTTTGCAGCGATGTGAACAGACTGAAATTACACTTAGCAAGACCAAAGAGAAGGATGTTTTAGTAATTGAAATGAAAGACAATTGAATTTTAGCCAGGTTAGATAAGGCCATCTGATGCTTTTTAATGGGAAGGCTAGGCTACTAGCAGCATTTTTCTTATCTTGCCTGGAAGGAGTTTTGAATAAATTTTTCCTTTTGATTATGATTGGGTTTTGTTCCAACCTCTGACTGCCTCCAGCATCCATGAAACAATTCCATTCTTATGTGTGGGAGAAGGACATAGAATCATAGAATTGTTTACATTGGAAAATATCTCCAATATCATCAAGTCCAACCATTAATCCAACACTGCCAAGTCCCACATTAAGCCATATCCCTAACTGCCACATCTACACAACTTTTGAATGAGTGCAGGGATGATGACTCCATCACTTCGCTGGGCAACCTGTTCCAATGCTTGACAACCCCTCCGGTGAAGGTTGTGGGATCTTTGGTGTTCTTCCACCTCTCTACCTGATCTTGTATAAGCCCTGAACGAGAATTGGAAGGCAGATAACAACAGGTAAGTGAGATTTGTTAGTACTGATTTGGTGGCACTTAATAGGTGGGCACTCAAGGTCAACCCCTTCTGGAGCAAGTGAAAGAAAAAAGGGATTTTTTTTCAGACCACAGGGATTTTTGTGATCTGTCACAGCAAGATATCTGATTATAAAGAAATAGAATTGCCATGCCACACCAAACAAATGGACTATATAGTTTAATAATCCTGCTGTGACAGTGCCTGTTGAAACAATTCAGATTAAGTAGAGGGAACCTAGCAGAAGACAGGTCGGGAATGACTTGCCAAAAGGGGAAGTTTCTTTTTAATTCTTATCAGTTAGCAACTAGCCTAGGCCCTGAAGCAAGAGGGCTTATATCCTTCCATAACAAAAGAAAATATGTATTCTATTTAATGAGAACATCCCCAATTACATTATCCATATAAATGTCTAATCCTTTTTTTAAAATCCAGCTAATCTCTCAGGCTTAATGTTATCTTATGGGAGTGAGCTAATTAGGCCCTGTATAAAATGCATTTCCTTTTAACAATTTTATATTTGCTGCCTTTTATTTCCATTGAATGTCCCCTTGTCCTTGTATTCTGGAAGCACGAATAGGAACATCTATTTTTCCTTTCTACTACCCATACATTTCACATCCCAGTCGGGGACCTCCTCTCTGAGGTATAACTTCCAGTGTTTCCAGACCTTCCCCAGTCGAACACCATATTCACATCATTTAGCAATTTCTAGCACTTGTATCTGAGAGCCTTATTCAGCATCCTGACCAAATAGGAAAACCAGAGCAGGACAAGAGGATTGTGCCATTGACTCAACCCAAGGGCATTACCATAATTGCAGGCTGGTTTGTCCCACACTCTGGGTAGACTCACATTATTAGAACATTTGATCACCCCATTATGTCTTGTGCAGGCGAATCTGCTGCACTCTCCCTTGTGGTACCCCTGTTCCCTCCCTGAGGCATTATAGTTCAAGGAAAACCCTGCAAGTGCCTGGGTGCTCTCCATCACCCCTTCAGGAGGCACTGTCCTATGCCTGTCCGTGTGGGAAGGGGCCCTCTACCGCCTGTGCATGCAGGATGCCTCTGACATTGCTTCATCTCCTCTACATGTGAGGAAACTCTGTGGCAGTGTCTGATCCACCTCTATCACCTCACCTTACCCTCCCTTTTCCAAACAGTTAAATAGTAGCCACAGGAGGGATAAAGGAGGTGTCTTGCTGGCAATCTTTACAAATTTAAAAACTGAACACTTAATCCTGTGCTTTGTTTCCAGCCCTTTTGCAGGTGTTTGATGTTTCCTCCTCTGACCTTTTACCCACCTGGCCTTTTTTAACAGTATTTTGGTAGGGGGTTTTGATACATGTTTTTAAATGACCAAATAAAATTTGACAATTTATTCACATCCTATACAACCCTGCAGTGGTACTGGAGTAAAACTTGGTTCTTGCTAGAATATAAAGAGCCTGCATGGAGCAAAATATAGAAATTGTGAAGGATTTCTATATTCTGGATTCAGTACAATATTTCTTCTGGCTCTCATCCAAGCTTCTCCACATTGATTTTATTTTTTTTTTCAGAGCTTATACAGGAAGCCAAACAACCTTTACATTGAACCCAGAAGTAAACTGATCACAAGCCAAAGATGAGTCCTCTCTCTGCAGCTATCTGAACCATTACAGCAGCATTTATTGAGTGTGCCTTTATTTTTCTGGTTTTAATTTGCAGTGTGCTGACAGCACCAGAAAGATCCTTCTTAATGGACTTTAATAGCAGTGCAGCACTAGACTTATATAGCACCTGCCACACCAAGGCATCCCAGTAGACTTCCCAAATAATAAAGTTTAAAGCTTCTGCTTTCACAAGCCAAAGGAAAGGCTCGAGAGGACAAAATTAGGTTTGGCTTTTAAAATATTGACAAACTTGACATTATTAATTTCAAGAGGCAAATTCATCACTGCTGGAATCGATTGCAAGGGAGAAACCAGGGGAAGATCAGGAGAGACAGCACTGGTCAACTTACAGCCACACACCTGGATGGTAACCCAGGAATGAAAACTTTTGTTCCATGCGCCTTTGTGCAACAATTACATGTTTACAGCTGCTTAACCTACCGTAATTAAAATAAGTCATCCAGAAAAGCAACAGAAAGTCTGAAGTCAGACTTGCCCTATATCATTTTGAGCTTTCATGCAGAACCTTCTACACAACAGTTTCAAAGCATTCTACAACTACTAATGGATTATGCCTCCCTGGTACTAAAAACATTATAGGTATTGCAAACTATGACACATAAAGGTCAAATGACCTACAGAAATTAATTCATAATAGCACTAATAGCAGAAACCCAGGAACTTGGGTTCTCAGATTCTACATTGACCTCTTGGTCAATGAAGCTTCATGAAGCTCCTAGAGGCCCATGTGTCACACGCATGACTTCTCTTTCACTTTGTCTTAATCCTAAAAATGGTTGTCTATGTTCTATTAAGGCTAAGATAATATTAATAATTGTATTTTTTAAAGCAGGTGTCATTTCCATTCATCAATAAGATTTCATGCTTTTAAATGCAAGGAAGCAAGAGTAGAACCAAACTTTGTGTTTTCTGAGCAGAACAGTCTTTCAGCAATAAATGAAACAAGTTAGAAACATTTTGCAGACCACCTGAAGCAAGAATACAAGGAGATGCTGAAATGTTTAGAACATTTATGAATATAGTTGAACAGATCCTGCTAAGAGATTTTACCTCATTTCAATGGAATAGTAAGCCTATTTCATAGCTATCTGCATGAGCTGATGAAAGCTGCTTCTAAACTGTGGCTGCAAAGTTCAAGACAGGTAACACTTTCCAGTAGGAAATAGGGCACATGCTTACTGAACATTACAGCCAATATATACTTCCTTTTTGGTTCCATATCTTTCAAAGTTAAATGCATCTTCAACTTATTACAGCTATTTTCTTATTCTCATGTTGCTTATCACATGTCTAATAAATATGTGAGCACAGGTTCAAGCTCACAAGCTACAAGTTCCCATTTGAAACTCCTGAAATATTTTTTTTAATGATGGCAATAAATGCTTTTGATTCAGACAGCATAAGTAACTGCAGCTTGTAGATATTATGCAGATCTGATCTTGGAAATAAGGCATTTTTATTTCTCTGCTGTAAGATTGTCCTCCATGATTTTCAAACCATTCTCAGACATTTTGCTGCCAGGCAAATGGTGACATGTAAAATAAGGTGCTGGAAGGAAAGGGTATGACTGGGCAAAAAGTATACACAAAAAAAGGCAAAAAGAGCTCTTCTCTGAAAGAGGAAGTTTATAACCAACTCAGGCAGTGGAAGAAAAATGGTCTGGGAATTTAAACTATTCTTATCATCTCACATGTGAACTCCACCATTCCCCAAGGTCATTCCCACCATCTGCCTCCTAGGAAGTCCATTACAATCCTTTTTTTGAGGGACTATTGAAGGTGTGAGAAGAGACATATCTCTGACTGAACTCTGTCTAGCTAAGAAACAATTTACGCCTTTGCACCTAATCCACAAATTTGCAGCATGACTTCTTTACACCTACAGGCAGAACATCTGACTCTGGAAACCAAAATGCTAAACTGGTGCCCTTGGGCTGTCCTACAGTTGTTTGGTGTCAGGCGAATACGGCTGGGTAAATGAGATACTTAATATAAAAATCTGATTTCAGATTTTCAGGCCCAGTTCTGCCACTTTAAGAAAATACAGGAGCACTGTCAGTGCTATCCAATGAAGAAGGTACTTCTTTGGGTTAAATAGATCCAAAATATGAAGTATTAGTGGCAGTTCCTTTCAGCATTTCAATGGGAAAATGATGAAGAGATGTGTTGTAACAAACTCCTAAGCACCACAAAGACACAGCATAAAATATGAGGCACAGTGCACAGCAGAGATCCCCTTGGCTCATGCATTAGTCTGCATGAGCCAGGAAAGAGGCAGTATAAAACAAAAAAGAAGTGTATGCTACCTTTCATATCCAAAGCTGAGGCAAATAGTCATCAAGAAGCAGTTTAAATCAGTCTAGGATGGGTCATGGACAGCAAAGGGGACAAAGAAAACTGACAGGTATTTTATAGGACTGACATGTGTAATCGATTATGCCTTCCTGAGAGATGCTGCCTCCCAGGCAGGGAGTTTGGTGCAGGACTGAGAAAGAGCTTTAGCACCTTGCAGGGAGGGGAATGGATGATCACAGCTTTTTGTTAGGTTTTATGCTGGGTTGGCAGGGCATGGGAGAGCAAGAGTGTGGAGAGGAAGCTTAACAAGTGGGTACTTAGCCTGGGGCTTTTAGTGGTTTTTTACCTCTAGAGGATTTTGTGTGTTTCATTTGGGAGCCCAGTACTGCTAGGCACTGTCAAAACATGAACTACAAAAGCAGTTCTGCCTTGATAAAGTTACCAGCCAGGAACAGGGAGCCCAGAACAGATCAATATATAATGTGGGAGTCATCGGCAAACCACCTGCTTAACCAGCGTCTAACAGCCTGTCTCCAGAAATAGACTACATGAGACAAACGTGGATGTAAGAGATTCTGAAGTAAGTAGTTATGGATTAAGCTACAGCTAACTACCAATAGTTTGACTCTCATCCAATTTTGTACTGCCTCACCTATGACTGCAGTCTTCAAGCATTTTACTTCAAACTGTATTTTTATCTTCCAAAAAAAAAGCTAGCCGTAGACGTTTTTGCAGGGGTATAAATTAGAGCCTAAGTTTCAGTGTAAGCTGAACCCAAACTGGACACAGCTGAAACCTAGACAGCAGAGTTTAATTTTAGTAGTCCTTCAATGCCACCACATCTCCTAAGACTGTATTTTCCTGACTCTCTATCACCTCTCCCTTTTCTGCAACTTACTAGAAGCCACCTGCTTGTTTCTAGCAAAGCTGAAACCCAAAATATCACAACATGCTCCATTTCCTCATCACTCAGCTCTCTTCAACAGCCTGAAAAGGCACTACCTGAATATGGGCTGTTTGCTGGGCTGAGTGCTCAGTCCTGGGTGCTCACTGGTGAGAAAAGGGGAAAGAACGTGGTTTGGCTGGACGTGCTGGCACCTGCATAAAACAGACATGGAAGGATGGCAAATGAAAGGTTTGTGCAGATGTATGTCCTGCACTGGGGCAGGTTAAATACAATTAGACCATCTCACTCTCTGCTTTCCAAGGCAATGTACTGCAACAGCAAGAGCTGCCATGGGGCTGCCCCACAGCTAGGTGACTCGCTAGGCACACGGACAAGTGTTGATACAGGATCAAAGAGGAGAGTACCGAGTCCTTGGGAAAGCCCTTGGCAACAGGAGGAGCAAAAAAAAGCAGGAATAGACCTTGGGACAGATTGTGTGATTAAGTGGAGCTGAAGATAATTGTGTTTTAAAGAGCTCCTGGGGAATGGGCTTAGAATAAATGCAGCAGACGGGCTGGATCTGTAGCTACATATATAGCTATTGATGCATTTTTTTAGCATGAAAGAGGAAATGGAGAGCCATGGCTTCCATGAGTAAATTTCTTCTAGCAGTTCAGTGTACTGTTAGACGGATGTGCCAATACTAATGGTGTGACATTGTCCCATACAGGTCCTTACAAGTCCCAGGGCTATACTAAATGAAAACATTAACAGGAATACTAGTCCCCAGAGGTTATTTATTCATAGCCTGCTGTTTGGGAATAATGCAGGAAGTTGGAGAAGAGGTAGGTTTTTTTACCATCTTCTTCAACATTACCTAGATGGTTACCCTAGTTATTCCTGACTGGATGGCTACCTTTTTTTTTTTTTTTTTTTTTTAACAGAGGAGAGACTTGATAGAAGCTCTGCTATACATAAGTAGGATAAATGTCCAACAGCTGCCAGCTAGCTCTCCCTATTAATTCATATGATCAGTCAACAGGCACTGAAATCTCCCTTCTGAAGAAGTAGATGTTTTTCTATCAAAAGCCCGAGCAAATTTATCCACTCTCTTGTTCAGGGATCTACAGGAAAACAGCATCCTTGCAAGGCTTCCCTAGCTGGGAGAAGCAGCAGAACTGCCATGGCAATGGGTCCTACATCTCACTGCCTTAACATTTCAAGGTACTCTACTCCCCTCACTATTTTTTCCTGGGTTTGTTTAATGAAACCACTTGAAACCACGACAATAGTATAGGTGTGGCTGCTACTAGTAACCAGGCTACTATTATTTTTAAACAGGCTAAGCAATTAAACGTAGGCATGCCTAGTAAGCAGAAATACTACCTTGTGGCCACATGTACTGTAGGACTTAAAATAGGGGTTTCTTTCTTCCTCTACACAAAGAAATAACATGCCCTTTTACTGTTTTGATGGACTTGTCACCTCAGCCAGGCTAAGGAAGCCATTCTGACCTTTTATCAAGAGATTCATGATGCAGGGAGAGGGATGCAAACAAACTCAGAGGGAACAAGGTGCAAAGACAGTCTACTGGATTTGTACATTTGCCTGAGTACCAGGAGAAGAGGGATGGGGAGAGAGGAGCTGGGGGAGGTACACAGTACATAGGGTGAGCATAGAGGGAACAGGACAAACAGCAGAAACAGAAACAGCAGCAGCAGAAACTTGAGTGGTTCATAATTTAAAAGGCCATTAAATGAAAACCCAGTTACAGCACTTGTGACAGTACAACCTTCCACAGTAGCAACCAAGTACATTCTGTGCAGTGCCTGATAGTGGGTGATGCTGGTGATGAATTCCCTTCAAACAGGCAAAAGTCCCTACTCACTGCCTTGTCACTCTCTGTCATACAAGAGCAGACCAGTCAGCGAAACAACACTTGGTGTCACAGGTCCTTTACACCAGATGTGCTTCTCTGTTTCATTCTCGGTTATGTAAATACATGCTGCAGAAAGAAGCAAAAATAAGGAAGTTGTATCTAATGCTTTTATTAAAACATCAAACCCTTTTATAAGTACAAAAAGAAGGGTAACATCTCCCTCTGCCCTCAAAAGCTGTGTACACCACCACATCCCCCCATTACAGAGGTCACCCTAAGGTGTCCATCTTGAGGACATTGGTTACACCTTTGACACATTGGTCCAGCCACAGTGCAGTGAGTGCCTTTGCTGGCTGTCCACGCATGTGTGCAGACCAGCAAGGCTTTGAACCCCTTGCTGGAGAACTCTCCTTATCTGCTCACAGATGTTGTGCACATGCAGTAAAAATGAGCTGCATCCAGTGGGCTTTGCTAGCAGAGTGGCCATGCGTTCAGTGCACCAGATGTGTGCACTAGCAGCAGCTTAGCATGTATAAACCACCTGCTCCCAGGCACTTCGATTTTGGCATTTGACTTCTGGAACCAAAGCAATGCAGCCTGCTTTTCTTTAAAAAGAGATACTCAGCTTGCAGTTTCAGCAGTGCAGGGTCCCTTGCCTGGTTGCTGTAGCCCTTCTTCTCAGAGCAGCTAAGGGCCAGATGAAGGACCCTGGGTGTGAGTGCAGCTATCTCTCTCTCTGCATTAAATCAGCATGGCCAGAAAGTCCTGGAGTAGAAGTGAGAGGGTAACATCTGTGGTCTTCCCGAAGTAGGAAAGTGATGTGCCCGTCTCAGAAACGCAGGAGGCACCACTGAGAATGAGTAATGGCTATCAACACCTACTCCCAATCATGCTGCTGAAGAACTTGTGTCACCTTCTGACCCCAGAAGTGAGTGAGCTGACTTGAAGGAGAGCACTGCCTACTAATTGCAGGTAACAACAATACTTCACTAATAAGCACAGGCAGCTCACACCACAGAGCTGTTGTCTATAAATTGCCTTCAAAATGTGATAGAAATTTTTGAATTGGGTTTTTCAAGCTTTTCTTTGACACCAGGAAAGCAGAAAGCTTTCTTCCCTTGAGAACTTATTAGAAATAGGCCTTTGCTGACATGGTCTTAATTCAGCCTTGACTATGAATAGCAGAGTAGGAAAACAAAGCAGTTCATCCCAGATCCCATTTTGAGGTGTTGAACTGTCAAAGTGTTTCAAAAACAGGCGTTATTACAAAGCCACGGTGCCAGCTTTTCCCCTGGTCTCCTTAAACCTCTCATGTTTACCCCTGCTGGGGGGGTTAATAAAGAAAAGAGTAAACTCAGCAGGCAACACAAGTGACAGTCCCAGCAACATGGGCCACCTTCAGGAAGCTAATTGTGACAGTAAGGGTTTGAGGATTCCTGCTCAGAAGTCTCTCAGTTTATGTATTGCTTCCTAAAAGCTGGTTGATAACTCCCCTTTTCCTATCCTCTTATTACTCTTCTCTCCATTGCTAATGTTTCTGCCTGTGGTATTTCATTGAACTATTTTCGGCTTGTTAACCATTGACCTGTCTCCCTGTGTCACCTCCTCCTGTCAGCAGCCTTCAAGATGTGCCCCATAATCTGTCCTTCTGTTGAAAAGTTGTCTGTAAAATTTAATAAACCTCTGAAACCCATGTGCAAACCCCAGTAGTGACTTCTCCTCTCTTTCCTACAAGGATAGGAGTGGTTTAGACACACATGATCCTCCACTGTTTCATTCCTGTGTCAGCACTCAGCTGCAAACCTGAGCGTAGGTGTTTGCACTGGTCTTCTAACCAGACTCTTACTCCACTCACGTCCTCAATTTGTCCTACAAATACACACATGAGTAGCCCATACAGGCCAGACTCAGTACTGAAAGACGGGTTTGGGAAGCTGGAGAAATGAGTGACGTTAAGAAGCTACAGTGAGTCTGTTTCCATCTCCTCTTCCTGTTCCAGGATCTTTGCATTCCTCACCCATACAGAAACACTGACAGCCACTTTCCATCTCACCTGCTCATAAGAAGTCCTCCCTCTCAAAGCTGAGTGTGACTCTGGGACCACCTATGTACTTGTCATGTGTATGTTACGGGCTATGCAATCTGGGATGGAGAGTCCCAAAGACTTTGAGACAAGACTTACCATCCCTGCTGCTGTGGGAAGGAAAAGGATGGCTGCTCCTTGTGCTATGAGGAGATATGACCTCCCTCTCCCCCCAGCAGTGGCCCCACACCATACAGCTCATCCCTCTTTCTGCACTGCTGGTAGTATCAACAGTGGTTTGCAGGAGCAAAGCATGGATTCACAGTTGCTCACACTGGACTGTGATCATGAACTTCAGGTGCTGCAGCTTCTCACTGACCCAGTCTGCTCTGCACTTTCTGTCTCAATTACAGTGGTGCTGCACAGCTCAATTTCTGTCTCTTGCAGCTGGGCCAAGGTTTCTCCCCATGGCTGGTATCTTGTCGGAACCATCGCCCCAACTGCTTCTTCATTTCCAGATTCTGGGTACTAACATCACAGTTCCCTGGAAACCATTCTTTCATGGCTTGCTGCTCTGATTTTTTATCTGTTGCTTTGCTGTCTTAGATCTCCTCAAATTTCTTGCCTGACTGAAACAAAATGGAGTAATCCTGGCCTTAGCGGTAGCCTGTTAAAGTGAAATGCTTTGCAGCTTGACAGAGGGAGGCACAAAGATCCCCTGCTGTGCTTCTAAGGAAAATGCAAAGCCACAGCATTCTCCTTACTCACCTTCAAGGAGCACTGTTTCCTCACTCTCTGGCTGATACCCCAGCTCATCCAAATTGGAGTTGCAGTTCTCCCCTTGGGGTGAAAGACTCCCTCAGATCTCAGCACTTCCAGCCTAGGGAGAGGAGAGCAGAGCAGAGCACACCACCTCAGGTGTGTTACTGCAAGAGGCAGGACAGGACTCTCCAGCAGCCCCTCACCAACTCATCTTTGCTTCCTCTTCAGTATCTGTTCAAGGCCAGTGGCTGCTGTCCTGGCCTGGGGAGGACTAAACTGCTCAGAGCCGCTACCTCCTCCACCCTTTCCTGCTTGTATTCTGCCGTCACCTTGATGCGACAGGCAGAGTGGGAAACACCTGTGGCTCTCTGGAGAGCTGGAGGTGTGACTCCCAGCCTGGAGTCAGAAGGCAGCACAGATTTAACAAGGTGGGGCAGAAGGTTTGAGGACCACCTCAGCACTGCTAAGCCCAGCAGATGCTGCTGCATGGTACGACAGCTGTGGTTGGCTGCACAGCATTCCTGCCCACCAGCCTGCAAGTCCACCCTAGGTCTGCCCAGCCTATTTTGCAGACAACAGCTGTGGAAATGCATCTCAGAGGGAAGGCAAGGGAACTGAGCACAAATGCGGTAGCTCAATTGTACAGCATAAAGGAAAGCTGTCAGTGTGCACACAGCAGGAGAAACCGTGCCATGGGTACAACTGTTAACACTTTAAACTTGTTTTATAACAGCGTCAGACAAATTTGAAACAGCTGCTCTGTATGCTCTGCATTTCCAGCAGCAATGTCTTTTTTTTTTTTTTAACTTGCTGTAAAAGAAATTGGTGCTACCGCTGTTTACAGAATTACCCGAGCTGCACTTATGACTTCTAACTTCTGATCTTCCTGTGATCACACGGATACCATAAACAGCAAGATCAGGGTTTGCTCTGCTAACGTTGGTGCCACAGCCCTGAAAAAGCTAAATGTTGGATACATTATATGGAGGGGAGCAGGCAGGGGCAGCAAGGGAGAACTGTTGGCTCCCATTTCACATTCTCTAAGACCTTTTGTCATTGAACTACCAAACACTTTCTCATGCCGCCAAGCAATTAAGCCTCCCTGACACTGGAGCATTTATGCGGGAATTACTGCTCATCTCAGCCATGCTCAGAAACACCAGGTCAGAAGTCAGACCATTGATAAACCCTACTGAGGTGCCAGGAAATACGTTCAGCTGCTGAGTCCCTGGGGTTGACATCTCCAGAGCAGTGAAGGAAAGAGTAGAAATAGCTTATGTTTAAGCAGATTGCCAGGGGCAGGCACCTTCCAGTTCAGTGAAGACTGAACTATTTCATATTTATACAAGATGAGAGTTTTATAATGCTTGTTTATCTGTGCTGCAGTAGGACCCAGGAGACCTAGGTGTAGACAAGGTCCCTTTGTGCAAGGCATTATGAAAATGCTGAAGAGAAGACAGGTAAAGAAGACAGAAAAATATGTAACTATCACTAACTTTCCATTAGTGGAAATTCTTTTGGCCCAGGCTCCTTTTTCAAATGGAAGGACATGTATAGTCCTTTTTTTTCTTTTTATCCATGTAATTTATAAACCAAGTAGCTGCAGCAGAAATTATTTGGGACTCCATTGTTAAGGAATCCTGGACACTATGGCAGAGGAAGCAGATCGTGGGAACTGCTAAAGGAATACCCAAGGCATAAGCTCTGCAAGAGGGCACACTCTGCATCGGTTGCTATACTGGGAGTTGAGCAATGTGAATGCTATTACTAGATCTGCAGGTGCCTTCTTTTGTGACCCTAGGCAGCTTGTTTCACTTTCCAAAGCTGCTTTTCTCCTGGTAAAATTGCTATAACAATGCTTACCTTTTTTTTTTTTTTTTTTTTAAAAAAAAAAGGGGGATGGAGATCATTTGCTAAAAAGAGCACTCAAAGGCTAAGAACGGTCTTTGCTGAGTCTGCTATCCAGCATCAGGAAATGCCTAGCACAATTTAATCATCATTACACAGTCATAAGTCTCATGGTTTCTAATAATAATGAAAGTTTCAACTTATATAGAACATAGAATCATTGCATCATTTAGGTTGGAAAAGACCTTTACAATCATCATGTTCAGTGATCAACCCAGCACTGCCAAGTCTGCCACTAAATCATCTCCCTAAAGTACCACATCTACACATCTTATAACGCCCGCAGGTTTATTTTCCTGTGAGTGATTTTAGTATTAGTCACTGTCACCCCGCTGTGTGGGGTCACTACCCACTTTTGTTTTCTAGGCATCCTCTCTCCTTTTATTAAATCGCATGTAATGTTCTGATTTTTTTATTTTAAGTATTTTATCTGGTGTTTTTAGACTAGCCTAGAATGTTTGTCTGATTGCACTCCAATTTTTGTATTTGTGCTTTTCTCAAAGTGCCCTGGATTACACAAGTGGCACGAAGGGCAAGTAATACATGTGTGAAATAAATGAAAGTATTATTGCCTCTGGGTTAGTCATATTAATGCAAATTGCAACTAGTTGCGTTAAGAGTTTTCTCTTTCACTTTGGACCCTCCATCCAGCCATTAATTACAAAGAAATGGGGCTCTCTTAGTCACAGTAATAATAACAACAGCAATTTCTCATTTCTAAAAATGCTGTCCAATAAACACTCCCTTACCAGAGTGCCCATGAGATTGTTTCCATTTGAGAGAACGAAACTGAGGCACGGAGAGACTTAATATAACTAAAAGCATGTCCAAGTCCCTACTCCAAATTCTGTGCTGGAACTACTGAAACTTGCCCTTTAGTTTTAAAATTTAAGTTTTATGTTTCAAAAAGACACAGCTTTGAAAACCTTCGACTTTGCATGACTCCTAAATTATTATTTCACAGCTGTTTGTTTGTTTGGGGTTTTTTTTGTGTTGTCAACACAAGCAATGTTGAGAGCCAAGATGAGCTCAGCTTGCCTTCTTTAATCTGGAGACTTCCTCCAAGCAGCAAAGAAAACTGAGTCGGATTCACTGAGGCCCAAGCCAGAGGCTAAGGTGCGGGCACTTCTCTCTTCAGACTGCTTGCACTGACACCTAACTTGAACTAAATGAATAAGCAAATGTTGAGACATTCAGCTGGATCACACCCTGCTATGCCAGGTACATACAAAAACCAAGACATGCCTTCCAAATGCAGAAAATTAGATGAGCTGTGCAGTGAAGAGGAGGCACTTGAAAGCCCGGCAGCCTTGGTCCTGATTCAGCCAGTCTTTGGGCACGGTTCAGTCACCTTTTCCGGGGTCACATCTGTGTTGCTGACTTGCTGCAGGTTAAATGCCTTCATGGTCTGTAGCCCATGCCTTGGGCTCTCGTGAATCACTGTAATTGTTCACCTTTATCGTTAGCTACGGCTATAGCTCAGACATGTCCTCTCCACTGCCCTTTCCCACATGCTCATTTTATTTTTCAGCCTCAATACAGGTTTTAACAAGAATGAACTTCCAAAAGAAAAGATTTCACTAAGAATATCTGTCTACTGGAGAGGAATAAAAAGTGCTGATTATTTCAATCAGTTCAAGAGTCTCTCTAACAGATTGGCATCACATGCGTCACTTTTATCATTTTATGGTAATTTAGATCTCAAGATGAGAAGGAAGACGTACGATACTTGTGACATTCTCCACCTGCTCTACTTTATGGTTGTCCACATGTATCTCAGTCGGGCAATCATGTTTATACTAAAATAAACCACCTACACACATTCTGAATATATACAGGTACAACATTTTCAAGCATATCTGTAAAAATAAAAAGGAGCACTTGAGAAACAATGGTATTTTAATTGTGTGGAGTTTTGCCTCCCGGTCCTGTGAGGTCTATTACCTCATCTAATCCTACAGTGGGGTCCTGCTGAGAACACAGAAGCATCTCAGTGAGAGGGTAAAACCAGACTTTACCACAAGAACATTTTCTGCATGTCCTAAGCATTTCTCCCATTTGAGACATCTCTTTTATATTTTTTACTGAATTCTGTGTGTCCTGCTGGCAAATGCCTTCTACTTTTGTTGATAATTTTGATTAAGAATGTATGGTTATGATCTGTGCCCAAATGGCCAAACAGTAAACATTAGATGTTCAAATTATTTCAGTGTCTGCAGCCTGTATTTTGGTTGCTTTTCTCTGCATTCTCTGAATTGTCTTCAGAAAGATGCCTGGAGAATAGCTGCAGGGCCACTAGAGTCTCATTAAGAAGGATTAGTACCTTCCCCATCTCTTTTATGCATTCAAATGTGCAGAAATAAAATGACGTGAGCTGTTCCTGTTGTTATGTACTTAAACTGTTGCTCACTATTCCTGGTATCACTCTTCTCCAAGTTACCTTCCCATCACTAAATGGTTTTTTTCCCCCCACCTAATGTGTGTTTACAATGGGTATTTGGTTCCCAAGGTTGAAACATGCTTTGCTGTATCTGGACCATATGATGACTTTCTGTGGATGAATATTCCCAGCCTCGTCCAACTACTACACTGCATATCCCTGCATTTGTTTCCTAAGTTCTGTTTATCCATTTGTCTCTGGATGCTTATATGTTAGTTGGGAAAGCATCCGGGCTTGTACTGAGGATGAAAAAAGAGAGAGAAAATGTCAGTTAGCACTGAAATTCCTCAGGGGGCCAGAGGCCTGGATCAAGAGAAAATCTCTTGGAAGAAGAGCCCACACTCTGAATGGAGGCTGTGATGCCCTGTTCATGACTGTGCTAATTTTAGATCAGCTGAACCAGTTTTCTCCCTGCCAGCCTCTGAAGAAACGCTGCACAGCGGTACTTCCCCTTGCTGCCACATTGCAACACAAAAATACACTTTCTGGTGGTTGCAAGTGGATGGATATGATTAGAAGACACATGACACATATCAAAACATTACAGGGTTTAGAAAAGCAGGTACAGAACAACACACTAAATTTTCAGGAAACAACGCTGAACTGATACCTCAATAATTTAAATTTTGTGTTGTTTAAACGACGTAGAAAGTGCCACAGATATATAAAAACAGTGTTGCAGAAGTCATACCTAAAAAAAAAGACCAAATCCATTATTGCAAAAGTGCACCTGCTCCCCTGCTTTCTGTCCCATAGTATTCAACTGCACTATAATCCTCAAGTCTACCATGTGTGTGTGACCCCAAGATTATTCCTCCTTAGGGCATTAGTAGCAGGCAGAGTTAGAGTTGTTCATAGACCTTCACTGTCATCATGCTTAGTATGTGTTTGCTTTGTGTAGTAATATTGTACCTAAACTCATGCTTTTCTTTTGTTTAGCTTTGAATTACTACACCCCTGTAGGGTTTTTAAAAACCTGAACTGCTTGGAAAATTAGAATTTTCACATCATTCCAACATAACTTTACAAAATCACGAAAGGTTTATTTGCAATGACGCAAGAGTGCTGAGCAGAGAGAATGTTCCTCCACGACATTCCCTATACTGGAAAGTTAACTCAGTATGAGCTTACTTTAATAGCAAATATAGACATACAACCTATTAAATCATCTTTAAAAAGCCAGTACGTACTCCTTATCTGAGGGGAATTCACAGCCTCTGGTAGTAGCACAGGTAGCCAGCACAGAAGGGACCATTTCGATTTCCAATTGACTTACTGGCTTAAAGGGCTGAGTTAACGAGGCCAGGGCTATTTTGTTCACATACTCACTTCTCTGCTGCCTCAGCAGCTCAGCATTTTCCTCAGAGAGCCGTGCCAAAAGGAAGCCCTCGTGCTTCGGTGCACAAGGTGGTCTGGAGCAACAGAAGCGTTAGGGAGGGCGGGCAGTTGGACCAGTTAATGCCCCATTTCCAGTCTCACACTCCGTGACCTTACAGCATCCAAAGTGGCTGCTGAAGAAGAGCAGTGACTGGTTGAGCTACTGAAGCATTAATCAGGCCCACTTAATGCATCAGCCGGGAGTCAGGCAGTCCCAGACTCTAAGGGTTTGATAAAACCACCATCATTAGCAAACTGGCACAAATTAGCCTCTTTGAAGGAAGTCTATCCCCATGATTTCAAATAAATCCCACATTTTCATTAAAAAGTTTTAAGAGTCTGTGTATATGTATTTTGTTATTACTTTTCTTCTGTCATGAATTAATTTGATAGTAAATTCTTTGAAAATGTTAATATTAAAATCAAAACATCTTTGGCAGAATTAATTAGTTGTTCACAAAAATCTACATACTCCGGACTTTGCTAAAGCTGTTTATTATTTTCAGTGTTTAATAACCTCGGGTTTAAGTGCAAAGCAGAAATCGAAGTATAAAACGGGTAACAGCATGTCAGAAATACATCAATATTCCACCTTTATTGCCACGCGGGTATTTTTCCACATATTTTCCACTCAGATCAGAAAACAATTTCTAGCAGGGGCGTCAGCAATATTTCCTCTTCTGAGACAAAACCAAGGTACAGTAAGTGCAGGATTGCAACTTGCTCAATACCACTGGCTAAACCAGTACCAGAAGTACAACCCTCATTACTCAGCCCTCAAGTCCAGATGCTGGAAATTCCCCTTTCCTTTCCTGTCCGTCAAAGGGCGGCAGCCAGTAGTCACCGAGCCCACTGTGCTCTTCCCCCCCCGGCCAGACCTTACCTCCTGCAGGCCCCAGAATGGGGCCAACACACGCCAGCCGGAGCGGCCTGCCTTCTCCCGGCTTCAGCCAGCCCTCAGCTCAGCGCCCTCGAGCAGCAAGTGGCGTCTGCCACGGGCGAAGGAAGCCCCAGGCACGTCACACACCTACACGGCTTTATTTCGGACTGAGGGAACGCGAGGACGCACATCTACAGAATCAGCCAGAAAAGAGAAGGCCGAAAGTCGCCCTCAGGGCTCTCCAGGCCTCCCTCCGAACGGAGTCCCGGGGGAGTAAGTCCCGGTCGACGCCCCGCACAGCACCGGAGCCCCTCAGAGCTCACAGCCTCCTGGCTGGCGGGGAAGAGACCCCGAGCGCGGACAGCTCGCCCACGCCGGCACACCGGGCTGGCAGTGACCAGGACCAGTGAAACAGGCTCAGCGTGCCCGTGCGCGAAGCAGCTCCCGCTGACCGGGAGCCCCGGCAGGTCCCGGCCCGGCCCCCCGAGACCCGCTCCCACCGACTTCCGCGTCGGGGCCACTCTGCGCATGCGCGACGAACACCGGTACCCCCACCCCGCCGGCCGTCCCTGGCTGTACCACTGTGCGCCCAACGTGTGGGTAGAGGCAAAACAGGGCGGCGGCTCCAGGGAGCTCCGCGGACCTCAGCTCCGCCTGAACCTCTTCACAGAGAATCCTATTCCCGAGCTTATGAGCTCCCTCCAAACTCGCTTCTAACCTAGTTCCCGCACTCGATCCAATCTCACTCCTCCCGGGGATGTGCTATGGTACGTGCCACTCCCAGCTGATTCGGTGGCTTGACGAAACCATCGCGCTCAGGACGGGGGGAGCCAAGGTGCCGGAGGGGGACACGCATTGTTGCGCCAGGGGCCGAGCGGCGCTCCGGGGACGGCGAACGCGCCCCGCTGCGGCACCGGGGCGGTCACCGGCACCGGCGGCCGGGCGGCGCCGCCACACGGAGCTCCGCGTCCCCGCGCCGCCGCGTCCCCGCTCCCCGGCGCGCCCCGCCTTCCCTACAGACGGCTCCCGACTATT
>JAWWES010000115.1:39082368-39127611 GCA_035583135.1 Lophotriccus pileatus
CGCCCTCCCCTCCGCCGCCTCCCCAGTGGTGCCGCCCGGCTCCAGCTGACCGGCCTGGAATCCCGGCCGGGAGCCGCGCGCCCCCCGCCCGCCGCCGCCCCGCGCCCCGGCCCCGCCATGGGAGACGCCGGCAGCGAGCGCAGCAAGGCGCCCAGCCTGCCCCCGCGCTGCCCCTGCGGCTTCTGGGGGTGAGCCGGGCCCGGGGCTGGGCTGGGCGGGCAGCGACGGACGGAGGGGGGCGGGCGGCGGGGAGAAGGGCGAGGCGGGGGGGGCCTGGGCTGGGCGGGGGGGGGCGCCGTGCCGGGTCGTAGCCCCGCACCCGGGCCTGAGGCGGGGGCCGAGGACGCAGCTCGCCCCAGGGCGGGGGCGGCAGCGGGCCCGTGCCGGGCGGGCCGCAGGGGTTGCCTCCCCCCTCCTCCCTCCGGAGCAGGGGTGTCTGCCCGCCCCCGCCTGTGGCTGCCGCGTCCCGGGGGGCCCGGGCCGGGGTGGCGGCTCCGGGCTCGGAGGCAGCGGGTGCCCCGGGGGGCGATGGCTGCGCTGTCCCCGGGCGCGGGGGGGTGTCCGGGCCGGCCGCGGCCCCCCCCGCCGCCCGGGCACCGCGGCCTTCCCGGCAGCCCGGCGGGGGAGGCCCGGGCGCTCCCCCAGGCACGCAGGTTTCCTGGAGCGGCCGCCCCTCCGCTGGGGCTGCGGGCTGCGCTCCGGGGCCTGCCTGCGGCTCCTCACAGGCGCAGATGAGTAATGCGGGCCCCTGGCTGCCCTGCCGGGTGTCCCTGGCACATCCCTGCCCTGCGCCCGGGGACGGGCAGCTCTCCCTGCAATTCGCGCAGGGCAGCATAGCTAATAAAGGGAAAAAGCTAAGGACAAAAATATGCTTCTTTCTCCGCCTTATGAAGGCGAGGAGCTTCATTATAGATAAGGTCCGAGTTGGCTGTTGCCCGATTGCCTTTTAGGAAGAAGGAAGTAGGGGTCATTCCTGTTTGCCTAAGGTGAAAAAAGGAGTAAACCTGTTCCTTGCTAAACTGTCACCTCTAGGGTCGTGTCTGTTGAAGATGTTTCCCTTAGTGGTTTTTGTTTTGTTTTTTTTTTTTTTTTAAATCAGATGTATCATGGCAGATGGTATACTGGCAGACATGATCATAAAGGGTCTTTAGTGTCTATCACACAAACATTAGTCCCTAATGTTCTTATTTATTGAAAATTCGAAGAATATGTGACTAAATAGACTTATGAGGGCCCACCTGAGATTTACACTTGTCTGTGATTGTACCGTCTTGGGATTTATGTTGTGCAATTTAAGGTACTCTGGGGAAGTGGAGCCTGAGACAAAAGAGGTGCAATAAGAGTGGTTTAATGATGTCACTGTACATTTGGTTGGTTTATTGAAGTGGCAGGATTCTAAATGAAATCCCATTTTTGCGTTATGACAGAAGCCTGAACTGCAACAAATACCGTGGCCCTGTTGGGAGTGATCTTACAAGACAGATTATAAATATACAGTAAATTATTTTGTTTATTTTTGTTTTGTTAGGCCTCCATATTTGGGCCTGGTATTTTCTGTAATGTAGTGGAAAGAAGTTTCTGCTATCCGTAATGTAGTGCACAGACTTTTGTAACATGATATTGATGGGAGAGTTGTAGAAAGTTGAAAGTGAACTTCTTCTTTGGGCTAAACTTCTTGGCTAGTTTAACGTGTTGTGATAATGAGAAAAAAATCTGGTGCTTTATGTTCAAGGATCTGCTTAATGGTGACAGGAGACTCTCAAGAAAACCCATTACCTTTAAAGCTGATTTGTTTTTTCTTTTTTAAACTTGTTTCCCTCAAGGAGATATCCAAATGGTATTTTTTTGCCCTCCCCTTTTTTTTCCCCCTTCAGAATGTCATCCAGGCAGTGTTGCTTTTTGTATGATAACTTTGAAAGACAGCGCTGTGGAAAAACTCTCACTTTTTCCACCCATACAGGGAATAATCTGTTTTTCAGTCTCTTTAAGTGTCTGCCAGGTACATTTCAATACACAGTGGCAAACCACGTATCTATTTTTCCATTAAAAAAAAAAACCAAAAACAACAAAAAACAAATCAAAAAACCCGAACCCCAAACTGTGCTGTCAATTTCCCGAGTTGGTTGTACTTCTCAGTCCTGAAGAAACTCAAGTGTCTACATGACCTTATTTACCTAGGCCTTGCTAGTGCTTGAATACATTGTCTGGTAAATCAGTGCAGACATGCCCTTCTAGTGAAATTGCATTGTCAGGAGTTCTTAAGAGGTTTCAGTTTTATACCAGCTTTCTGAAGAAAGTAAGTCATGATAACAAAAAGACTGGTATTCATGTGAAGTTGAAATTCTGCTCTACATGTCAGCTAGGGTTATTACCAGCAACATGTCTTAAGACAGCATCTTATCTGTGACTTTCATGTCATCTTTATGTCTGTCAGCTCACATTTTGGACCAACAGGAGCAGGACATTTAAAGCTATGAAAAGTTCTGAAACTTGTAATTTAATGTAGTGGTTTCCGTTAAATTTGTAAATAAAGTAATGTAGAAGAGTAGTATTTCTTTATATTTTCTGGACCCCATCAGTCCAGTGGTTGAGAATCTTTTCATAGTTCTTCTTGAGTGAGCCCAAGCCATGTAGGCAGCAGAACAACTCTGTGTCTGGGGGTGAAACAATAAGGTCTAGATTTTATGAAGTATAAAAAATGATGCCTTTTTTTTTTTTTTAAATTGATTTTATGTGACGCTTAGCAGGACATGCTTTCTTCAGTAAGCCACAAAGATCGGAAACATTAAGGAAAATTCTGAAAGAAGCATTAAAATGAAAGTAAAGGGTGGGTTTCTGTGCTAAAGCTTGCCTAATGGTGAACAGGGATAGAAGTAGCTCCTGAGACACATGTTGATAGTGGTGACATGCAAAGAAATTAAAGGAGCAGGCTAGTATGTACTGTGGCATTGAAGTTGGAGGGGTTTCTTCTTTTGAAAGACTTGGGTTTATATTAGAAATTCAGATCCTGTAGGTTTCAAGAATCTCTAGAGACTGGAAAACTACTAAACTCTTGATGTTTCAAGATCTAAGAGACTGAAAAATGAACAGCTGAAAGAAGAGACTTGAGTGAGACTGCTAAGGACTTCTGAAACATCTGCTTAAGGTCAACGGCTAACGTTTGCTTACCTTTTGTTGAAGATCATGGAATCCAACCTTAGACCAGCAGACCTGCCCTTCTTTTTAGACTGTCCAGTCTGTAATTTCCACTCAAGTAAGGTTCAAATGGAGTACTGAGATAATCTTTATACTTTACAAAATAATTTCAGTTACCCAGATAATCTCAACTGGGAAACCACATCAGTATTCATGTTATTGATGAAAAATTCACGCAACTTACTGTTTGGAAATATTTTGCTCCAATTTCTTCCTGTTTTTATATCTTAAACTATCTCGCTTTTTATTGGAATAATCTTAGTGTAAAAAGATTGGAAAGGGTGCAGTATGCAAACTTTTATTTCAAGTTACTTCATCTAGAGTTTACGCTGTGATTAAATTCTCATTCTTATGATCTGCAAAAAATTCTGTCTTATTTTCCTGGTTACCACACCAGAGAATCATAGAATCATACAGTCATGTAATGTTGTGTTTTTTTCATAGACTAGTGGATTTCAGAAACCTGTTTGCCTTTATGGTGTATATTAACTCAGAGTTGAAGATTTTATAAATACATCAAAATATTGCTGTAAAATATCATATTCCAGTTAAGCCTTTTTGCTTATTAGAGATGAGGCATGATTCTTTAATGACCCACATGTTGGCAATTTCTCTCTAGCTTTTAAAGGACTCCATGAAAATTTCGCTTGTGTGTAGCTCATCGGGGGGCTGGGGCTGTTACAGTTAAGTGGTTATATTCATAAAAGCGAAAATATTCCTTGGCTGGTAGAAGCGTATTCTGTGACAGGAGTATTTCAGAGAGGGTAGTACTTTTACAACTCTACTTGTACTGTAGTGACTGCTGCTTATCTTTCTTATTGTCCAGACTGATACTATACCACTGCATTCAGTGCCTTAGAACCACAAAAGAAGGAAATGTGTTAATGGACATAAAACAAATGAATTCCATTCTTGAAATGGTGGCAGCCAGCAGGAAGTTGATTGAAAACACAGTACGATTAGTTTCATCTCATCTTAGTTCTGGCAACTATAAGGTACTATAGTCAGCTAAAAGTGATGGCAATATTTGAGGACATAGCCAGCAGGGGTTTTGCGGGATTATCATTTGTTCTGCCTTTCTCTGACACTGCATGCATCATACGTGTGATGAGACATTGTGCCCCAAGCATTCTGTGCAGGCCCAATTCAGAGTTTATTCCTGAGTCTGGATTTTCCAGTTACTTATGTATCATCAGGCTCTTGCCATGCCAATCTGGCTCTTTTCTCAATTTTGTTTGCTAAAATTAAACATTTGATCAAACAGTGAATCATTTAACATAAGCATGATTAGTTTGTGACTGTATATCACCAAAGCTTGCTTTTAGCTTCTAAACAAACAGTGATTATATATATGGCATTTAGAAGCCTCTTTTCTGACTAGTCTTTTCTTTCCTTATTTTTGGTGATTACAGCTGTTTGTTCCATATAAACTCTCAGTGATGCTCCTTTTAATAAACACTGTCTAATCTCATGGGCTGTGTAGGTCATTGTGAATGCATAATATCTTCCTAAACCTAATTTTGCTTTTACCACTGTTGCAACCTCACATAGATGTTCCTAAATGAGGCCTGAGTAAACTATTAAAATATGTATCTTTCCCTCTGAGAATTAGTTTTCACTGGGCTTGTGTCATGCAGTTCCTTAGCCAGGCTTTCACTGCCTGGCACACTGGATCCAATGCTGGAATAAGTAGTGAATTTGTCAGTTTATGTGAGACAACATATGCGCTACCAAATAGGTTATAGTTTATTAGACCTCAGTGTCAACTGCGGTCTTGGAGTAAATAGTGATCAGTGAGAGTCCCATAAGGAGCTTTGGGGTGGTTGTGTGGGGGTAGAGCTGTCTGAGGGCAAGATTTATCTGCAGTTATTGATGATCAGACATGTCAATTGTTCCAGCTAAAATAATAAATTGATTTAAATCAATAAATTAATGATGCTTGTGTTCTAGGAAGGGTAATTCTTTCTACCTTATACAAGACCTAAACATTTTTTCATGAATAAGATAAAAGCTTGTTTGCATTTATTTATTACAAATGTTTATAGGCCACCTATCATAGGAGACTGTAGTTGGTTGGACTTTGTTTCCTGTGGTCTTTGTGCTCTGTTTCAATCTTAGGTTAAGACTAAAAATACTTGAATATTGTGTTTTTGGATGTTACATGTGAACTTATTTAATACTCTGTCAAATCCTTGGGTAAAAGAACTTGAAGCACTTTATAGTTAAAGCAAGCATCAACTGCTGTAATAATACATCTACTGATGTGTTGCACAAATAGAAGTGAAAAATTATTTAACTGACAGAAACAAAGATTTTGATGAGAAATTGATTTATTTACAAACTTTCCTATGAAGTGCTACAGAGGATGATGAGGGAACTGAAATTATTTGCTTGGATCTTAATTTTAGAAGACAGTTAGAATTATGAGACATAGAGAAGCTTCTGTCTGGGGGGAGAGTGGTGATGGGGAATTGAGCTTTGTCATGTTCCGTGCTTGAATGAGAATATGCAGAATAAAGAATGATAAATTGTGATTTTCCTCAGTCACAATATAAATAGAAGAGCATCTCAACTGAAGTCAAAAGACAGAAATTTTTTACACTTTTTTTTTTTGGTACAGTGAGCAATTGCCTCTTGCATCTGCAGTTGCAAGGTACCACGTTTTTGCTAAGTTTTCCATTTTCTGCAGGAGCTTACCTTGTGAAATGGGAGTTATTGGCACCTGAAGTAAAAGCAGATGAACTGTATTTAATACTTTAACTGTAATAAGCTCTTTTCTAGGAATGTGAAAACAATGCTTTCTTTTGCAGTACTAATAGAATAGACAAAACAGAAAGGAGATTTTGTTATTTAATGAAAACCTTCTGTTCTGGATCAGACCAAAGATACATCCAGCCCTGTTTTTGATTTGGGTGATAAGTGATGCTGAGGGAATAAGCATAAGGACAGAGCAAGCATGCAGTGATGCTTATCTTGATATACCTCCTTTGCTTCTGGCAGTCAGACGTAAGGTTGTCCTCTGTTTTATAGATTTATAGCTTAGTAGGTCTTACCTATTTTTCAGTAAATTTGCATAATGAATTGGTGAATCCATATGTACTCTTGAGCCTTAAAAAGTCCTGCAGCAAGACGTTCCATAAGTTAACCATTCTGTTTATGGGGGAAAAAAAAGTAAATTTTTCTTTTGTCTTTAATCTTGCTGTCTGATGATTCTGAGGGGTGAATAAATTCAAACAGCTGGTGTATGAGGGCGTTTTATTTAAGAAGATCCAAAAATAGGCCTCCTTGATTAAAAATGTCTGTTAACTTATTCAGTGCAGCCAGAATTTGAGGAAAACCCCCTCCCCTCTTGTTTAAACCATGAATTTATTAAAAATCTTTGTATAGAAAGTTTTATAAAAATTTTATAATTGTAAATGGGTGCTGTGCTAATTATAGACTGGCATATTGAGCACCTTTTAATCTAATTGTAACTTCTTCCTCAGTCAGAATGAAATTCATTGTCATAGCTGCTGTTCTTACAAGTGGAACAAATAAGAAGTAGATTGTGTCCTGCTTTTTGGAGCTTGGAGGGGTTCAAAGTTACTGTGTCTAGGTCACCTTCCAGGTTTCTTTCTATCTTCCTATGGGATGATACCTTCTTCATGTCTTCTGTAAACTGTGATTAGTCAAAGCTATTATGATTTGGGCAGTGCTGACGATTATTCCACAGTTAGTGCTAGCAAATATCTGCCTTAATGCTAATTAGTAAAATGTTGGTTGTGTGGTACCATAGATATTTTTTGTATGTTTCATTGAAGATGCTCTGGGTTCTCAAAAGTTTCTAAGGGTAAGCTCAGTCTTTTAGAGGTTATAAAATAGGTATTAGTTTTAGGAAAATACTGGTGCTGTACTTAATTGCAAAAAATTTAAACAATTTACCACTTCTTTGGAAATTTGATGTTAATGTTGTTGCTGCATGTTGGAGAGCTGTTGAAGTCTCAAGTTGGTGGAAGCCTTGTGATCCAGTATTTCTTTTAAGGTGTTGAAATCAGTGATGCAAAACATTAATTAGAGAGAATGATCCTTGATGGATATATTTATTGGAGATGTCTGGTTTTGACTTGAATGTTTTCACTAATATGCTGTGCCACTACTGGATTTGAATTTATTTTTTTTTAAATTAGGAGTTAGTGCATAGAAATAGACACAGACTTTCTTTAGAGCCAGTTGGTAAAAATTATGAATGTGATATACTTTCTCAGCCCAATATTGCTTATATTCTTTGTTGCTGCACAGGACGACAGGGATTATGGAACACACTGGAATCAATTAATATAATTGAACAATGTGTCCCTTTATTAAGACATACAGTGTATATTTATATTCCTCTGACCCTCATGGGTCCAGGACTAAGGTCCAGTGATTGGAGAGTCCAGGCTGTCCATGAGCTGCAAATCTGTGCTCATTGGCTAGGATGTCCTAGTGAAGATCTTCCACCTGGAGTTTGACTCCCACGGCAGCTTCTCAAAACATGAAGCAGAAGCTTGTTCTGTCCTTAGGAAAAACATGTCCTGTTGACTACAGACCAATCTCATTCCCATGAGAAACTATCTGAAGTCCACAGGTGTGTTACAAAAACAAGTCTTCTACCCAGTGGGAGTCCGAGGCCTCTCTCTCAGCTGACGAGATGGATTGTTCATATTCATATTTTTGCAAAATATGTCCATTATTAGAATCACCCCAACAATTCTTTGAACTTAAAAATGTCACTGTGTTGCTGTATCTCCTCAAGTATGCAACCTTGACTGACTTAATTAACATTCTACTGCCAGTATTATCACAAATATCTTGTGAATGTTGTTGGACAGTATTTTATCTTGATTGGAACCCTTATTTGAGTAAAGATAAACTTCATATGCACTTTAGGCATTTAAATTACATTGATCTTTTCTCCTTTCTTTTTTCCCTCCTTTTTTTAACTCAAATGGGAAAAATCTTTCCTATCTATTTAGTACAGACAGGGCTCACTAGTATGGAGTCCCCTCTCTGGTTTTGGAAGAAGAATTGAAAATCAGGCTGTGGCTGCAGCATGAATCGACTTCTCTCGGTGATAGATCTGTGGAGAAACCTAGATCAGAGTAGCTGCAGATATTAAAATGGCATCTTTTCAGGACATTGAGAAGGCCACATAAGACAATAGTGTTGAGGACACTATATGCAATGAATAACAAATGGTTTGGGAAAAACACTCTGAAAATGAAATGTTTGTGTGAATGATTACAATGGCTTCAGGCTGTGGAAATGACATTAAAGTAGAGAAGTATCGGGTTGGTGTTTTTAGGTTCTGCAAAAATATCCAGCTGTTATCTTCTAATTTAAGATTTTAATGTAATGCTATTTTTTATTTTTATAGTAGAGGTGGATCTTTTATTTGAAATAGTGAGAATTTTATATGCTTAAGGATTGTGTGGTTTAAACTTTTTTTAACACTTTTTTTTTTTTAAATCTTGTAACTTCAGACAATGTATTGTAATACCTAGCTCTATTAACTCTTAAGTTATTCTTTACCTGTACTCAAGAAAATATTCATTGAAGAGTTACAATACTCCACGAGTTGGAGAAGGAAGACATTTGCAGTTGTGTGTTCAGTTTGTTTGTAGCATCTGACTATAGCATTGCAGAAAGTGCAGTATAGAGTGCCTGTATAGAGAAGTTGTATTAGAAAATTGTTGATGGACTTTTACATTTAATCTGTCATCTGGAGTCTTCTCTGCAGCAGAGAATGCTGCTCTATGTTATTTATGAAAGAATTGTAAGTACCCTGTTCAATTCTGGGTGTTTAATCTGGCCACCATATGCATGCTTTGAACTTGAACAATGGAAGTCAGTGGGAGGAAGATACATTTCAGTTTCTAAATATTGTAGTATTTTAATTTTATTAGTGTTTTAAGGGTATTTATTTCTAATACGACTTTTATTGGTGTTATGTCCTTTAAGAAATGTACTTTGGCTAGTGTTGGATTTCCAGTGTTTATTTGGTGTAAATTAGAGACTAACTGGAAGTAATGAAAAATTTTGAATGGAGATAAAAACTGGTTTTCCTAAAATAATTTTAACAAGCAGTCAGACAAACTGAGAAAAGGAGGTTGGTTGTTGATTACTGCCTTTAGTTTTTAGCTCTTTGGACTATGTAGTGTCTAATGTTGGATGAATTTTTAATTTGAGGGCCTGTCTTAGTAATGTATATATTTAACTTCTCCATGGTTGAATGTGCTATTTAAGTTGAGAGTCCTGTTTAAGCCCTAAACACCTAAGGAAGGGGGAGGAGAAAGGAGCACAATACTAGATTTGAAGCGGCATTTAAAAGAACGAAAAGCAGGGTGGTTTCATGACAACCTCCTAATTGTGCCCTTCGAAAAGCAGAATCCAGAGTCATGTCCTCATTGACTTAATTGCTAAAACACAACCGTCCTTCACAATATGACTGTTACTGAGATCAACTCTGTCGCCATAACAGCAGCATTTTTATCTCTAATTATATGTTTAGGGGTGTCTCAGAGGAAGTTGCATATATAGAGTAGGCAAAATGCTGTCATTTAGCGAGAGTCCCTCAGTACTGGAAATTGTATTGTCCTCTGGCTGTTGATTAGATGCTATTTTGGTCCAAGATAATGTCAATATTAAGGAGTCTGGTTTTTTTGATAAATCAATTAACTGTCTTTGAAATTTTTCTTTAACAAGTATCCAATATTACTCAATGAAGTGCATTTTTTAGCTGAAGCAAGGTGAGTTTTAGGTCGGGTATTGCTGACACCAGTTCGCAAGAAGAGGCATTAGTGTCGGATGCAGTAATGCTTGTTCATTGTTTAATGGCCTAGTGTTACCTTTTTTTAGTAATTTCCTTCAGTGAACTAATGGACAGTAATGGTTTCCAAAATTGTCCACGTGTTAACAAATGCTCGCTTATTCATGCAGATAGGTTTCAAGTGTTCCCCTGAATTGTTAACATGTTAATCAATTGATAATCTATTAATTTTTATTTTTAGAGTAAACTTTTGACTGTTTACTTCTGTGAAGGAGTGAAAGCATTTTTCATATAGTATGTTTCCATAAGGAAGGTTCTCTCCAATTTCTAATTTGCAAGCATGTTAGTATAATTACTCAGTTTTTAACATGGAAAAACTTACATGGAAAACATTATAATTTAACTTTTGAGAATGTTTAGAATTTTAGAAAGTTTAAAATACAGCAGTACTTTGAAACAGCTGAAATCTTACGTTTTTTTCCATTTTTTGCATAGATGTGTGGATGAACCATCATCTCTGCTATAACTTGTAAAGGGCTTTGAGAATTATTCCATACATACTCAGTAACTTCCTTAGGTGTTAATTCATTTTTGAGCTTTCGAAAGAAAGCAATTAACAATAATATTTGAGCACTTCAGATATATTTTTCTTGGCATTGAGGCTTTGTGATGAATACTTCTTGGAAAAGTAATTGAAATGAAACTTGCCTTGGAAATAATAATTAAGATGGAGCAAGTTGACTCACTTTGTTTAAGAAAGTAAAGTAACTCTTCTGTTTGTAACTCCTGGTATTGTTGAATACATGGAGTGTTTGTGATACTTCTAACATACCTATTTTAGATATAGTTCTTTTCCAGAATTAGTTAGCTCTTAGAATGCCACTGTATATAGTGTTGAATATCATGATACAGTCTTCTCTTATTCTGACTGTAGTTTGTTGGCATTGGTTTTATTTTGAGCACTGGATGCATTTCTGTTTTAACTTTGAGTACCACGATTCCAAATGTTTAGACATTGTGCTCTAATGCTGATTTTTTTTTTTTAATACACCTTACATTTGTTACAAGACTTCAGAGACTGTGAACCCAGAAGGATAGGGATTCCTTTTTTTAATAAAAGTCCCCTTCTTGGCATTTAATTCCACAGTGCTTTAGGAGCCTTGAACGAAAGACTTTGTAGCAAGGAGTATTTATGGCTTTTCTTTTAGAAACAGGTGTTTGTTTTAAATCAGACCTTGCTGTAGGACAATCTTGACCCATTGACATGTTGTTTCCTGGGTTGTTCATCCAGAAGGAAGTGTTTGTGGTGGGTGGAGGAAGTCTCTTTCAATCAGAAGAGTTGCTATGCAATTAGAAGAGCAAGCACCGCCTGCATTACACATCTGCGAGTCTCAGGTGGTTTTGCAGCACTCTGTTGATGAAGATAGGACCCCATTATTATCCATTATTCTGTGATGCAGTCTCTCCTTTGACTATTAATGTTCTCGTGTGACTAATTCAGGAGAAACCAGAAATCTTTCTGGTAATAATTAACACTTCCTGTTCTGCTCAAGTGACTTGAAAGATTCACAAGGTGAAAACAAAACCACAGTGATGTATATTATTATATAGTAAACTGAGGGATTTTATCATTCTTTCAAAGTAAAATAAAATACTGAAAATTCCATCACTTAGGGGTATAACAACAATTCTAGCATTACAGGTTAGAATTCAGTTGCCTGAGCTGAACTGCAGCCGAAATTCAGACAACAGAAAGTACTGGTTGCTTTTGAAACTGCTGTAGTTGGAAACCTGAACTAAACAGAACTAACAGACCAGAGTTATGAGAAATTCAAGTCTACAGCTTTCAGAGATTGTTAAAATTTTTGTAGGAAGTTTTTTTGTGTTTTTTGTTTTGTTTTGTTTGGATTTTTTTGTTTGTTTATCTTTGGTTCTTGTTTTTTTGCTTGGTTGGTTGGTTTGTTCCCCCCTTTGGATCAGATTTCCAGCGTACTCTTAGATGCCATTGAGACAAAGTGATTTAGCTGCTTTCTTATTAGCATTGTTTCTGTCCTTATTATTTACTGATTTAGTGGTGGGTTTCTGACTTCTATCAGCGAGGTGTTTGTTGCAAACTTGTGCACAGAAGTGCTTGTTAGTAGTCTTTATATTGTGGTTGGAAATTTTAAAATTTTGTGTGTGAATTTTTTTTTTGTATATGCACACCCCTTCAGTTTCTTTGTCATTTTTGATACAGAACTCTAAAACCTGAATTGGCTTTTACATCACTCATGTAGATGGGTTGTGTAGGTAATGACCTACGCTCATAGGTGTTCATTACTTTTCAGGATGAAAACATCTGTGAAAAAATCGTTTTCTATCTGAACATGACTGACTAACTCTTCTAATAGTATTTTTCCTGGTATGAATGTCTTAAAATTAGAGATTGTGGATTTTTTGTTTAATTATTATTTTTGAGGACTATCTAGTGCCATTAAAGAACCATAAATATTTAAATCAATTTATGGTCCAAATGGACCTATACTACTTTCAAGGCTGTATGGTAAGATTTTGACACAAACAGAAGCTTCAAGGACTTGTATTCTTTGGGTGTCCATGGAGGCAGCTACATAAGAGGGCAGGGGAAATTGTATGCAGGACCCTCATCTTGGGATTGATTATTAGCTGGTTAATCAATAGTGTTTTAGTTTCTTCTGCTTAGTTTTCTTATCCCTCATCATTATTCAGGACAAATTCTGAAGGTAGGTGTTACATTTTTAGTAGCACAGCTGACTACTTAATTTGGAAAAAGTAGAGCTCTTGGAGACACAGGCATTTCTTTAGTATAGGGGAAAGCTAATCTACTTGTTCAAAGTATATACCTGGATATACCTCTGACCCCAAAATTAGTCTTGCCTGTATCCTTAGATTGTCATGGTTGCAACAGTGACATGAAAGATACGTGTCTTCCACTAACCAGCTGGACAGATGGCCTGAGTAAATATTTCTTTTCAGCTGTTTACCTGTGTATGTTGTTCAGAAAGCACTGTTTCTACTAAAATTGTGAAGCACAGTATGTAGCAAACACTAAATGTGGTATTACCCTACCACAAAAGACTGAACAGTTCAATTTGTACCATCTGCAGATGTGTTTAAATCACTTTGATTCTAGCTGTATTAGTCAAGTGTAAACATTTTCTTTGAAAGGTTATACATAACATTTTATCTTCCCAAAACAGAATGAAATCATCTACATAAATTGGCTGGAGAAAAATTATGCTTAGAGAGCTGAAAATTCAAAATTGTCATCTGCCAGTCTACTGTTTGTAGGGGGCAGGATACTAACTAAAAGCATTGGGAAGTAAGAGGGCAAGAAAACACTTTACATGAAACTAATAATTTACGTATTTGCCATTCATTAGTTTAATAGGTGAAGACGCTTCTTTTTCTGTTACCTGTCATTTAATTTCCCAGACTGCTGTGATGCGGTAGTAAAAATGGAGAGTGATAAAAAATTCTGTGGGCTCCTTCAGAAGAGGCCTTCTGCGAGTAAGCGACGCAACTGAAGAAACTGCAGAGTTTTAGGATTATAAACTTAAAGTCAGGCAGAATTATGGAAACATTAATTTTTCTTTTTTATTTTACTTGGGGACTAGAGATGGCTGAAGAGTTATGGGCTGATACTGCTGCTTGCTTCATTTTAGCTTCTGTTTAGGATTCAGCATTAATTTGACATCGTTAATGAAGCAGTAGAGTTGCAGTTTGCATCTGCAGCCTGTCCTGGTGGTTAGGTGGTTAAAACTTGCTTGTTGTTCTTGTGTACTGAGAAGGTTACGCATAGCTTGGATGAGAGTTCAGGATGAGGTAAAGTTTCGGGGCTCATTTGTATTACTTACTGTTAATGATCACTCTGCTTGCTTACCATGCCTTTGCCTAAGATTACCTTCAGAAATGCATAAAAAGCTGATCCAACAGAAGAGCCTTTGCTGTTTGCATGCATGCAAATGAAATATTTAACTTGACCCTGATTTCCCGCTGTCTGAATTAGATGAAATAAGCGTACTGATTGTGATTTATCCTTTCAGTCTCCATTATTAGAGGAAAAAAAGAAGTTGGGGCTTGTTCCCGCTCTTTCTCCATGATATTTCAAAAAGGAAGATTGTGAGATTAATATAATGGTTTCTGTGAGTGCTCTGATACCCTTGTTTTTGTTCATATAAATAAATCTAAACTGTCTACTTTAGATACTTATAAAACTGTAAAAGCTACCCTGCGTAAATGACAGCTGTGAAGATTACAGTTTGCATTGACATTAATCTAGATCGTTGAAGATGGAAAAGCCAAACTACCAGTTTGTGTAAAGGTTTCCTTCTCCTGTCATGGGATGAAGGATGTGGGGTGGATTGGGTTTTTTCAGTAGATGTTTAAAACCCTTGAACTTTTAAAGCAAAACGTGCACACTGAATTATTTTTATGCTGATAATTGAAGTGCAATTGCCTGAGACTTGGGAAGTCTGCTGTGTGAAATAGGAGAAAGGCACAATGCATTAAGTAAGGGGTCTCATCCCAACTTTACGTCTGACTGACTCCCTCTCTAGAAGGTGCTGTTCTCTGATGTGTCAGCCAGTGAAGGGCACAAGCAGCAGCTCATTTCCCATGGAGAGATGACCAGTGCAAACTTGCCGGAGGAGTGAGCTACCCGTACAGGTGGTCCACACTGCCCTCTGTAGTAGTTGCAGTCTTACTCAGGGGTCTTGCGCCCAAACAGCAGTGGAACAAGAGCTCCTGACTGAGCTTCCAAGGCACAGTATGACAAAGGCTGTCCACAAACATCATCTCTTGAGAATAAATCTAGGCTGTGGCAAAATTTTGAAGGAGATGGGAATGGGGGAGGGTAAAGGATGTTGACAATTTGATTATTCCTTTAGTTTCCTTGTTGCTTTTTCTTCGGAGTCCTCACAAGTAGGAAAGAAAAACCTAGGTATTTTTATTTTTGTCAAGGAAAAAATCTTAACAGTTTTGGGTGACCTCATTTTCTCTGTCCTCCAGCCATTAAATTTAGTTCTGCTGTACTTGCATAAAGGCTTTAGTTATAAATTTATAAGAAAAGTGTCAACTGGCTAGGCACAAAATTTGATCTTTCTGGTTACATTAGACACTGCAAACTTCTCCACATACTGCTTAAAACTCTAGAAAAAAATCTCACTGTTCATGTGCGATTGAGTTATAACAGAACAAGGTACACATTATAGAATGGTGAGCACCAAGGTTTTTACAATTTTACTTTTGATGTTGAGGGAATCAGCAGCATATTGGAGGGTAAGGTTTAAGAAGTCTGAGAGATACTAGTAGTTTATTTACTTAAAAGAGGGTGCTGATGGGCTTTATGTAGTTCAGAAGGGCTTCTCTTGAATGAATTGTATGAATTAACAGAACTTGCTTGCATGTGTAAAATGCAGAAGTGGACTAATATCGATCAAGCTAGTTAACTTTGGGAGTTTAGGTTTGTGGGTCACTGATTAGCTCAACAAATTTGGCTATGTTAAAAGTTGTTTCCAAACAAGACTTACTGCTGTTGGTAGCACATTTGATGGTTGACCTAAACATTTAATTAACACTCCTGTGATTTAGCATGCGTAGTTTTTACTTAGTCGCATTTCTCTTAGTTATATGCTGAGAAAAAATGAGATTAACAGGTTTTATTTATGTTTTGGCAGATTATTGCGTAACGCTTACTTGTACTGCTGCACTGCTAAGATAACAAAAATAATAGCTAATGCTGTTTTATTTTAAAAAGAAAAGCTTCCACTTGTTTCTTTGAGCAAATACTAACATGATTTGTTACTATTTGCAAGTGCTAGCCATGTGCATCTTGCATTTCAGAGCTGCCACAGAGAGACTGAAATGTAAGATAAATACATTTTTCATTAATACTTCAATTTGACTAAACCTGAACTTGGAACAGCAGTCATAAGAAAATATTTATCTGTACTTTAGGAACACAAAGAGCTTCCAAAACTGGAAAAATAATTTATCAAGTTGACATTATGCAAAATTGTCAACTGTTAATAAATCAGTGAGTTCTGCACTAGAATAGTTCAGAATCCTAAAATGGAATTCCTTTCCAAAGTAACTGGGGCAAAGAGAAGTATGATACAACATAGACCACGAAATACTATGGCTAGCAGAGGTACAAATGAGTTCAGCTACAAAAGTATAAAATATAAAGTATAAAGTAAAAATGCAGAGGAGATTGCAAACCAAGTTATTTGTTAGCTTACTGCAAACATAAAGGGAGATTTGTGAATAGAAGATATGTGTGGGGAATGCTGAATGATCTCCACTCGGTATGTCACTTGCTACTTACAGGAGCAAAATTTGAATGGTGACTGGGTGAGAGCAGAGGGCAGAGTTATTGCGACTGTACAGGCTGTGAGTAGTCATTTGAGCTCAATTCCAGAGGAAGCACAGAACAACTTTTTGTTGCAGTAGGTACTATCAAACTCCATCTTTGTGGGACAAGCAGTAAGAAAGGACTGAAACTTTATTTTGCCTCTCGTGTGTCATTAAGAGGAGTGAGGATGACACTGGAATGCATAAGGCTGAAAGAGATTTGTGAGAAAAATAGCTAAAATTTCTCACTACAGCTCGAAGCATGAAAATGGAAAAATATTACTTTACATGGATAGAAATCAGGAATCAATCAGTATTTTTATCCTAGAGAGTATTACAGTCTCATTTTCTGGATTTCTCTTCCTGAAGTTGTTTTTGTATGCTGTCAAATATTGAAAAGCTTAAGACTGATATAAACGCACCTGAATTCTGATCATAGAATCATAGGGTCTAATGTATTTTTTTCTTTGTGAAAGTTGAGTTTTGATTTATTTACTGGGAAGGCCTCCTCTCTAGTTAGAGATGCCCGGAAAATAACATGGTTGGGTTAAAACCAAAAAGAACTCGTAATCTTTCATGGATAACAAAGCAAACATAGTTCTTTAACTGAGTGTCCTTCACTGAAAGTCTAAATGTAATAAATGATTTCAAAGCATTTAAGTGACTTGTGTGTTAAACTCCATTGGCACTCAGCAGCCTTTGAAAATGTTGCGTTACCATCCATACTTACATAATGTGATCAAACAGTGATTGTAGGCTTTTAGGAATGAGTCCAGAGCCAAAAATGTGGTAAATATCTTAGTGGGGTGATTTAGGTCAGTAGCAGAGTCAGCATCTGCTAAGTTTGCATATGACTTGATCTAAGTGCATTTAAAATGTAGTTGTATAGTCCTTTTCTTTTAGAAAGCATGTGTATGTTTAATATTGCACATGTTGGAATAAATTATGTAGTTTTACATATTAATCTTTTACCCAACTGGCAAGGTAACAGAGCAAAAACTGTTCCATATACAATCTTGTAGTTCACATTCAGTCTTGTGGTAAAATTTCCAAACATCAAAATGAAGGAATGCCATAAAACAAGGTAACTAACCATAGTTCTGTCCATAGTTTGCACATCTGAAAGCAAGTCATAAATACATGGTGACTTACTAATAGTTTTGAATATCAATATGAAATGTTTTTTCGATGGCTGTGGACAGTAGTGTAGTTATTTTCATTGTAGATACAGAATAATTATTAAATGATTTCATAGGGCAGTATTTTTTTTGACTTCTTTCTGGTTACTTTTTTGTGTGTTTAATTACTGGCAGAAATAATATTGCGTAAGTAAAAAAATATGTTTTCCCCAATAGTAAGATGCATCACTCCAAAGTAATTTATTATTGTTTCTGATCACAAACTGGTTTGGAAGAAAAACGTTTTTCAGCATTATGATAACCATTCTAATTATGACTGGGTTTTTTGACAGACCCTGTAGCAATAAATGAAATTTTTGCTTCATTTGCCCTATTTTCAGCTTTGAGTTGGAAATTACTTCTGGTGTTTGTTATGCTTCAAAAAGATACAGTCATTTTTCTTTGGAAAAGTTGCATATGGGTTGCATGAGTATTCTCGGAGCCTGCAAAATGGTCTACAATTTTGAGGGAAATATTTGGAAATCCTAAATTTAGTAGGTCCATTCTCTGTTTGCATATTAATTCCTGTACAAGTTTCTCTGCCACCTCATTGTGCAATATGTCTAAGTATCTCATGGAATCTAGCAGCCCTGGTAGGAACAGGATTTTTCCTGAATAGAGCAGTCAAGTAAGTAGTTTGAAGTTGGAAGCAGGGCAGGATTACTGAACTCACTGACTAGTTTAGGGAGGACCATTTTGATGATGGTAGTGGAAAAAAAGGTGTTTAAAATATACTTAAGTTCAGCTATCCTGTATCAGCAGGTTCTCGAATTCCCATACTTCCCTGCTGAATTCAAAGAAGAGGTGGCAGGGCAAAAAGGGAAGGACAATAGCTGTCATTAGTATTTATGTGTAACATTTAATGCTGTGAACTTAAAAGGAGTTTGAAATATTTTTGCGCTTACCACCAGTGTTTGCCTTAATATATGCACCCAAAAAAGCCTCTTAAGTTTCAGTGAGATGTGGATACCTGCACTGGATAAGTAATAGTCCTTGAGCCCAGGCAAGCTGTGTAAGCTCTAACATTCCAGGGTGTGATGGTTGATTCAATACAGTTTCAAAAGCCTCAATAACTTGGAAGATGAGTCAGTAATGAAAAAACCACTTTATTCCATCCACACAAATTCTGCTTTTGTAATTACATATGGTATCAATAGAATATAAAGTTTTCATACAACACATTTTTTTATGGAGAAGGCTAGTGTTTTTGGAGGTGTTCTGCCTTCCCCTAGCCAGCTGCTGAATTATTTGAGCCGTTTCTATAAAATCATGCAGCTTTTTTTGTTACTGGACTGTAAATGCCAGAAGTAGAGCTGCAGTCACTGACCTTCAGCTGTATAATGGGAAGATAAAAATTTTCAAAACCTTTGGGCCTGATATGTAAAGGACATTGCTTTGTATGTCAAGGAGACTTCACTCAAGAGTGAAGACCAGAGTATTCAGCTGGTTAGTCCAATTCACAGGATTTTTATTTTTTTTTTAAGCCATATATGTAATACTTCTGTTCCAACTAAAAGTGATGATTCAAAATAAGATGCTCATCTTTAAGGAACAGAAAGTAGAACAAAGAAAGATATGACAGTCAGTCCCATTGGCAGGTGAGAGGAAGGAAGCAGGTAGTTAAAAAACCTTTTTTTTAATTCTCTTTTTGACCATTTTGTTGCTATTATTGAGGAGGCTTCTGGACTTTGTTCTCTGAGATGAAGTGCTCACAGCGTATTACAGTAACAATCCCTGCCCACATTGTGTGATCAGTTTTGGTGTAGGTTTTATAAAGGAAAAATAAAACCTGTGGTGTAGTTATGGTTCTCTTGCACAGTTCCAAAAATGAATATAACTTTTATTCCTCTGAAACCACTAACAGTGATGGTTGTTTTGCTGTAACTGATGGGGAAACTATGACAGGTGAATTAGTTAAATGCAAGCTAGAATTGTATTTGCATCTTGAAGCTTTAGGAAAGTATTAGTCACTGACTCACAACTAATAAGAAAGTTTTAATAGCAAAAATAGTGTGAGATTGCTGGGGAGATGGGAGGATTTGTGGATTTTTTGGTGAATTTTGTTTTTCATTTCTTTTTCCCCAGAATAAATGTTGTAACAGGGAAGAACATTGTTTATAATGTTCACGCATTTTATTTCAAATGCAAGGGCCTAAAGAACCATGTGGCTGTTCTGTAGGTTTAGAAAATTGTCCGGAGAAAATTACTTTTAAGCAACATATATTTCTTTCTATTCTTACGTTACTAAAACCAAGAGCTGACTGTTTGAGCTTTCAGTTTCTAGGCAATTTAGCATATCCAGACAGCAGGTTTCACAAACCATAAATCAACAACATTAACAGTATACTCATGAAAATATACATATGTAGTTTATATATATATATATATATATATTTATTCTGTCGCTGTGGAACTTAGTGCTTTCTTATTAACTTGGACTATTTAATCTGTGCAGTTGACTTTAGCACAGAAGCTGTGTTATCACTTTTAAACTTTGAGATATAGGAAAACAAAATTTGGTTATTTCTTGTGTGATGTATAGAAAATGAAAAGCCTTATCAATGTTTAGAAATTCCGATAATTGCAATTCTCAGATGACACGGAAATGAAATTTGGAGGAGAATATAATTGTCAAGTCTGAAAATGCAACCAATTGAAAATCCTAAGCCACTTTTTTAAAAAAGACACTGTTGAAAGAAAGTGTCTCTCTTGCTTTTTTTTTGTCAGTTGTTGTTTTAACCTTTATACAGACACTTAAAGGCTTTGAAATTTATTAGTAGAACTGTTGGGACTGTCAAACCACTTCTTTGCTTCTGCTGAATTTGGTAAGATCTCAAGAGCAGAAGTGGGAACTCCTGCTGAGGGAGCAGGAAGTGAATTGAAATATACGATGTTGTTCACTTTGGCACTGATCAAGCATTTTGTGAATGACTCTCTTATTCTGTTTAAATATAGTAAATATTCATGTTTGGTGATAATACCTCCCAATGTGTTCATTTTCCCACCTTCTGATTTGCCAGTTTTATTATACTAAAAAGAGAAGCAAGGAAAAATAGCCTAGAACCTTTGTAATGTGTGTAAAAAGGAGGCAAACAGATACATTTTTGTGTATACCAGATTTATTTTTTTTTTATATACTGGAAAAATTTTCTGGGTTATTTTGCCTATGTGATACTGAATCCTGTAATAGGATAAGTTACAAGATTTATCCTGTTTCTTTTAATACAGTATTCAGCATTTCCCCTTCTATGAATAACGTGAAAGACCACCACATCAATAAGTGTATTTGGTTACTGTATGCTAATTTTAGTGAGTGGTATTTGTTCCCTTTAGATTTATTTGCAGACATTGCAGTCTGGATCATCATGCAGTATAGCCCACTGCAGATGGCATTCACTGCAGTCTTGCAATACTAGTGTAAGCCCATTGTTATTTAACTTGGATTTTGCAGAGCTGAGGGACGAGCTTCTGAATTTACTAGGTGTGAGTCCTACTGTCCTACTGTGACTTGCCCATTGGTACTGAAGTGTGGTAACCTGCTTCTGTAATACATTTCCTTTATACAGTAAATTCTCTTTAGTGTTTCTGGTAGTTCAGCTGATTCAGTGTTTACAACAGCCGAAACCCTTGTGTGCTGATAGTTTGAGTTGTAAAATGTTTCACAGATGTTGGACTACCTAGAGAATTATAAATATTCGGTGCAAACTAGCAGAGACCTACAGAGTGTGCATTTTGTAACAGCAGAAAAGCAGTATGGTAACTCCTGCCTGTGTGGGGCTTTTCTGTGATGCCACATCATTTTAGGGGCGGTGGGTACAACCCGTTAGGATGTTAGAACTATGGTATATTTTAAAGCATACAGAATCATCACATTTTTTATTGAATAAACGGTAAAATTAATTTTCTGACTTTGGTTATGTGTGAAGGTCAAGGGGAAGTGAGCACCACCTAAAAAAGATGAGCAGTTTCTCCCCAGCTTCCTTTGCCATTTTTGTATTGACACATCTGATCTTTTTTAAAGTTCTGCAGACTTATTAAGCCAAGAGCTAAGCTGAGATTTGGAGTGCAGTCCACTTTCCCTTCGTAGGTCAATTAGACACACTGGAACAATTTGCCAGTTCTTCACAGGATGTGCTCAAGAAAAGACAGGTGGAATATTTGCTATTAAATAACCTCTATTAGTGAACACTGTGGGACACAGCTGGCCCTTCTTAGAAACTCTTTCAATTTAACCCGTACCTAGCTCATACCGTCAATTTCTCTTGGGAAAATAAGTAATTTTAAGAATGCTTAAGAATTATATTTAAAAGATATTTTCAAAGTTGTCTGTAATTGCATATGTGTCATAGCACCTGCATTGTTTCTTTTCCTCTTAATTCACTGTAATACCCTTAAGAAAACAAAGATTTGAGTTCTGAGTATGATGTTGTAGATCTAACTGCCTTTTCAGCTTGTAATCTTGTAAATAAGCAAACTAGTTCAAATTTAGCAATTAAATAAGCAAACTAGTTCAAATAGCCACTAGTTCAAATTTAACAAAGGGAGTCTCCAGGTTTGATGGGTGATAGCTGGAAGTTCAACCATGGGTAAGTGATTTCAGCATGTTTGTGTTAGATTGGGAGCAGTGATGATCGACAGCATGAGGAATGATGTACAGTGTTTTGTTCTTTGTCAGAGTTAATAGCAACAGCATTTACAATGATGAGTGTGAGTTAAAATTATTTTCAAATAGTGAGTCTTTTAAGCCTGAGGTGAGTGCTCATTAAAATGTCACATCTTCAGCTGTGTAGTTTCTGATGTTCCTACTGTATAACTTTGATGGTCTGTGCTCTGTTTAGAAACTTGAAAAGTGTGTATCCTGACGTTAGTCATGATCTAATACATTCTTTAGTTACCGAAGATCTCAAATTATTTACTAACATAGGAGATCATACAATCTGGCATGTATTTGCTTGTTTTCCAGTCCCTTGTACTTCAACTGGTAGAATGAGTTTGCCTTCCCTCAATTTATATCTTCCACCTATGCAGGCAGGTTATATATGTGAGGGTACTTTTTTTAACAGTTTCGTGTATCAGAGTAGTTAGACTGTACGTTTAATAAGGAGGTCAAGTTTAGACTGAGGACAGAATTCTTCCAAGAGTTGTAATGAAGATATTTAAAGCAAAATCAGGGTGTTTGCCTGTAATGATCTGTGTTTCATTTTGCCTTTTTTTTTTACTACCTCAGAGTAATTTATTTTTTAGTAATTGCTCAAAACTGGTGCACTGGCTTAGACAATCTTTGCTAATGTCTTCCTTTTATATCCATGTAGTATTTTACCTTGTTTTTCATGATGTCTGATAATTAGAAGATTTGGGATGGGGAGGAGTAATAAGTGAAGAACTCTGGAGAAGAATGTTCCTGTTTTGGGGTTGGTTGTGTTTGTTTTGTTTTGTTTTTTTCCCCTTTGTTTGTTTGTTTATTACTATGGAAAAGACAGGCTGTGTGGGGAAAGATATCTGAAAGATGTCTATGAATCTGTTCTTTTCCCCTGGTCCTTTCTGCACTTCCCTGGATACATATGGTCATACTGGGATGTAAGGGATTGATTTTCAGGCATGCTGCAGTTGAACACACAGAGAGAACAGTTCCTGGTCACAGTCAGAAACAAAACAACTGTGGTCTCTGACAAGGTCCCCATCACTTTGAATGTTTTAACCAGGAATGTTTTATCAGTATAGCTATATTAACTACCCAATTTGAATATTTGGGAACAAATTGCTGTGGTTTCCTTCTAGAATTTTGAAAAATACGGTTTTATGTAATATTTTGAAGAGGTGTAGAGAGTTGAAAGATGGAAAAAGTAAGATAAACTTGGAATAATCTAATGTAAAAATGCCAGTGTTCCATTAGGAACAAATGCTTGCCTGATAGATCAAATTCGGCGCTGGTGCTTTCAGTCTGGATTGGTTTTTGTGTACTGTGCTTATTCCATTTCAGTTCCTATGGAAGATACCTCATGTTGTTGATTTCTTGATCAATGCAGTGACTGTAGTAGTGACTTTATAGCTGTGGAAGAGAAGGCACAGATTATATTTATCTATTTAAAAGAAAAAAGGGAAAGCATCTGTATAATTATTAACAACATTTACACATTGTGTCTCAAAATACTTTTGTTTAATTGTATCCTTTTGTTTTGACGGTTTCATTATTTACAGAGAAAGTTAAATGTGCAAACATACATCCAGGCAGCTTTCCCGTAAGGGAGTTATTCTTTTATCGGGTGTTTGTTTTGAAGAATTTCAGTTTTCTCTGTGGAAGAAATTAATAAACATAGACTTGTAATATGCAAGTTTTGTTCAGTGAGTCAGGTGCACATTGTCTTGAATTAACATGTGATAAAAGAAAATGCTGAAGACTGGAATACTATCTACTAAAAGAATGCATAGAGTGCTCTACATCCTGTTTTTGTAGCAGCTTTACTACTTCTTAGTTTTTCTGTAGTTGAAACAAGTTGTACTGCTACACTTATAGAAAGACCAGTAGCCAGACCTGTGAGCTAACTGTAGTTAATGAGAAGATTGAACCTAATAATTTAGTATTTGCTGTTCTATCGGAGGTGGGCAGGTTTTAAGACTGTATTTAGCACGTAACTTTATTTTCCCCTGTGGAATTGCAGCGGAGTATTTGAGGTGCTTTCTCTTCCTGAAAAAACTTGGAGTACTATTTCTATTGTAACTGCTCTTGGAAATCAGGCATTTGCATTCAGAATGCAGAAAAAAGCAACATATTGACACCTTGGTGCATTACACTATTTTAAAGTTGCTTCTTCTTTTACACAAATTCTGGACACTATGGCTGAAGTCATTTGGGCTCAGGATGTTTATTACAAATCTGTATTTCAGTGTGCAGTTCTTTAGCCCAGTTAAATGTATTAGAAGCATTTTTCTGTTCAAAGTAAAATTGAGAAGATTTCTGAAATAACACAACTGGATAAAGTACAAAGTTGAGGCAGCTGTTCCTCCTGGGCACACAAGTCATAGGATTTGAGCGAAGGAGCACATTTACTTACAGTCCAGTTGCTGAACTCTACCACATTGTTGAGTCATTAACTTTCCAGCATCCTTTACGTGAAAAAAGAATGACCAACGTTCCTTGGGTCTAGCTCAGGTCTCAGAAATTGTGTTGAAAATGTAGGGAGCAGCTGAGGTTTTCGGACGGTAAAGTGTCCTTCATATGTTTGATGTTTTAATCACAGCTTAAAAAAAACCCACCCAAACAACCAAACAAAAAGCCTCCCCAAAATAATGTTCACAGTCCCCTCAAAGAGACTACTTAGTCTTTCAAGTGCTTCCACTTCATTCTAGATTTCTTAACTCTGCAAATTTCCACACTCCACCCATCCCTCACGTTGTCATTTGTGTTTTAATGGACTGTTTTGGGATGTTTCATAGAGCATACACAGTTCATAACAACTGAAGGGTTTCGGGGCTAAAGGCAGTTTTCAAGGCCAGCACCCACTGTGTGTTAGAAGCTCCTGAGAAGGCAGCTTTGTACTGAACACTCCTGAGAAGAAGGTGCTGCTTTATATGAACTACCAGTGGAGCTGTAAGTCACAGCCGATCATGTGTCATGTTTCACTGAACTAACGGTGGTTTCTGTATGGCTGCTTTTGTATTTTCCTCTGCTTGTGTTTGTGCCTGGGTGCACATTTATGGAAAAAAAAAAAATTGCACCTTCTTTTATGTTCAGATTAATGTCTTGCTTTGGATAAGTCTTTGTTATTATCAGCCTGCCTCTTGCTTGTGGTGTTTTGGTGGTTTTTTTGAGGGCTTGTTTGCTTTTTGAAGTGGTGTTGCTAAACATGTTTGTATTGTTTCGTTCCTTGAACTCTTTGTTGTAAATTTTACCTGATTTATTTAGCCTTTTTCTAACACTTCAGAAGTTAAATGGTGAACACACAAACATTTTGAAGGAATGCTTTATGAGAAATTTTGTACTGATTAGAAATGCTGCATTCCTTGGAATTACGCTGACCTCTGGCTTTGTGGTACTTTGTAAGTTACATGTGAGAGGAGATACCAAGTTTGGATATCCAAGGTGTTGTTCTGAGACAAGACTTTGTGTGTTAGAGAAAATATTAGTTTATAACATTTTTTCAGTAGAGCAAATGAATGGCACTCTGTTTCTTTACTCTGGGATGGGTTTCTTTGAGGCTAGGAGTCTCTGTTCATTACCTGAACAAATGCAAAATCTGGTACAGATTTCTACCTGAGAGCTGTTAGGAAATTCACCAAAATTTTGGGGTGACTAAGATGAACATTCAAACCTGCTTGTACTAAAAGGAAGATAGTCCTGGGTGATTGAAACAGAGATGACAGAGTGGTTTATTCCACTTCTAAAAGTGATTTTTTTATACTTTTATTTTGTGGGTTTTTTCCCCTACTTGCTTTCTTTTTTTGTAACAGCAGGGCAGAAATGCTTTCTATCAGTATAGGTGGATCTGCTTTCAGGAATGTTTTGTTTAGTTAACTGGCAAATTGCTCTTAGTGTAGGCATAATCTTGGTACGATTCATTTCAAATTCCTGAGGAGGAGCTGAAGTACTCTTATTCTCTGAACCAGGATCGTGAGTCATGGCTGCAGTTTCCTGCCTGAGAACTGAAAATGTCTGTGTGTGGTCAGTCAGGTAGCACTGACCAGAGTAAGAGCCATATTGCTTCTTGCCTGTACAGTTAGGTTCAAGGCAAGCTAGGACAGAAGAAAGTGAATTTCCCACAGTGAACCTCTAACTCACCTTTTGAAGACTTTATTGAGACTTGTTTTAAATGGGGAGGACTAAAAATGCTCATTTAAGTTAGCATTGTTTTAATCTTGTGTGTTTATGAACAGTGTAATAAGATAGGATTGCAGGCATCTTGTCAAAATTCTTAAACTGCTTTTCAAGAAGTGCTGCAATTCCACCTTAGCATGCAGTTCCAGAGGGGGTTGATTAACCAAGGAGTGCAAAAAACCGTAAAAGTGAGTTTGTCACTCATTCACAAAAATATGCTATTAAATTGCTGGTGTTTTTGGGTTGCTTAGGTAGGTTTAGGCAAGTGAGATACTCTGCTGGACATCCTTCTGGTTACTAAATAGCTCCTTACCCATCTCATAGTAGTAATACTTTCTTGCTTTGTCCAAAGGATACTCTTCCCTCTTCGTTTTGACTGTTTTATTTCTGAACCTAGCTTCCTGTGCTTTTTAATTCATAGAAATAATAATTGGGATTCTGACTCTTCCTGTCAAATCTTTTGCATGTAGTGCACGTTCAGGTGCTTTCTTTCTCTGTGTCCACACCTGAAATACCTTTTTGCTTGAGTAATGTTTGACTTGTTGGACATGACAAGTAGAGCTCTGTAACAAAGGACTTTATTTTATAATTCTGATGGCTCTACTACCTTTTGAGAGCATTCACATGGCACAGTACTTAAACTGGACTTTGTTAGTGGGTTTTGTTAATACTATGCAACAGCATTTTTAAACCAGTTTACATAACTTGTCCTTTTAAATGTTATTTGACATGCACACTGCAGTCTTGGAAATGCTTCGAAAGCTTCCTCCCCCCTCCACGCCCCCATCATTCAAAAGTTCTAAGCCATTATATTGCCAGGCTTTTTAAAGTACTTTTTTGCCTAGAAAAATAACTTGGATTTAAAAAAAACCCCAGTGCTTCTCTATGCTTTTGCTGTGCTTAAATTGAGCAAGAATTAAACAGTTTTCCTCTTTCTATTCTAAATCTAGCAGTTCAGGTCAGGAAGTGTTTCAGAAGGGTTTCCTGTCAAGGTTTGATGTATAATTAGCCATACCTTTAAGTCAGGGGATAAAATGAGTACTTTCTTGAGGTTTTTTCCAGCTACTTTTTTTCTAAGAACGTTTTACTATTTAGTATTTATTATTGATCCTGTAGTAAATGGAATAACACAAATGGAACAGATTTTTGAGTGCTGCTTATCAGGAGAGCATTCACTGGAGTGTCTGATCTGAAGAAAAATATGAAGTTAATATGATCTCTTATTGTAAATCTCAAGATGATGCTTGTGTTGTCATGGGGCAGTGTTAGTTATTACCTGCAATACAGAGCAAAATAGTATCCTTGAGGAATTTGTGGAAGTGTGGTAGATCACAACTTTTAAATTTTATTCCTACTTCACTAAAGGCCTCTTGGACTCTCTTAATACTTAGTATTTCAACCTTTTTGCTGTACTTTAAATAGTAGGCTACAAATCTTCATGAAAAAGATTTTGAAGAGTTGGCAGGGGAATGTTTGGTGTATGATTTTTGCTGCTGAGAGTTTGTTTTTTTCAAAGAAAGTATAGAGATGTGTATTCATGGCAATATGAACCATTTAGCCTTGGCTGGAAGGCAGCAATGTTGTAAGCTCAGCTAGAAACCCAGTTGAATAAGATTTTACTTCTCACAACCTGATTTAGATAGTTTAGATGTGCTGGATTCTTTGCAGTTTAAGAATTGTTGGAGAAGGCTTTAAATTGAAACTCTATCAATGTTTTTGTGTCAGAACCCATATGTTTTGTAAGACTAAGGAGCTACTTTACTGTGTATTTTCCATATTCTCCTCTCTTGTGTGTTTGTGCTCTTGTCTGGACTACTTGTCAACAGAGTACTTCAATGTCTTTGTGTATTTAAAACATAAGAAGTGTTTCAGTCATAGAGTTTTAGAAGGATGCTTTAGTGAAATTAAAAAAAATTAAAAAACAGGATACAGCTGCTACATTGGGTTGCATCAGCATATCTTTTGAGTGTGGAAAACTGCCAGAAGGGCATTGCACTTGTACACTACACGGCTCATAAAGTTTGCCCTCCATTTTATTTCAAATTGAGGTTTTCATTTCAAATCTGAACTTGTGGCTCACTAACTGAAGCATCATTTTCAGCAGCTTACCACAAATTTTGAAATGATAAGCAACATATAAATGGGTAGTGGTGAAAATGAGGAGCCCAAAACCAGAATACTCATATTTTTCAAGGAAAAAACCCTGTAGTAGTTGTAATAGTAAAAAAAAAAAAAAATCTTACTGATAACACTTTTCTAATTGAATTAGAATTCTTAACACTGAGCGCATGGGTATAGAACAGCTGATGGAGTAGAGGATATTGAATGCATTTGTGGGATATTTAATTTCAGATTTTAGTTCACTTAAAGATCTGTTTCTGAATGCCTGTTTCTGCTTCTGGTTACCAAGTTCTCTACAGGTCCACCTATATTTGACATGCTCCACTTCTGCTCATTTATTTGAAAGGAATTTGGCATACATCATTCATGAAGAGTAATTGAGCTGCCTCATTTTGAAAATATGGATAATTGTTTAAACTGTCCAAAAAACCTTGCCTGTATTCCCTTAACAAGATCATAAATTATGGAGAACCTATAAATATCAAATACGCAGCATATATAAAATCAATGAGGTGACTTCTGATTTAGAAAAGTAAAATGGCTTTCTTCAAAAGCTTATGTACTTTCAAAGGACAATTGAGGGTCTTATTAACACAGCCTAATTAACCTCCCTCCTGCACAAGGTGAAACATTACACACGCTAAGCAAAAGATGAAAAGTGTAAGGGAAATACAGAATTGGATCGATTTTCTTTTAATGATAAATAATTCTTCTAGTCTGGTTGGTTAAAAGTAAACATATGTGCTCTGTGGTTTTGCTTTTGCTGTGTGCCAGGATTCCGCTCAGAGTGAACTCTTGGCAGAGTTATAAGCCTTTGAAAATTGCTTTATAATGGAAATGGTGACAGGTCATTAACTACAGTAGTATAAATGCATTGATTTAACATATGTATAGTTGTCTTAAGTTGCGAAATACATGACACAGTATGTGCTGAATGTATAGGGATCATCTTTGTAGTTTTAACTGATTAAGGACACTGTTCATATTATGTTAATCTTTCTCAAACATAGGGCCCCGGCAACGTTGGGCAGGTATCATTCAGGGGCTAAGATACATTTGTATTGCAGTGACTCTGTGATGGGAAGGGGACCAGGAAGCATTTTAACATGATGCATTTAATCACCAATGCAATTACAGTGCCTCTGAAGTAGATATGTTTTCCTGCTACCAACTCATAGGAACTTCTGAATTATAACGAATCATTACTAGATAAGCTGGAAACCCTTGTTTCCAGTAAAAATGCAGAATCTGGGATTTTGCAGTCATGCCTAATTAGCATCTGAGGCTTAAATGTCTTTAAAATTAAATGTCTAATGCACGTGTGCTGTATGAAAGCATTTTTACTCCAAAACCTTTATTCTTACATCATCAGAAGACAGGTAAACAAAAATGATTTTCAAGAATTATGATTATTCTAGTGTTGTTTTTCAAGCATTGAGGAATATATACCCATACTAGAATCTTTACTTATTTTTACTCTGATGCAGTTTCATGATTGTTGTCATTGATGAGCACCTAAACTAATAATACGAGTTCACCATTACTTTAAAAAGTGTAGGCAGCGTGCTAATAAAGGTGACACTGAGCATTTTTTATTGCCTTTTGGCATTGCTGTAAAACTAGTATTAGTTTTTAGTGTTTCTGGTTTGCTTTTTATTTTCATCTTTGAGATGGGATGGAGAAGCTATGAAGCACCTGACCATCAGTTGGAAAATGGAGGATTTTGTTACAAAACCTTCCTTATTTATTAGGTGTGCCTATCAAAGTTTCTTGGCAGAAGGTTGCTTTTGGAGACTGTCTTAAGATCAGCTTCTTTTTAACTCCCTTTGCACAAAATTTCCACATGTAACTTGTTCTTCAGATTGAGATTGTCTTTTTTGATTCTGTCTGTTCTGTCCAACTACTGTACATCTAACAATCTTTGAGATTTATGGCTGGAATTCAGCTGCATTCTCTGGATGTGGTTTTGTATTGATAGTCATTTACTGGGAGAGGGAGGAAGGAAAACCAGACTTTCAGTGAAGACAGGGTGGAATGCACTTTGATTTGGATGGTACCTTGCAATGTTACACTGTCAAATGGCAAGGAATAAAAGGAAAAGGTAGTAATATAGAGCATAACATTGAATAAATAACATCGAGTACTCTTAGTGGAGTAGGTAAGGCCACTCCACACCTTTATAAGAATGTACTGGAAGTAGCATATGAAAATAGAATCAGGGAAGCGATCTATTAAGTTTTCTTAATTAGTTACATATCAGTTGTGCTATAGGACATGAGCACTTATAGGGTTTGAAGTATGTGCTTTTTGATATTTAATTCCTCTGGCTGGCTCGCACTTTGCCATATGCACCTTTAGTTGGAGATGCAGATGTCCATCTCACTGAAGTTAGGACCTTGTGGTGATCTGTGCATACATCTGTCTGAATGCTCTCATAGTTTCCTTTGCTGTGCTGATTTGTAGGCACAGCAGTGCAAGTGAGGGATGATGATCTGAATAGCCTCAAATGTGCATTTTAATTTTTTTTTTACTCTTACATGCGATTTATTTCCTGCTAAAAGTATAAATATGTTATAACTTCCAGGATTTCCTATTTCTGTAAATTCCTTTCTCTTCCTAAGTCCCCACTTTATTGCTTCTACTTTCATGGTCATGTTGTTAAGGGACTGTTTTTTTTCTTTGGCAGTGGAGGCAGTTTTAATACCCACACTTTTTTCAGACAGAGCCCTGTGGAACGGTCGCTTGCAATCATTCTAGAGCCTCTTGGGTGTTCCAGCTACCTTGAAGTATCCTCTGCCTCTAACTCAGTCTGCCACTTGACCTTCTGAGCTTGCTTCACCTTGTGGTTTCCAATCTACATAATAATTTTGTGTCACCCTTTAGTTAAATGGTTTCTTTTTGACAGATAGAAGTACCTTCAAAGAGGGTTTAACTTTATATTCTGCCTCAGAGATAATACCATTCTATTTGACTTGATTTATCTATAAATATGAATGTCTTTCTGAGTACCAGCTTAAATTATGTACAAGTGAAGATTATAAATTATCCGTACAAAACCGGCTTGCTAGGGTGATTGGACATATAAAATGTATACTGTGAGTAATTCTGGATTAGGTGCTGTTCAGCATGAAGCTGAGTTTTATGGGGGAAATCTGGGAATTACTGTAAGTCCAGTTAAAAACCATGGTGGTGTGATATCTGATTCAGAAGCATGTCAAATATCCCAACCTAACTGTGACAGAAGGGTGTAGAAATGTTGGGTGTCAGCCTAAAGACTTGCCATCTAAAACACACAATTCTCATTGCCAGGACTAACTTTGAATTCTAGCTTTGGTGTGCCTTATTCACAAGTACAGCTATGATTTTACTGTATGTTCCTAGAAACGGGAAATGTATTCCCTTCCCTGAGTCACCTGTGACCATCTTTTTCCTATGAAGTGGAAATAGAAGGCCGTGCCATGACCAAGACTGATATTTCAGAACTTTGAGTGTTTCAAATAAAATTATCTCTGGAAATAACAGATATTACATAAGTATGATATATTTGAGAAGGTTATCAGGAATAAAGAAATGTTATATTTTTGTGTTCCTCCTTGGCACTATGAGCTTCTGGTAAATTCTGGAGTCACTGAGAAGTAATTAATATAAACCAGCGATGTGGTTAAGAAGGTGCTTCGTGGGAGAACAGCAATATGCGGGTTTGCTCAGTTTTAAGTCTGGTGAGTGAACCTTTGCCTGCTGTAAAGAGGAAATCCTACCAATGAGATGAGGGATTTGCAGTGTAATAAAGAGCTATCAAACAATGTTTTACTTGACATACAGTGACATGACTCTCAGATAATACCTAGTAAGTTTGATATATGTAAATTGCGTAATGTATTTTCTTTATAAAGCTTTTGCTTTAATTAAATACTGCATTTTCAAAAAGAAGCTATTCTTGATCAGTGCTGTTACTCTGTCTCTAATAAAAATGCTCTCTTCTTAGTTCTAGTATAATGGTGATGTGTCTGCCCTCACGTAAGTGACTGTGTAAAACAAACTAAGAGAAAAAAACGCTCTAGATTCTCATGGTAGGTAGCAGCCTCAGGCTGACTTAGATGCCCTGAAAAGGCATATAAAAGGATTGGAGAGAAAGCGATCCTTGAAACTGTAACAGTGATCTAAGTAATTTACCTCACACAAGATCGCTTGTCCAATAGCGCTGTCCTTTCAGAAAATCTGGGGGTTTTGTGTGTTCGGTGTAAATGGCAGGTTTTTTTCTTTTTTTCACATAGCTGTATCTTATGTTTGCATCTGTGTTTTCCCATTGTTGGTACTTTTAAGTAAATATTATATGAGGCTTGGAATTGATATTTAACAACTGAGATGGTTGGTTATACCACTGAAGGCATTTGTCAGTGCCCATTCTAATGTCATCAGTATGAAGCAGCTGAACTCTGCCTTTCTTTTCCTTTGCTGCCCCTGGGGTTTAATGGCTTAGCAGAGAAGCTCCTGCCTGGCATACTGAGCTACAACAGAAGGTCTAACCCATAAGCAGTGAGTACTGAACTGCAGCACACTAATGCTGTAGCTGTTGACTCACCATGCTGTTTTTAATTACAGTTCTCTTGAAGGTAGATAATCTGTGCAGATATTGAATCTTTGGGTATCTACCAGTCTGATGATATATTTTTATGGCTACAAATGCTGATCTGCTTTTCTTTTCCTGGGAATTAACTTTCCTCCTGTGCACATACTGTTTGCATTTAAAACTAGCTTTCATGTGTCTGTGGCTCTTGCTATAGCTGGCAAATGCTTATGTCTCAAATCTGCAGTGATCTGTGTTCTTTTAGAATTCTTGAGCCTGATGTAAACCAGCTTTCAAATGTGCATGAATTGAAAAGCATCTTTAATGTTTCGATGTGACGAATGCTAAGATATGATTGACCAAGGGTGTATTTATTATTTTTATTTATTATATATTATTTATTAATTATATTATTATTTATAATTATTTATAATCCTCTACAAACTCTGTGGGCAGGAAAAAATTCTATAATTCTGATACGTATGTTCATTTGTGATATATTTGCTTTGAAAAATTGTCAATTTTTTTTCACTCAAGGTAGCAAGCAGTTTTTTATAATTTATGTGTTGTTAAGGCACTGATCTCCTCTCAGAATTCCATCTATATTTGGCTGGAAGTAGAAAACAACTGGTTTTGCTGTCTCCGTTGTTTTTGTGTATGCATATTTCTAAAGATAAAGGTGCAATTAATTTGACTAAATTATATATTCCAGCTAGAGCTGCCCTGAGGAGGCAAAAAGGTCTCATCTTGCCTGTCAATAGGCACTTTCAGACCTGCTCAGGATGGCTTTAATACTTACGTGTAATGGCAGAGCTGGTTCAGGATTGCTGAACAAATCAAATATTGGCTGGGGTGCACAGACACTGGATTGTTCTTACTTAGAGATATTTCAGTGCTTTTGAGAATATTCTACGGGTCACTTCTGTGAAGGAGATGTGATATTAGGAGAGAACTTTTGTAAACTGGAAGAAACTTGTTCTCCCATAGTGTGTTGCTCTGGGTATTTTCATGGTAGCCCTAGGGAGGTCTAAAGCCGTATATGTTTGTGGGTTTTTTTCTTATTTTTTTTTTCTGTGAGCATACTGAGTTTCTGAGGTTTGAACACTTGTGGCATAATTGCATAGACAACTTTGGAGACATCTGTGAGGCTTAAGATATTGCTGTTGTTCTCCAGCTGTTTTTCTCTCAGCTGAAGGTTGCTGCCCTCAAAGCTGAGCCACCCTAATGGATCATGTGAACTATCCTAGGCCATGTCAGTGCAGAGCCAGACAGGTTATTTTAAATTACTGCTGGATGCAGCTGAGGGTAGTAATGAACAGCTTGAGGTAATAACTACTTAAACCATTCCAGCTAGACTTCCAAGAACACATCTGTCTGTGTCCTTATAAGTACAGTACTTTAATCTCTCCATTGCTGTATTGTATTCAGGATTTGTCAGGACTGCAGAGCTGTTGCCAGGGGAAGTCTGATATTCAAGTGGAATATATTGGTGCTTCCTGTCTATCATCATATTGCAGTAGAAAGATTTGAATGATGAATGTGTTATATATATGTTGAATGGTAAAGGAAGCTTATTTTCATGTATGAGGTAAATGTGTGGAAATCATGTTTTGGAAACTCTTTAAATTGGAAAGAGATTACCACACTAAGTCTCTTCCCTGACTCTGTTTCTAGTTCACCTATTTCTAGACACTTATCTTAGCCGTATCTCTTTGTGCCCTTTCCATTCCCCAAAAAACTTCCCTTGATTAGAATCCTATTGATTAGAAGTATAATGAATTTTTTAGCTCTATTTTTGTTTTTTATTTTTTGCCCAGGTCCAGCAAGACTATGAATCTCTGTTCCAAATGCTTTGCTGGTAAGTGCAGTAAAAGGTTTTGTGTTTTTGTTAGATTATTGAAACTACATTGTTGGCATCTCCTTTAGGATTTGTGCATGGGTTTCTCTTCTTTCAGTGTCTATATGTAATCAGGTTTTCCTCACTTCAGTGCTTCATTTATTTGCTGATCAAGAACCTCTTGTGTAAATGTACCCATCAAACCTTGTTCTTGAAGTTTATGCAATTTTAGTACAGCCTTGAACTACAGAGCTCCACTGCCAGCATAGCTCCTGTATGGATGATGTGGCTTTCAGAATGTCTGAATTGTAATTTGGAATTGTGTAGGATTATTTTGTAATAACCTATATTATGTAGAATGGATAAAAATTGAAAAGGAAAGGTTGGTATAAAATACCTTGTTTACTTACAGCCTTTGAATGTTAAGTAGCTCATCTGTAGGCTAATTCTGATTACTGCATATTATTTTCTTATTGTAAGGTCATTGCTTTTGTGTAAAGTCTTAGGAATTGTTATTAACGGTTTCCCATTGGCATCTTTTAGCTTTGCCTTTCTGAATTAATTTTTTTTGTATTATTTAATATTGTAAACTATTTTAATTAAAGTCCTGTCATAGTTCATGATTTATAATTTGTCTTGGGGGAACTGATGCAATTTTAAAAGGTTCAGCATTTTTATTAAACTTTAAAGCTTTTTCAGCATTTTTAACAAAAAAATGAATTTTGACTTGTAGATTATAGATCTTAGGTTCAGCATCACTTCGTTAAACAAACACATGGGAAATACAGATTGTCAAAGGTTGTTCAGCAAAATGATGCATGGTATTTCTCTGGCTGTTTTCCAAAGCCATGGGTCACTGGAATGGTGTATTGAAAAAAGTCTAAGTCCTTTCTTGTGCTCTTTCCCTGCTGACCACAGTCACAGACAAGTTACTGGGTCTTTGATTTGTCTCAGTGCGACTGATATGTTCATATTAGCACTGTAAAAAACTTGTGTTTGTGTACCTCAGAAATGGGGTGTTCTGATTCCAAGACATCAAAACGGCCCATCCCCCGCAGTCTGAAATCAGCAGAGTACCCAACACTTCTCAGACAGCAGACCAGGCATTAGGAAAAGCATCTTTTATTTTGGTTTTACTGGTTTGGGATTTTTTTTTTGTTTGCTTGTAATTCTTAACAAGAGGAAAAGTTCTTGTCTTCTGCAGTTCTTCTGAAACTCCATTACTTCTGATAAAGTTAATTTTTTTCTGTTGTAAAATTACAAGGTGATGCACAAACATTTGTGTGATTTGGCACTGTGGGGGTGGGGGGAGGTGGGAGAGCATATGTTTTTAAATTTTCAAGATGTTCCTTAGAGCCTGTTTATTTTAATGAAATAAGTTTTTGGAAGAGTTAGAGTAACTTAAAAAGCTACTACTAGTTTGAATAAAACAAGGTATTGTAAAAAAAAGGCAAATTTACTCTATCTTTTTTAGACCTTAAGTATGGTTCCTTCAACAAGTAGTATTGAAATTACCAGTTCTGTTGGAGTCATAACTTGAAACCTCTCCGTGTCATCATTCCAATATAAAAGAATTTTTCTATTTTTTATTTTTTCCTGATGTTACTGAAAATATTTAGCATATTTTTTATACTGTGTTTCCAGCCACATACTGAAATAGAAAGATGTATACTCTTGTTTCTAACACCACAGACAGCAAGATAAGGTGTTGAAGATGTTTTTCACTGTTTCAGACACTCGAAAAAAAGGATGTGAAAAAAGTTCCTCTTTTTTAGTATGGCAAGTTATTTATTCAAATGTATTGAAGCAGGTTTGTATGTGACAGAAAATTGCAAAATATGATTTCTCTTGACCATTGTTTCCTTTCTCTTTCATTTCAGAAAAAAGAAATCCACACAATGAAAAAGGTTAGTAACTTTTTTTACATTTTTTGTTGTTTTTTTTCAGAGAGAAGGGATAGAATCCGTTCTTCCTGTTTTTAAAAAATTAATTTGAGACACACAGGAAAGACCTTTACATTTGTGTAAGCGTTACTTTTTTATGCATACCCAGGGAGAAGGGAAACAAGTCAGCAAGGGATGAAAACATTGTTGTGTTTATGGTATGATTTATTTGTGGAGCCTTCATATCTTAGCAGGTTTTTCAGATGTTCTGAACTATGTACAAGTTTGTAAATACATGATCTTGAGCTATTCTTTGCTTCTGCCCTTCCTGGATTCCCCATTGTCCTGGTTCCAGCCAGGTCACCGGTAATTTTTGCAGTAGCCAGGAGCAGTATGGCTAGGACCTGGAGGTTATTCCATTCCACCTCATGTCATTGCGAGGGGTGGGGGAAATGGGCTCATTTCCAGGGAGAAGGGGTTCCTTCCATTTGAGAAAACATGGCAGAGGGAGTGACCGGTTCCAAGCAATCCTGCATGAATTGTTTACCTATCTTGTACACTTTGATATTGATATTGGAGCTGTTACTGTGTGTTTTCTTACTTCATCCAAGTCTGCAGTAAATTGTTCTTATCTCAATCCATGATCTTCACCTTTGGTGCCTCCAGTTCTCTGCTCCAGCCTGCCACAAAGGAAGAGGAAGGGAGAGGGGGACTGAGTGGCGTGGTTTGAAGTTTCAGTGGGAACACTAAATTGGAGAATGTTCCTAAATTGCAACACCAACACCCATCCCTTGGGAAAAAACAGTCATAGTTTGATATCCATTATATGAATCAGCACAGAATTTGTTCAAAGGGCAATGGCTGGGGGCTGTCAGTTTGCCCAATCTTTTGACCAAATGCTTCCGATTTCTAAATTTATTATCAAAATAAATTCACGGAATTTTCACTCCCATTTGCCCAAAGATGAAACAAACAGCAAAAGCAACCAGATTATATAGCAGGAAGACTGGCATTCCTTGTTTTGGCTATCTTCTGTACATTTTCTTACATTAAATGTGGGAATGCTGTTCACAACTTATTACAGAGATTAAGTTGTTCAATTTTCTGTGGAAAGAATGAGCTGGATACTTCCAGATACATCCAACCATTTGCTTAGAAGTGCCCAGTGTTTTGGCCTAGATCTAGAAGGTTCACTAAGCTCTTCTGTACAATCACAAATTTGCTGCTCATTTGCCCCAAACTCATTCTTGGCTTGCATGTAAAGATTGATAAAAACTGTAGAGGAGCTTGAAGTTAGTTATCCTCTTCAGCCCTCTTTGCCGCCTTTTCACCCCATCTGGCTCTTCCAAGAAGGAATACCTGACTTGTTTTACTTAAGCTGGTGTAATATTCAAGAGCTTCTCTGAAATAATTTCGAGTGAATTGTACTTCTGCAAAGTGCTTTAACATTCTGTCTCCAATTCAGTGCTGACCGTGTGCTATCAATGCCTCAAAATCTCGGGATACAGTACAAATGTAATACTGCCTATTAAAGTGCTTCAAATTAAATATGCTCTTCAGATGGTTAAGGCATAGTTGCTTCAGACTTCTCATTCATTGAGAATACAGATACAATGAAGTGGTGTTTTGGGGTTTTTTAATCAGAATATAGACTGGTAAGTGAAAAAATGCGAATTGCAGCCAGAGTATCTCCCTTAATGACACCACGTCTTTCACTAAGGCTGCAACGTCTCTTCTTTCAGTATGGTAAACTGTGAAATTGGAATGATTATAATACAGGACAGTGATGAGTGAAAGTTTTCAAAAGTACTCTTATGGACACAGCTTTGCTCCCATTTGGTTTATGGAAGTTTTAATATCAACTTCAGGTAGGGGCAATGTTTGAGTACCTTTTGAAACGTCACTTATAAGGTGTGATCATTCAGGCAGGAATTCTACATTCATGGAAACAACACCTGGTAACTCAAGAGCTCAGTTTTAATTGGAACCTCTGGGAACAATCACAGAACAAACTATTACAGACTAAGAATAAATATTTAAATAGAGAAAATGGTGAAACTATACTTTCTACTTAAATGATCCCAAAAATGGTCTGCCTTTAATGCATTTGACTGTGATCTTAGAAGGTTTAGTGCATTGGAAAGAGGGGTGCAGGAAGTGGATTTCAGCTTGTTCAATAGTATGTGAAGCCGAAGGTAAGTGCAGCAGGAAGGTTTGGTGTAGAGATGCACCTGGAAAACTGGAAGAAGATAAAGTTATGATTAGAGTATTCATGGATTTGTGAATCAAATTCATAGCCCTTCTGTCTGAATGAATAATTGAAACTTCTAGAGGTGGGTGCCTATTTCTTAATCCATCTGTACAGTATTTATGTTCATGTTCTGCAAAGCGCTAGATCAGCATCACTGAAATCGAGAAAATAATTCAGCGATATAACCCAAGAATTTTCTGAGTTTTAAGGGCCTTACCCTTACTGAACTGTTAGTTCAGTTTTATTTTTAGATTTAAATAAAGCATTTTTTTTACATAGTTTTCTTGATGAGTAAAAAAATTACCAATTTTTAATCTCCGTCTAATAAGTAGAAAATCAGTATTGCTGGAACGGCATATGTATTTTCAATGCATATGCTTAGCTCTATGCTAGGTTATGAAATTTTGTAACCTTTTCTTTTCCTGAATTGGAAAGATATCATAAGGAGATGGGAAATAAAAATAGCAATATCTACTATGTAACATTACCTGAACTCACTCAGATGTCTTACTGTAGAGTTATTTCATATTTTGGTGCATTTTAACCTTCCTGCTTTCTTGAGCAGACCTTTATTTTGTCATGCTTAAGTCACACACAGTTTTTGGAGCTTACAAAATTGGGACATTTATGTGGCTCAGAGTTGCTGAATAACAAAATGTCTTTTTCCTTAGTTTTTGTAAATCTTGGAAGCTATTTAGAGCTTGTCTGTTGTTACTGCCATGTCTGGCAGTAATAACACCTACTGTAAGCGTGAGCTGGCAAAAATCAGTGTTCCTGCCAAAATAGATTTTGCTGTTAATTAGCTGGTAATTTGATCCTTAGTCAAGCTTTCAGCTTGCTTTCTGGAAACCTTTTCAACAGGTGTATCTTGCATGTTTCTAGTTTGAATTTTGTTTTCTTTGCTGTATCCTATTGTACTATAAAAGATAAATTTTGCCACCAGACCTGACAGAGTTCAAGAGGCGTTTGGGTGAAACTCTCGGGCACATGGGATGGTCCTGTGCAGGGCTAGGAGTTGGACTTGATGATCCTTGTGGGTCCCTGCCGACTCAGCATGTTCATACGCTTAATATGTGATTCAGCCTTTCTGTTTATAAGGTTTTCAGTCCTAAATGAATGATTAAAGATCTGTTGGGTTTGCGTTTTTCATATGCTTGGAATTTCCAACGTGAATCCACAAGTTTTAGTACTTCGTTGGAAAAGCAGCAAATGTTTTCAGAAGTTCGAAAATATCACTAAAGAACTAGTTTTCTTTATTGCTACACAAGATGTTTCTTTTTTCAGTATGATATTCCCTTTGTTGGCTCCTGATAGAAACCAGTGCCTCAGTAGGTTGCTTCATTAGGCTAGAATTTGTTGCTGTATTCATGTCGGTTTTTGCACTTGAAGTACATGGAATGCTTGCTACAATAAGCATCACTCACTGGCTAGAACTTACTTGGAAGCAGTCAAGCTTCATCTTCTCAGGCTTGCAGCATTTCTTCGGAAGGTTATGTAGATAGTTACAGTGGCAACAAAAATACTTCTAATTTCTAGAGCACTACTAATAGAAAACTGTAACATTTCAGAGATAGCTGTAGATATTCTTTGGCATACCTTCAATTTTTTTTTACTTTATACCCAGAGAACTTCCAGAAGGGAAAGACTGGTAGGAAGATGATGTCTTAGCGTAGTTAGTAAACTTGAAAGATGAGATGTATGCTAAGCTTGAGAAAGAGAGTCACCAGGAAATGGAATTAAGAAAAAAATAGTTAAACTACTTCAGTTGAGCTTCAGTTATTTGTAAACTTGATTTGCACTGCTGACCCCAGTGATTCTTTTTACACTGTTAGTATGCATTACTTTGTGGCTTTAAAAAAATGTAAAGATCTGAGTAATAGCTTTATTTGGTTTGTTAGAACAGTGTTGTTGTTAGGTATCTGTTGTAGCTGGGGTATCTGCTGAGGTTTGCAGGGGTTTCTCCGGAGGGGGTCCAGCCGGCAGTCCTGTAGCAAATCTGTGAAGGCTTTCAGGGTTGATTATCCACCCCCCCGCCGCCGCCATCCCCTCGTTGGCAGGGGACAGACGGCGGGGAGGCCTCTATGCCGAGAGAGAGAGAGACCACACAGTACTCAGGGGTACAGCAGCGACGAAGGAGAGCACTTTATTCAAATCTCCCGCAGTTTATATAGGCTGCGGGGGGAAGGATGCGATTGGCTATTCAGCTAGCCAATGCAATGAGACAATATAATAACCATAGCAACACAGAACCCAATGATAGACGAGTTTACAAACTTCAAAACCCCGACAGAACAGGGCAATATTTTGTGGAAGGATTCAGAAGGTATTTACGGATTTTTAGTTGACTCCTTTTCCCCTAACCTGGCTTAAAGTTTTAATGGGGAAATACAAATTAATAGAAAGTGAGTTCATTAAAATGTGGTTGTATGATGTAAGCTTAGGACTAAACATTTTACTTCTGTCAAAAGTAACATCAACCAAATCATCCAGTGTATTTATACTACACAGTCTTAGGTCTCTATACATAAAGGAGAATTGGAAATTTGAGAGAGGATACCTGAAGCTTTCTAGTCTTATTGGAGCTGTAAGAGTTAAATAGACATCACATATTGAGTGAAGGTAGTAAAACATTACTTGAGGGGTCCACTTTTTTGTTGCTGTCATGGAATGGAAACTGTGGAGTACAGTGCTCCTACCCTTCGTTGTGTCAATACTGATATAATTTGGCTGTGTCTTACATAAAAAGGCATTAAAGATGCTGTGTATTCGAAGACACAACTCTCATCTGACTGTGTGGAATAGTGCAATGAAGGGTGTGAACAAAGACCGGTGGTTCAGCTGCTAGTTCGGTTTGCTCGAATATTGTTTCCTTTTTCGTCCTCTTTTATCTTCCCCCATATAAAATAAAAGTGGGAAGGATCGAGCACTGATGGAGGACAGACCCATGAAGTTTCTTTACAATTGTTAGTGGAAGAAAGAGAATTTCTTTTGTAGCTGTCACTCAAATGTTGTGTTTTTCTTTTTCACTTTTCTTCTTCCTGGCTACTACAAGTTAGTAGGGCATTATCTCATCATGTTTTTAAGTGTCTTTTCACCAGCACAGTCTAGTAAAACTGAATGCCTTTTAATTAATAACTTTATCATTTTACAGTCAATCCCATCAGCAGACTCCCCTGTAGGACATTAGTGGCTGTTGGGTTGTGCCTTGGGAAATAAAGTCTAGTAGTCTGGGGCTCATTTGTTAAAGATACAAACTGTACTCAAACAAAACTATGACCCCTTATCAGTACTGGCTACCCAAAAAGACTGCCAAATAGTCTTAATTTTTTTTCTGTCTTGACAAGATATCACTGATATTTTCCATGTGTTTTCTTTTTCTTATCTCAGGGGTTTGCCAGTCCCATTGTACAGATTGATCTACAAGCAAAGAAAAGAGCTCAGCTCTCATTTCTTTCCTTGGACTTGCCTTAGTTTTTCATAGCTCTGTTTTTTGAGTGTATACCCTTCTTTATGGTAAAGCCAGTTTCTTTCTGTTTTGTTAATATCTTGCTCACCTTCTAACTCCTAGCCTTTCCAAATGATGTGTTGAAACACCAGCTGTAATTTAGTCTCCTGTGTACAGGTTCTCTATTGATGTAAAAAAAAAAAGTTCAGAAATATGACTTAATTGCTATGATGTTTGCACATTACCAGCATGAAAGCAGAGTTATTGAGGATGTGCAACCCACAGGTTTAATTTATTAAACTTTCTTGTAACTCCATTCTCCTATAAATGTGAGCATGAGACAGGAGAAGGAATGTTTTTCTTTTTTTTCTAATTTAGCAATTTACTTGATTTATAGAAAAGTCTGTACTCTGTTTTGTGTGTTTGCTTGTTTGGAATCCTTCTGTAGTTTATAGAGACACTAGTGATTTGTTCCTTAGCCTCCCTGTGGAGTTTGTTCCATATTACAATCTAATTCCATGTCCGTGTCGTGCACTCCTGAGCTGTTAATTTGTACATTTCGATGCAGTTTGTTTCATCGTGTTTTTGTAATCCAAACTGAATCTAACGAGCTATGTGCTTTGGGGACCCAGCCTTGCCTTGCCAATTAGAACAAGTGGTTACTGAGCGAGAGCATGTTTTAAATAAAACATAGCACCTCTGCGTGGGACCAGCAGCCTTTGGGGAATAAAAGAGGATATTTAACTCTTTCTGACTGAGAAGAGAGGTCAGATCAGTGGGCACATTTTAGAAACATTCAGCTTATTCCTTTAAAAAGTATTATGCAGGCTCATGTTTTATCTTGCAGATAAAATGTAGTTTGGCATTGGAGATGTGTCAGGCACTACTGCATGGGAGTATTTAGGAATGCACGAGGATATCTATCAAGGTGACTGCATGTTTTTTAGGATTCTAATTACTAGTGCCACATAAAAATTGTACAGGACTAGCAACTAACCTTTCTCTTCCCCCCTGTGCTGTTACACAAGAGTCTGAGGTGGTACAGGAGGAGTGCCAGATGGTAAAAGAGCTGGTTTCAAAAGGCATTTTACAAGGGAAGGAATCTAGAACCAACTTTTTTTTTTAATGCAAGTACTAAGGTTATGTGCTAAGTGACCACGAGGAAGTTACACTGCCTTTTTGAGGTAGCTGGGAAAGTGTATGTCTATGATCAGTATTTGTGATCATTGAAGAAATTACCCAGCATTCTGCTAGTCCTTACACTAACCAAACTTCCTAGTGAATTCAAGCAAAACACAACAGTGATTTTGGCCAGTTAACTCTACTTGCAATTCTTGCATTCCTGCCCCCAGTATTTCCTTTCCTCTCTCATCCTTATTAACTTGTACATGCTTGAGCATCTCCAAATGGAAGTAGCTTAGGTGAACAGTCACAGCAATTGGCTAGACAACATTTTGGCAAGTCTTGCCTACACAAGCAAGGTAAGACCAAGAAAGACTTTCCTTGCGAAAATGTTTTTGCTCAGCAGCTTGGTGTTAAGGACAGTAGAGCTGTTCGCTAAGGTGATTTAAGCTGTTAGAGGAGCAGGTGTACAGGACAAATGGGATCTGGATAATAGAACAAAATGTAACTGATGACTTTTCAGTTACTTATTTTATGTAAAAGGAATGTGATCTAGCAGCTAGACAGCTGACTAGGATCCTGAGACTTGATTTCCTTTTCACAATCAGTGAGCATTTCTTAGTGATACTAGACAAGATGCTTTTTTTTGTCTCCTAATTCCATTCCTCATCAGTTATTGAGAGATGTATTTCCCTCTTGATTTTTGGACAAGCTGATTTTGGACTTGCCTTTTATACCCTTGAGGAATGGATGCAGCTAGGGACCTTTTGTTTCTTTATTTTGCCTTAGCCTTCATAAGTCTTAGGCAAAATTCTGAAATTTCAGCTCTCTTCTGTATGTGGTTGTTCTACAGTTGCATTTCTGTTCTTCATTTTTGTGACAGTTTATCTTGAGTTCAGTTTGTCTCTCAATTTAAAAGAAATCACATTGCTCTGTTGCAATTAATGCATACCAGGTTGGGGTTTTTTTTAAACTTTCAGTGCTGTTTCTTATGCAGCCTGCAAACATTACAGTAATTTTTTTATTCATATTGGTTTTCATATATGTATTGCAAATATTGTATGTTCTCACAAAGTTAGTCACCAGAGGGCAAACTGTTCATGCAGGTTTAGTTAATAAACTGTGACTTTGAGCTTTTTTAAAAAAAAATCACAGTGTCTATGAGTGAGTTTGCATGTAGTATTAAATAGAAAGTGAAAGGATAATGACTCTTATCTTCAGAGGTACAAAAGTTAAAATTTTATGGTGAATGAGATGCAATTCTTAAAGGTTAACACTTAAGCTGTAGGACTAATTTGCAAACTTTGGAGGAAAAATACCCCTTGATAATTTTTCTCCTTTTTTATCACATTAAATATCCCTTATTAAAGATCACTTATAAATAAATATTAAAAGTGATTAAATATCACTTAACTATTAGTCCGGGAGAATACTAGTAGTTTAAAATAGTTTGCAGCCGGAATATCTTTATCCTTTAAATGTGAGTAGATGAATCTCCATTGTGGGGGCAGAGGTGTGTGTTTGTAATCTTATACTGGAGATCTCTAAGCCTGCAGGACTATTGATTAGGCCGTTCTGATAAAATTATCTGAAAGAACTGCATCTCTTATAACTGAATGTGTAAGATTTTGCTCCTTTTGCAGAAAGCATAGCCTATTGACTGAATCTGACAC
>JAWWES010000115.1:39127711-39160142 GCA_035583135.1 Lophotriccus pileatus
ACTGCATCTCTTATAACTGAATGTGTAAGATTTTGCTCCTTTTGCAGAAAGCATAGCCTATTGACTGAATCTGACACTGAAGATTTAGGAAATGACAAGACAGGTTATGGTGCCATAATAATTAATCCAATCTGTGTGTATCCATTATAACTGTCTTTTAATTATGATAAAAGGATCAAAGAGTACAGGAAAGCATAAGATTATTGGCCTACACTGGTTTAAATCACAGGTCAGTAGATATTATCTAGATAAGCTCTGCTGAAAATGTCTCCTTGAAACAGATACCCTGTCCTGATGTGAATACACTGGGGGTTCTGCATGCACCATGGGCTCCAGTATTTCCAGTCTCCCTCACTATTAAATACTACTAAGGTGTGCCTTCGTAATTGCAGATAGGATGTTTGTACAGAATTGTACTCTCATTCACTGTACCGAATAAGATACAATGTAAGACATTCTGTTCTTGTCCTTTATCTTCTTACTAGGACACTTGCACATTTGAGCTGAATACGGAATAATTATTTTCTTTATAGAATTTCTTTAAATAACTCATTAGCCCCCTAGTGTTTCAGGAAAATAGGAAATTTACCATCTTGACATTTTTGTGAGTCAAGATTGTGATAGTCTTGTTCACTATACATAGATAAGAATCTAAAGCACAAATGTCAAACATCCACAGATATTTGGATTATATGTTGGATATCAACTTTGAGAAGCCTTGGAAACTGTAGTTCTTTCTTAATCTCCCTCCCCCAAGGCATATAATTTTTTGATGCTTTAAACATTGAAAGTACACATCTCCCTTCCTCAATGGAACTGCAGGGGTATTTAGTGCTTCTCCTAGTGGGGACCCAAGAATACTAGTTTGAACATCTGAAAATAAATACAAGGAGGAACTTACAAAAGTCACACTGGAATTCTGTGGCAGAAAACGTGGGTAGAATTTAGTTCTCTTTGATTTCTCTGTGGAATTTTCCTTGGGGTTAAAACAAAGTCAAGAGTCTACCAGAAAGGGGCTCTGCTTTCTATAAGATTCCAGTTGCACATTGTGAACGTTTTTGATTCTATCCAGTAAGCAAGTTAAGGGTCCTCCAAAAGAGAAGTTCTGTGACTGCATGCATTATGAAAGTTATTTCAAATTAAATAAAGAGGTCAGATCACAAGTGTACAAAATTGATTTGATCAGGTGCTTACTTATTTCAGAGTGCTTGACTTTTCAAGCTTAGTGTAGGATTTTGCCATCCTTTAATGCTACCTGCATCCTTCTAGTATAAATAAATGCAGTTATGTGGAACTGTGACTGTTACTGGCCAAAGTATTTGGAAAGCATGAATCAGGAGTGTTGATTCTGAGATGCTGGGCTGCAGTCAGGTCATGAGTTGGACCCAAACACTGTCTCACTTGGGATCAGAAGTGCTGAAGCCGAACAAGCAATCTAGCTGTGGTCTTCTACAGAGTCTGTCTTCTAAGATTGCTTTTTTCTTGCTGCAACAAAAGTAATAGCCTTCAGAGCATAAAAGACTTTTCTCCCTCTCCTCTGCATTAAGGCTCATCAAGCAAATGCAGAGGGAGGCTCTGGTTTGTATATTTTTAACTACTAATGTTATCTACACCATAGCTGTTTATTACTTGAATAAGTGAACACGTAAATTTCATGATGTGCAGGGTCAATGAACTTAATGTGTAAGGAGGAAACGTTGGAGGTTTCTAAACTTCTATTTTGTATTTATGTACATTTATATACATCAGTACTTCAGTAAAAGGGGTAGCATTTTTACTTGATTTCAGCTCCTAAATAATAGGAGCTTTTATATTTTGGGATTGGTCCAGCTCTGTGAAAAAGGTCCCATGTAAATGGAGAGCAAATTTGAAAAGACAGTAGATGGCTGGGGATTGTAAGCATTAGAAGTGACCAAAAGTAAACTTGTGCATCTCAAATAAGATTCTCAAAGTGGACTTGGTATTCACTGGAAGTTGTTTGCCGTGAGCTACATCAGGAATAAAAGACTCATTTTTTTGTTGGTAATTGTGTAAGTCACAGGCTTTGCTCTTTTAACAAAAGATGGTGGAGTTTTGCCTTCTGTCTTGAGTTTTGCTTCAGAGCAGGGAAAAGAACCCAACCTTTTAGCACTTCAGAGCGTATCTGTGGAGGTAAATACCAGTCTGGCTCATTTCTAGGTTGGAAAGGAAATATATTGTGCTATTTACCAGTGTGTTCTAGGGATGTTTAGTATAGCATTACTGCTCCTAATAGACAAGCTTTCGTTCACCTCTGTTGACATGTCCTGCCCTGCAATATGTGAAGAAATAGAGAGCTGATCCCAGTGTAGGTGAATGCAGTCTTTCACCATGACATTTTCTGTGCCTCAGCAAAGTCTGTGCATAGCTTCAAGTCCTCATGGGAACTGCTGTCTGCTGAAACGCTTTGAGCAGCAATTTGAAAACTACATTATGACAATTTTTTTTTTCCTTGAGACTCACTGGGATGTAGAGAACATTGTGATAGATGTAAATAATTCTACAAATGCAGAAGCATATAATGGGTGTTGACATCTACTCAAAGTTGACAAAGGTAAGTTAGTGTTTAGAATAACTCAAATATTAGTCTTCATTCTGCATTACTTCTGTTAGTGTCCATAATTATTTTTAAAGAGTAAAAATAACAGGAAACTTTTAACTGTAGGGGTTTCATTTAAGATAGCTGTAGCAGTCACTTGTTTTGATAATCAACACATGAAAATCATAGTTGATATGTAACTGCAGCTTGTTGGAGGTAACTGGATGGGTTCCAGTATGAATAATGTTCTTTTTTTTCCGAAGTGAACTCTTGAATCTATGCACAACTGAATTGTAAGACACAGTGTCTCAGAATACAAACTCAAGATGCCTGACAATATTCTCCAAATCAATATATCTGTCAGCTGTGGATAGCAGCAGGTCTCCAGTGCATTTCAGTCTCCCCCCCCACCACCCTTTTTATTACTTTGAAAGGGTCCTGGTGTGCTTCAGTTGGGGAAAAATATATAGGAATATTCATCAAGGAGATTTAGAAATGCAGAATGCTGAAAGCTTTTGTAACAGAACCTGTTTTTCTTGGTAGTAACCAAATGAGCTTTTTTGATGTAAAGGTCAGATTTCATGTATTTGTTCCCACTTGAGCTCTTTCTTGACAGAAAGAAAGCTATTTTGCTCTTGATTTATAAGATATTTACTGTGAGTTAGTACTGCATAAACATCTGACATTGTGAGCTGCTCTGGGTACTGCTGACCATGCATTGATGAAATGAATTTTAAGATATTTATTGTGGCCTTTTCTGCAGGTACTGTAGCAAAGTACAGAATGTGCATTTACAGGAGAGCAGAAGTAATTGTTTTGTTTTTAACTTGAAACCGTTTTCTCTTTCACACAGCAAGTAAGACAGTTACAGTAACTCCCTGCAGAGAGAAGGAATGGTCAGTTGTGACTCCATACACTCACCTGAGCCTGAGAGATTAGTTGTGCCATAACCTAATAGGAAGGAAAACTTAAGGCTCATTCACTTTTGACTTCTGAAGATGATGTTGTCAGTAGGACATGAGATTATATCATCCTTTAGGAGACTTCAGAAAAAAATCAAAGTACAAACCTTGTATGTCAGCTTGTTCTACAGTTAAACTTACCAAGGTACTCAAGTAAGAGTCTAGCTGCTTTATATTAAAAAAAAAACGCTAAGCAGATAATCTTATTGGTGTGATGACACATACTTTATACATATTCAAGTTGAAGATGCTTTCTGTGAAGAAAGCTTTACTAACATTCTATTAAAAGAGCAGTCATTTTTACTAACAGTAGAAGTACCTCTAAATAAATACAAAGCATTTGAAGTGACTTCTTATTTAACCAAGTAATCAATTTTATGTTCCTATATTTGGGGACTTTCTGTGAAATTCCAGTTTTCATTTATATGTATTCTTTAATTATCAATAGACAAACTAGTAAACAAGAAGTGTCTGGCAAACAGGACAAATACTAAGTTTAATTATTTTGTAAATTCGTGTAGATATGCTTTAGTTTTTTTAGTTAACAAAAAAAAGTGCTAAATTTCATTTTTAAATATGAACAGTGACTGAGTATCAGTCCTTAAATATGATCACCAATTTGTAAAACATTTTGGTTAAAACTAATCTTCTGCGAAACAGGATTAAAATAACATTTATTAAGTTTAAAATCTGACAACTCTTTCTAAAGCTGCCAGGTTAGAACCTGTTTCTTCCATTTCTCCTTTCTTAGTGAAATTTGAAGGACTTTGGGGCGTGAAAATTGAAGGAAATCATAAGCTACTGTGAGATTGTATTCTTGAGCAGGTGAAGAAATCCCGTGTTCTGTTTTACATTCTACATCAAGTTTGAGGCTGAGGAGCACCAGAATCTGTGTAATCAACTAACTGCAAGTGTTGAGACGTTTGCTGGTTTCTACCCAGCCTTCCTTTTTGCTTAGCCAAAGGGAATGTTTAGCTGTTAGACTCTCAGTGGAAGCCCTTTAGCATGCAGCTTGGCATATATCTGGGTCACCTTCTGCCCTCTTTGGTTCCCCTTCAATGAAATAGAGTTGGGTGGGCAGAGAAGTTAGAGTGGCATGGCATTTACTCTGTCCAAACCAGTGTCTTCCCCCACCCACCACCACCCCTTTGTATTAGAAAACTCTTTTTCCCTTTTACATTGTGCCTTACATTGCATTCAGAAGAATACTGTATTCTAGTAAGGACGTAGGCACCTTTACGAAACACTGATTCTTGCATAACTGGGTTATTGAAGAGAAAGTTTCCTGAGTTTTGACTGTACTTGTAGGTTCTGGTTGGAATGTAGTTGAGTGAAACTAGTAGCAAATTACTGTCGCGGCTTTTCTTGGCCTGTGCTGTTCTGGCTCTCTAAGTACAACTTTTTTCACTAAAACCTTTCTATGGTAATATTTAGTATCACTTATTAAATAGAGGCTTAATATGGAGTTGCATTTCATGGTTAACTGCAACTCATTTTCTGCCCTTTGCTCAAGGGAAGGCAAGCAGGAGGCTTCCTGCCTCTTTCCCCAGTTTTACTGCTGATCAGGGAAACTGAGACTATAAAAGTTAGCTTTGTTTTTTTCTGCTATGTAAGTTTATGCAGCATGGTATTAACAATTTTTCAGTTGTGCCCTGGCCTATTAGCAGCGATACAAGAATGAATTTGTTGAAAATTTTATGCCTCCATGACCTATTGTAGAACGTTATCCTGCTGCAGTGTGATTAAGTCATATTTCATCTCTTAAATTAATGTTGACATTCTGTTACTGGATATGTTCTTGTCTTCAGATTGGAACATAAAAGGAAAAAATCTTATTGCTGGAATATTAAAATTAATTGTTTAAGTACCTTGCTTGAAGTAGAATTCTACTAGAAAGATTATAATGTAAAATCAGTGTGTGATTTAGATTTGCTTGCATGTATGAAAAAGTGCTTTTGGAGCGTTCAGGGCATCAGGAGGATGCAAGAGGTAAGGGAGAGTTGAAATTGCCATGAGAAAGGAGAAACTGTGGAAGAGGAGATACCTGTGTCCCTCCATGCCAGTATTGCAAGGGATAGTAACTCTTTGGAAAGTTCTGCCTTTTGTGAGCATTAAAATGCATTCTTAGCAACTGCCTGGTGGCACTGTTTGGTGATGTGAATTTCATGGGATGTACGGAGAGGTGGGAAAGCTGCTTGATACTAAATGTCACTCCTGGTGGTTGGGTTTGTTTTTGTTTGCTTTGAAAAGAGCCTTTTTTGCAAAAGGGGATGCAGGTTTGGAGCTGGCATTTTGCAAATGCTTTCACTATAGATTTTTGCTCTGATTCAGCTTTGGTCAACACTAACTAGAAGTTATTGATAAGGAATTTCTGTTTACCTGTGGAAGATAAACTGGCTTGATATAGTATTCAATAGAAACTGGATTATAAGCATTTTAGAATACCCGGGATGAAGCATTTGCTTTTAACTTTAGGAAAGAGAGAGATCCATAGAGATAGAGCTGGAGTGCTCAGAATAATCAGTAAGAGATTGGGGAGGTGGAAAGCAATTCTTTGTTTTGCTTATAAGATAATTTAACCATCATACTTGTAGACTTACACTCCTTCAGACAGAGCATAGGCCTAAATGTAGGTGAGCACAGACCTCTGCTGAGAGGGATATGTGTAAGGAAACCACTCAACACCTTTACAGCAACAACAACAAAGGCGAATAGCAAATAATTGACCAATTACCAGCCTTAGGAAGAAACACTCAATTTTGTGACAGTTTTTAAGTTAGACTTTCAGCATATGTTATATTCATTAGGCAAGTGGTGATTTGTTCCTACTGGTTTGTATTTGTTTTGGTTTTTTTTGGTCCTGGTGGGATGGCCAGCATGTGGCATCTGAAGAAAGAGAAAATTTTCTTCAGTTTGTTCTATGGGACAGTTGTGTTTTTCTGGTGTCTTGTCATCTGCTTGCTCTCTTGTAGAGTGACAACACAATTGCATAAGGTGTATTCTTTTAATGCATTTGGTTAAAATTAACATCTTCAAATTTTATTCAGCTGACTGAGCTATAAAATGAAATTTGCTTTACATTGGTTTTAATAATTTTGTGCCTAAAACTTCTTTAGTTGGTGCAAACTGCTGGTTAAAGTAGAGTCTTGCACTGGACAGAGGGGTAGGTAGAGACAGGAAGGTTAGGGTTAGAGTTAGCTTCTTTTTTCTGGCTGATATTGCTAAAATTTAGATCATGAAAGCAGTAATTGGAAACTTTTCTACCAAAAGTCCGAGTTGGATGTCTCATCTGGTGGGATCGACTTTTGTTGTAATGACATTTGTGAAGAAGAAAGCTTTTGTTTACTGGAAGCCATAAACTAGTGAGGTAAAACCAGTTTATCACCTAGTCCATCTGCAGATGATACAGGATTTCTGATATACTTTTTTGGCATGTGATGTGGGTTACAGAAATGCTTTGAGGATAAAAGGCAAATAAGTTCATGGAATTGCTTCATCTTTTCAAAGGGCAAAGAGAAAATGGTCATTTCACTAGTGTCTACCAAATGAGATACTGAGAGGAATTGAAATACATATACCTAAAGTCTGAGTATTGCTCTGCAAGTACAAAAAATCATGGTGTCAAACACCATATTTTTGCTCTAGAAGTTGTAAAATAAAAACATAACATGCGTTAGTGCTTCAATAAAGCACAGAAGATGTGTGAGTTTTCTAGTGTTAAAATAAGTCGGGGTAACACTGATTTTTATTTTTTATATTATTCCTTTTAATCATCCTTCTTTCTTCTGAGAAATGAGACTTTCAGAGAATGTCAGGTATAGCTTGGCAGCCAGTAGAGTTGAAGAATCTGAGGCATGTACCTTACTTTGGAGTTGTCTTTTTTCAAGAATTCTTACAATGTTGTCAGTCTAACTTAGCTTTTTCTAACTTGGCCTCATAGGCTACTGCTCCTGCCTTAGAAGGTACTTGTGATTAATCTGAACTTAGAATGCATCATTATCTTTATTTGTGGTTTTTTTTTTTTTTTTGAATCTTATTATTCAATTTGATCTAGAGAAATGCTTTTAAAAAAAGGGGGAACCTGTTTGAACAGAAAAAAAATTCATTTAATGAGAGACCGAGCTTGGGATCTCTGTATTCCAGATGGCAATAGTTTGTGCTGCCAAGGTCAATAGGTGTCTGCTGGAAACAGTTCCCTCATACTAGACAGCTCTTTGTCATGTCCCTGTCCCTCCACTTTTTTTGTTTTCTGGTTTAATTCAGAAGATGGCACATCTGTCCATGTGGTAAAACCTTACAGAATGCAGTACAAAGAGGTTAAAGGAAAGCATCTGTATGTCTGATAGTTTTCTGAAAAGCAGTTTTAATCTCTAGGGTATGGTACATTTCCTGTCTTATATGATCAGTGGTAAGTGTTCCTTACAAATCAGGCATTCTCTGGTAACCACTTTAAAGTCTTGCAATCAAACTCACAGTGTTCAAGAATTATAAAACCAATATTGTGAAGGTTCTCTGAAAAGCAGATGTGCATTAACATGTTAAGCAGCACGCTTCCCAGTGTTTTTCGCTGAGAGAAAATAAGTGAAACCTTAAGAGTTTTTATAGTTTGTTAACGTGGTAAGTCATTTGTGATAATGCTTCCCCACATCATCATCTTCCATGTAGGTATAAATGGTAAATGTGAACTGCATTTTTGAGGGATTTTTCTCCATCTGTGCTGTATGGTGTTTAAATTGATCGGGCCTTTTCTTTTAACTCTTATAATGAGATTTCAAAACTGTTTTAGTTTCTGATCAAGGTTTTCAGATATGTTCACACTTCAAATGTAGAGGGCTATGAGTAAATATTTTTTTCTATGTGTAAACTTATTACTTTTCCAAAGGAGTTTAAAATCAATCTTAACTCTAACCTGGCAATATTGTATTTGTGTGATATTGGACTTTTATATTTGTGTGATTTTGATTCAAAAACTGTGGGTAAGGTCAAGTTACTAGGTCCTGACACATAAGTTGTGAAAGGTGTAGTAGCTAACTGGAAGAGAATCTGTAGAGAAACAGTGCTCTCTTTTGAAAATTTTTAACATTTAATTTTATATTTTTCTTCAATAACTTGTATCTGTCTGCCTGATACAGTCTGAGGGAATCACAGGCGTAGCTTTTCTTCTGCCAGTAGCTAGTGAAGTGAATATCCGCAGGGCCAAAGAGGTGAGAGAACTGTTCAAAGTAAAGATAAAAAATAGAGAATTCATATTGAATTGTAGGATACAGTCTTAGTTGTTGTTTATTTACAGTATGCCAGTATTTCACGCCACTTGCTCCTATCAAATTTCTTGAAAGCATTAAACAGTAGTGTTATATTCACTCGTGTAGGGTTGGCAGCTGGGTTGGAAAATCACACTACTCTCTCTCGGAACCTAGCAAAGCTATTCAGTAATTAGTAAATTTAAAAACAATTGGATCTGCATGAGTTGGTGGTACCACGTGATACCACTGGTGATGAAAAGTTATTAGAAAGCCTGAAAAAATTCTTTACTCCCTAGTGTTCTAGTCACGATAATAAATCTTCTAGGTTATCTTCATTAAAAAGAATAAAAACTGGTTGCTAATTTCAATTCTGTTTTGCCATGGCAATAGTTTTCACGGAATTTCAGTGTGTGGATTTTCTACTGTTTAGGCAGTTGGCTTTGTAATTTCTATGTGCTTCAGTCAAAAATAGAGCTGTGTACTGTATGAATAAAAGCGATGATTCACAGTCTTGAGCTCAAGTGTTGCAGCTGCGAGATTGGCAGTGTGTTGTGAACGAAGAGGCTGCTGGTAGGAGGAATACACAGACAGGGTTCTTGTGGTGGGAAGAGTCCTGCATTTCTTGAAATTCTCTGTTCAAAAATTTCCTTGCATGACAAAATTCCGAATGCTGCGTTTTGAGTTGAATTTTTAAAGTTTTGTGTTTTTTGTTTTAAAGATCAGTATATTTTAAGTAACTAATCAAAGATACATTTGCATTTTTAGTGGAAAACATTCATATAAGAAATTTTTGCCTAGCTCTTGTCTGCTGTGGAACAAAAATAATCTAATTGTGTTTGCTTTTGGGCTTCAGAGGCATAGAGTAGACTTCTTTAACATTGAAAGGGGGAGAGAAGGGGACAGGTGCTTCATTCGAGCTCAGTCAAAGGAGTCACTCTGCTTACAGACTGTTCTTTTCATTGGCTCTTTTCATTGGTTCTTTTCATAGCTCAATGACCATTGATCTTATCTGAAATTGTGATCCTGAACAAGTAGCATGGTAAAGGTAAATACATAACTGAATAGACTGCGTGGATAAAGGAGTAGTTTTCTTTTTGAAAGGTTGAATTCTGGTTCCTCTCAAGGTAAAGCTGATGTGGGCTTTTAAGGGTAGTTTCTTGCGTGGTGCAGGAGAACAAGACAAGTTTTGATCACAAATACATGTTTGGGTTGAAATATCGTTTTACAAGAATTGTCTCTTTATAAATGGATGTAGAATTTTTTCCCTTCCTTTTTAACTTCTGGTCTCATAGAGAGGAACAATTTATGAAAAATGTAAGTGCAGGTTAAAGCAGGACACAGAACTCATTGAAGTTTCTGTAACAGATGCAAGTTTTTTACTCATGAGGTAAAAGCTGGAACGTTATGAGCAAAAATGTTCAGCTAATGCTCCTGAACTGTATAAGCATGTACACATCAGGTTTTTTCTTTTTCTTGATCGGATGGCCCCATATATAGCATATTTTAGATTTATTAAGAGTAAGCTGCTTTAAAAAGAATTATTCCTTTATTTCCTTGCTGAACAGAAACTCCTCTAGTAAGCATTCGGATTTTCCAGCATTCACCAAAGCAAGGAATTGTTAGAGAAGAGGAAGTGCAGGACTCAGTCTGGTTGACACTGGGCAAGGGTGATCTTCCTGAGGCTGTAAAAGGCACACTTGTCCTGTGAAACCTGTAGGGTGTAATAGCTTCTGGAAACACTGGAGGTGGCAAACCATTATAACTGTTCTTTAATTTTCTTCTTAGGGCATAGACTATTGGTTTTTAACTCTGAGAGCAACTTCTTTCCAAAGACTTTTCATTTGGCATAATTTCAGGAAATATGACTTAGGAGAGAGAAGGAAAAGTGTATGCATGTGTGCACACCTATTTATTTATATTAGTTTCCCTTATAATTATGTTGTCAGACTCTTTTCACCCTACTGTTTTGGCTGTTTCCATAGAAATAAGCAACAAGTATCCCAATTTCAGTAGAAAAGGGAAATATTCCACATTGAAGTTTCATTCCTTGATTGAAGATACACTCCTTTCTAGGAGTAAGTACTGGAACATTTTATTCTCATTACCTATCATTGTGCTTTGCAGTAAGGAGAATGTTTTATCAGTCAGATACCTTTTTGTCTGCTTTGTAACTTACTTCTGACAACATATGTGAAACACTTGACAGAATAACACATTGTGTTTATAATTCACTTCTTACTGGAATTCTGGATAGACTTTTGAAAGAGGACATTCCCTACTTTATATATATTCTACATGTAATTATTTTTTTCCTTGGCAAAAGGCTCATCCAACATCATGCAGCTATCTAAAAAGGGAGGGAAGAATGTGTTCAGTGTAGCCTGAAACGTGTCCTCTACTCCTTCATCAGTTCTAAGCAGAAAATCTCTCCCTTGCTGATAGTGAAATAAGAATTGATCAGCTACATGGTGTTTGACACTGAATGAATGGGAGAGTGAGAGGTGAAAATAGAAAAGGGAGGATGACAACACCATAATGCTGGAGACATTTCTAAAATAATATTAGGTCTGTTGATGAACTCTCCTTTGTGAGGGACATTGTGGAATCTATTGACCCCTGAAGAGATTCCATTAACCAGATTTTTCTCAATTTAGGAAGCATCTTAGCTTTTAGATAAGAAAACACAAAGAAGGATAAAGCTTTTGATACTGTCTCTCACAGGATCACACAGCTGGATAAACACATCATGTGGAGGGTGAGCAATTGGCTCACGGGTCAAGCACAGAGGGTAACAGTGAATGGGGGAACATCAGACTGCTGACCTGTCACTAGTGGGGTTCTGCAGGGCTCCATCTTAGGCCCTGTGCTCTTCAGTATCTTCATAAATGACTTGGACACAGGACTAGAAGGGATACTAAGCAAGTTTGCAGGTGACACAAAACTGGGAGGAGCTGTTGACTCCCTTGAAGGCAGGAAGGCCCTGCAGAGAGGCCTTGACCAGTTGGAGGGCTGGGCAATCACCAACCATATGAAGTTCAACAAGGGGAAGTGCTGGATTCTGTACCTGGGATGGGGCAACAGTGGATGTACAGACAGACTGGGGAATGAGGTGCTGGAAAGCAGTCCTGTGGAAAGGGACCTGGGAGTACTGGTCAATGACAAGTTGAATATGAGTCATTGTGCCCTGGCAGCTAGGAGGGCCAACTGTGTCCGGGGGGGCATCAGGGAAAGCATCGCCAGCCAGTCAAGGGAGGGGATTGTCCCGCTCTGCTCTGCAGTGGGGCGGCCTCATCTTGGATATTGTTTTGGGAACTGCAATATAAGAAAGATATTAAGCTGTCAGAGAGCGTCCAAAGGAGGGCAATGAAAATGTTGAAGGCCTTGACGGGAAGCTGTGTGAGGAGTGGCTGAGTTCCCTTGGTCTGTTCAGCCTGGAGAAGACTGAGAGGAGACCTCACTGCAGTTACAACTTCCTTGTGAGGGGAAGAGGAAGGGCAGGCACTGACCTCTTCTCTGTGGTGACCAGTGACAGGACCTGAGGGAATGGCCTGAGGTTGTGTCAGGGGAGGTTTAGGCTGGGTATTAGAAAAAGGTTTTTCATCCATTGGGTGGTTGGATGCTGGAACAGACTCCCCAGGGCAGTGATCAGAGCACCAAGCCTTACAGTTCAAGAAGCATTTGGATGATATTCTCAGGCACATGGTATGATTCTTGGGGATGGTCCTGTGCAGGGCTAAGAGTTGGACTGGATGATCCTTGTGAGTCCCTTCCAACTTAGGATATTCTGTGATTCTGTGTAATTATATCTATGCAATATTTTCCCTGTGAAGAGGAGAAAACAAATGTCCTTGTTTATTTTGAAGGTGGGAGATTCTTATACATACATTTGCTTTAATTTATTAGTTGCCATACCCTAGTATTGAATGTAGAATATGGGCTAGAATACATTTTGTCACAAAGTGTAAACATGCATGCTAATTTGCATTGGAGAAAGGATTAAAATCTTACATTTAAATCCATATACTTTTAGAGCTTGTCAGTATCACAAAACAAAAATGAGAGTTAGTTTTCAGTGTAATGGATGTGAAACAAAAAATCCCCATAAAATTATGTTTTAAAAGGAGAGTGTTTGTAAACAAAGAGGGAACCTGTTAAAATTAATTAGAGAAATTGAATAATATTGCATAGTGTCTTTAAGAAAAATCTATAGATATTCTCTGTCAATACTAAAGCAATCTTTATTATTTAATATTGTAAAATACTTAGGCTCAATGTGTTTAAAATATGTCTATTTGTATTTAAATATCTACAGAATAATACTTCCAAGCCATTGGCAGACCTTCATGGTAATGTTTTACCCAGCAAGAACACTGGAATTCTCTTAATTCTTCCATATTGTGTTCTAGTCTAGTTACTTGTCTGCCTCAAGTACAGTGTTTTCACAGTGACCTGGAATGCTGATTATATTGGCTTGAATGTGGCATTTTCAAAGGAATTTACATTCTGAGTGTGGATTTTTGTTTCATATATAGCTCTCCCTATCGTAATGCCTGAAATTAAGCAAGCAATCTGATTAACATCTGCTATGCATGGTTTGTTCTTTCTTTCTTTCTTTCTTTCTTTCCCTAAGATAAATCCTGTAGGGTTTTTACTAAATACATTATTTTATTCTCTGCTCTGTATTTATGTTAGTGAAAGCTAGATTGTCAGAGTATACCTTGCCTTTAGAGAAGATATTGATAATATTTGCAGTGGTTTTAGTTTCTGTAGGATTCCATTACACTGGATTACATTACACTTGAATTGATATGGGGGAGAGTTTGTGCTGTGTGACTGTGGGGAGGAGTCTGCTATGCAGGTGAGCTTCACCTCTGCTTTAGGCAATTTGTGGTGTGTTGATACACTGTTTGGTTCGCTTCATATGCCTTCTAGTACCATGTTGGCAGATAACTGGGTTTCACAAAGATAAGATCTGACATCTCACCTGAAATTCCTCTCTGAGAAGCCAAGATAGAGGTTTGGACAGGTTCCATGTGCTACTCACAGTATGATGATAAGTGCTACATTCAGCACTGCTTATAGTTCCCTGAGGGTTTGGGCAATCAGCATTGCTGTAGAGCATCCAGGGAATGACAGAGCTGAATGTAATTCAGGCCAGATTGTCACCTTCAGTTGGATTGCAGCTTCCCTTACAGCAGCCATTTCTTAGAGATCATATTTACACATACATGTGGGTATATAGATAGTTGTCTCCTATGATTTTCATGGATGATGTTGATTTGATGTTCCACATGCTGTCCTAATCTGTTGTTTCTGTTCTCAAACAGTAGCATCAGGAATACATTCTTAGTGCTGGCAGGTAACTCCATCTGCAGTTAATGAGGACTGCTTTGCCTTGGGAGGGGTTCTTCATCATCGGTCAGACTGCTGCCTGTGTCACAGAATCAGAGACTGGTTGAGGTCAGAAGGGACCTCTGGAGGTCATTCGATCCAAGCCTCCTGCTCAAGCAGAGCCAGCTAGAGCTGACTGCCCAGGACCATGTCCAGATGGTTTTGAATAGCTCCAAGGATGGGAAACCTGTGCCAGTTCTCAGTCACTTGGTCACCGTCACACTGAAAAAGTGTTTCTTGATATTCTGATGGACCCTCCTGTGTTTCAGGTTGTGCCCATTGCCCATATTTGAAGGAATGTCAGGGAAGGAACAGAATGAGCAAATAGTCTAAGTACGTACCTTTGCTATTCCAAAATGAATATTTGTGAAGAAGGAAAAAAAAATATTATTAGAGCCTTAATTGTTTTCTTCCTTGGGTTGTTCTGCGCTGAAGGCATTACACGGAAAGAATATTGTTTCAAAGTTCTGTTTGCATTGACACAGTCACGTATCTAATCGCATGATAGTATTACTAACCAAATGTATCTTTGAATCTTCATTCTGTGCTGCACAGCAGTATTCCTTTTCACCTACCTTTGTGTCTTAGAGCACAGTCAAGCATAAGTGTAGTTCCTGGTTGATGAAAAGTTTGTTGCTTCTTGAGAGTCCTGGTGTTAAATGTCATATGATGGGAATCATAGGAGAATTTTGCTTCATACCTCCCAAATGTATTTGAAGCAGGAGTAGTTTTACTTGAGGTTTTAATAACAAAAAACTTTTCATCCTCTACAAGGATCGGAATGCATTAAATAAAATAATTAGGCTAGCTGTAATGATGGATTTGTGAAATCATCTTAATTTACATACAATTATTTTGATATGGTGAAGAATTTGTAGTTTGTCATAAGGCAAGCAATTGCTTTGGGTAAAATGAGTATTTGACTAAGTTCTCGCTGGTTTATTTTTTTCAGGCAGAGAAATAAAAACAGTGTCCCAGTGTTATGTATTGTCATTTCCAGGAGCTGTTGAAGCAATTTTGTAAGAATAGGCAAAAGTTATGTAAATTGGGTACAGCGGGCACAGATACCAACTGCGTGGAACAGTACTTCAACACTTTTGTCTCGGTGTGCTGACCAGGATTCTGAATTCCTGGGTTCTCATGACTGTTTAATAGTACCTTAATCTGTCAATGTGCCTTTTTTTTTTTCTAGTACCCATTACCTCCATGGTGTTTGTCATAAAGGAACAATAAGGTAGATGACTGATACCCTCCAAGCCGCTTATGAAGGATGTAACTCTAAAATTTGATACGAGAGAACAGCTAAAATCATTTTAGGTTTGTATTTGAATGTCTTTGAGCAGGAATGTATCATGCCCTACAGAAAGGTCAAGTTAATCTCCATCATTGTGGATACAAAGTAATTTATACACGGTTTCCAGTAGAAGAGAGTTTAATGGACCTGCAGGTAGTGTTTAATAACTGAGAATGTAAGTTAAATTGACCATCTGTTACATGTCTCTGCCACTTGCAGCAGTGGCATGTGGGATGGTGGAGGAATTTCACACTCATTTTGTTTCAGATTGTTCTAATTGTTTCTTTTTCATGCAAAGCATGAAAAGACTCTCGCAATTAAAAGAATGCCCTTTCTAAATTAAATGTAAACCCAGAGATTTAATCCAACTAATTCCCAAAGTAAATTCACTTGTCTTCATTGTGATGCCTTGAAGGGATGACATGTAACTTCATAACTGAATTGAAACAGGACTTCATTGCAAATGATGCCTCTGAGGTGCCTACTGAGTTGCCTTTGTCTCATGCCTTGAATGATTCGCGACAGTTAAAAGATTACAGTTTGTCCTGTATTGTTTATCACCGGATAGTTGAATAATAAGCTGCACAGTCTTTAAAAATCTTGGTAATTTGCCTTTAAATGGTTGGGGTTTTTTTTGGAACTGTGTTTGAGATCACAGGGCTAACTAGAGGTTCTCAGGAAGAAATCAACAGCAAATGGAATTCAGAAGAATTTTGTCCATATACAAAATACATCGATGAAGGTGTTAATTTTAGAGGCTGTAAGTAATTAGAAAGGGATACCGTCCCTTGGCAACTCTTGTATTCCTAGATGGACAGCAGAAAGGTTGCACCATATGCTAACAGAATAAATAGCACTTCCTCACTGTGAGAAGGTGCAGCATCTCAATGTCAGCTAATTTGAAAAATGCCCAGAATGAAGTCATGTACCATAAATGAGAGCCCTCTTGAGAAGGTGATTGCTAACTGTTATACAAGAACACTTTTTGAAAATCCAAGTTGCTTCAGGGATCAACATGTTAGTTGAAAAGTGCCCTCAAGCTGACATGTATTGGAGGGGAGATCAATGCTTTAGCTACAAAATCTCTTTAGAAGTGTTAAAATCAAAATAGTGTTCACTTCTGTGTACCTGGAATTAAATGGAAACCTGTCCATATAGTTGCATGTATATCTCTCTATCTCTCTCTCTCTATATATATCTCCTATGAGCATAGTTTTTCTTACCCGATATTGAACCAGAGCTATTAATGGTGCAGGGTGCATGCAAGTGAACTGCATAAGGGACTGGCATGTACAGAAGCTAGCCTTGGCATAAATGTGAGTTTAAGTTTCAGTTTGTTTTTTAAGTATCTATATGGTTTTAAGTGCTTTGTAAGTGAGAAAAGAATGTTTTATTAGGACCTAAGCATGCATTTTCTGGCTTTCTATTAGAAGGAATTAGGAGTAACCCATCAATAAAAACAAAGCCCACATACTTGGTTAAAGTATTAAATGGAATGGTTTTAACCTAGTGGTTTTGGTCAGATAATGAGTGAACTGGCTGTATGATATAGAAAATTAATAACAAATTAATTTAATGTCATCAGTATTTGGTTCAGAAACACTGAAGTTGCAAAAAAGGAGTAGCGTGTTCCTGGTTTTGGTGGAGCAAAATAAAAGTATCCTTCATTTAAGGCTGTTGATTACTACATGTATTTACATAACTGTAATTTTATTGCCATCACCCCTTCTGTGACCCCCACCACAACAGTATATCCACATGATGAGAAGTGGTCATCTTTTGCTGCCTTGATGTGCAGCTTTAGAAATATTAAATTCTGGCTGCTGTGCATTACGTCCTGGGGTGCAGGGTGGCTGTGCCTTTTACATAACCAGTGATTGTGGATGGTGTGAAGTGTTAGCCTTGTCTGATTCTATAAGAGAGCTGACATGCTGTTGGCTGTTTTCCAGGAGCTGATGATTGTATTGGGCATAATAAAATCACCTCCTTCCTGCAGGAGGAATAGGAAGTGTTTCTGTGGGTTCAAAATATCCATGCTGCACTTCCTAAGCTGGACTCTGATGTTGTGTTTGTTCAGTTACCAATTTTGTCTTCTGACTGAGCAGAATTTTAGTGCAAAAGCACCTCAAATTTACTGGACTTAAAATATTTAAAGAGCAAAAATACTTATCAAGAACCTCAGATAACATCTGTCAATCCTTGATTTTGAATCCTCTTTTTGTGGGAAGTGATAGGAACAAATTCTCAGGTGTGTCTGCTTTTTTTTTCCCCTAATAGAAGATATTTTAGTGCTCCAAGGTCTGCCGTTTAGGGGTTTCTGTAAGAACGAAGCATGGCTTATACTGTTTGTCAACCCCTTAAGGTGAATTGCTATTGATTGTTTCTCACTTGTTATTGAAAGTTTCCTTTACTGTACATTAATGTCATAGTAACAGAAATGAGTGGGAAAGCAGCTGCATCTGTGCCTTCCAAAACAATGAACAACCGTCTTCGGTGAAACAGTTGTTAGTGTTTATTTGAATGTCTTTTTCATCATACAGTGGGGAGAATACTTGCTTATGTCCAGTATGCAAATAGCAGAGGCATTGTTCTATATAATCGCTGTTGCACACAGTAGTATTTATCAATTATAGGTGATGTTTCACAATCCATCTCTTTGGAGTGGTATCTTTTCCAAAACACAGCCTTATGTCTGTCGAGAACAGTATTTATCTCCCAGCTCACCAAATGCAACTCAAAATATGCTGCAGTTTGTATAACAGGTGAAACAATTTAACGTTTTTAAATCTCTATTTTACATCTGTTCGTTTTGCAACAATCTGCCAAAGCAGGTTTCTGTGCTTTGAGACCTCTGTCATGGTCCTGTAAATTCTTGATTCCATTTAGGAAATGTCAGCTTTCTCATATGTCACCAAGCTTCCTACTACTAATATGATAAATATTTGGGTGGTTAACAAAAGCTTCTAAGCCCTAGTGCTGTCCTTACTTGAATTTTTAATTTCATGTTATGCTGGTTGCCGATATGTTTCACCAACTCTGAAAATTAACAAATTCTAAAATTCCTATCACTGATAAAGACAATGAGTCCTGCATACGTTCTATCCCTAAGGTTTTTTTCCCAGGAAACAGAATTTGTAACTTGACAGCCAGCACTGGACTTTGTGCTAGTATGGGAATAAATATGCATATGTTTGAGAGATTATTCTGTTGTTTTCATTGTTAGCTACTAATTCGCTTGCTTCCCATATGTCTCCCCAGGACTTGGACAGTACAGGAGTTTTTTGAGAAGTGGAATGACTACATTTAAGGAACTGAGATGTGTATCTTGGGTTCTGTTGTAAACTTCACAGCGTTACATCTCTTAATTTGACTACTCTGCCATAATTGCTTAAAAATGCTTTTTGCTGACTCTATCTGTTAGACTTTGCATTGATACCTGGGACACACATTTTGGATTCCAGTCTGAATTCAATCATATGACATAGGAATCTCTGTTGAGCTCAGATAAATAAAATAGTTCTGGTAACTGAAATACTACACCATAACCAGTGAGAACGTGCTTGGGTATCCCAGGCTGACAAACGAGGACAGCGTCAGTGGTTTATAACTCATGTGGACATGGCAAGAATGGGGAATTCATTCTCACTGTTCTGGATGTAAGGAAAATAAAAAGCAAACATTTTCTATAGTGCTTCTAAAACTAAGGAAATATGTTTTATCCAGGTTCAGAATAGTTAAATAATTGTGATTTTATTTTTAGAACAGTGAGTAACACTTTCTAAAGCGAGCAAAACAATAGAGTACTTTTGAGAAATAAAAAATAAGTCATGAGCATTGTATGCAAGTTAGTTCTGAAGTTCCACTTACACAGGTTTATGTATATTAATTTTCAATATGATAAATAGAGGGCAAATAGTGAAGACTTTTATTGTGGGTTTTATGGACAAGCAAATGGTAGTAGTGGAAAAATAAGCTGGGTTTCCTGCTTGGCTTTTATTTAATTAGGCTGTCTTTCCACTATCAAGCTCCTTCAGCTGGTATTTGAAGTTGTTTGTTAGTGTGCCCAGCCAGCCATGTATTCAGTGCTTTAAAAATACAGTTTGAAAGCCTGATCTGCTTAGTTCCACTGTATCAGTGTTCCTGGTTTTGAAAACACTTTACTGCCTCTCTTCACTTTGTGCATACAGGGATTCAAGATAAGTTCTGAAATGTATATTTATTCTTAATGCTTTCTCTACCATCTCCTGACAGTGTGGAAGCAATAAGAGGAAAACAAAATTCCACATATTTGTAAGAATTGCCTAACTTGAAAGGAAGAGTAGAAAATCATATAACCCCTCTGAAACTGTAGAGCTCACTGCTGAAATTTTTCCTAGTGTTGTTCCTTGGGTTGAACTGATGACAGGATACAGGTTTCTCAGCAGTCAGTGAAGTGACAATAAGATATGTTCAATTTTTTTATATTGAAGATAAAACCATTCCCTAGAGACATCATGTAATGTTTCAGACTACTCCTTTTTCTTTAAATCCCCTTTAGAAGGCTTATACTGTCTACTGATGTAATAGCTGGTTTTGTCTAGTATCTCTTGCACTTTAAACTTTTTTTCTGATTTTGATCCAAAATTTTAATTTTGGACATCATCTTACAGGTCATGTAGAATTAGGCATGCAGTGGTATAGACTGCTTTGTTAGACTTTATGTATTGCTTTCCTGATTCTTACCTTTCAGACAGTAATTTTGCCTCAAAGAATTGCTTCAGCTATCAAGTTTGCTCTGTAGGTTTCTCAGCTTTATTTTTATTTTGTTAAGTTTGTCTATATTTGGACTACTCTTGCAGCCTCTCTCAGTAGCTGGTTCCAGACTCCATGTTGGGGAGTTTCATCTAAAGCTGTATGTGATTAAGCTTTCTGTGTTTAGATGATTGAAGTCAAGCTAGCTCAAATTTGACTCACTTTGTGGAGTTTCACCACTAATGTGAACTGGTATAGGTAAACCGAATTAGAAAGCCTTGTTTGCTATTTCCCTCTAGTGGTATGGCTGTTTTGGCCACACAGCAGACTGAGCTAAGGGTAAGGTAACCCACCAAACTGCAAACACCTGGATGAGTTCTATATTTCAGTATAGTTTACCACCTCACAAATGGCTTTGAGACCACAAGGATGGGAGTAGTTATACATGGGTCAGAATGGATGGGTACTGGAAATTAATAAACTAATTACAAACTAAGGATATATTGTCAAATTATCTGACAGTCAATTCAGGAATAACTGGAGATGTCTTGATTTTGTCATCTCTACATCCTAGAAAAAAGGAGTCAGTGCTAATGATGTGTTCTTACATATTTTACACAAGGCCATGCTTGAGGTGCCTTCCAACCAAAGTAATACAATAGCGAAATTCATAAAAATAAATTTATTAATTCCATTCATTATTGCCAAGAGAAGTTCAGGAATATCATGCAAATGACACTGAGTTGCATTGCATTCAGAATCTTGTCTGAAGTGGTAGGTGTCCAGGACTTTCACTAAGAAAAGTAGCAAAAAAATAGCTAGAGCAGAAATGCGCAACCATCTAGTAAATTATAGCAAAGGGAGACTTATTTTTGACCCTTGTTGGCAACTGATTTGCATCTGGGGCAGGAGGGTTTAATTTATAATTTTTTTATTCTTTTAGATAGAGGCATTTTCAATGTTGTCTTCTCTAAACCTTTCTAAAATGTTGTCTCCCATTATACCTTTAGTAAAGAATGCATGGTCACAAAGAAAGGAAATCTGTAGTTTAGCTAAAAAAAATTGAAGAGGGGTGGCTGCTTTTAGTATATTTGTTGCAAATACTTAACTGTGTCAGAGAGACAGCAGTACTTGCTCATGGTTTAGAGAGTTGCTTCTAAATAAAACATACATGGAAAGTCTTGTTTAAGATTGCCATAGCAAAAGATAAAGATATTTTAAAAATTTTCTGTTTGGAAGTTGACTGAGCTGGCATGGAGGGGAGAGGGAAAGGTCAAAGGTGTTGACATACTATCTCCAAGTGTGGCCCCGTTCATGGATATTAAAATATCTATGCCTCTATAGGTGGAGGGTATAATTTCAGAAATTTCCCACAAAGCTACTGCCGCAAAGGTTAAGTTACTGGATTTTGCAGCCAATTTCAGATGAGAACACAACTGCTCGGAAAATTTATCGCTGCTTACTCTACAGATACATGAAACTAAAGCTGGAGTTTCAAGTACAATTGATATTGTTTCAAGGACTCCCTGTTGTTTGTTTCTTCCTTAGCTTTGCCCTCCCAGTTCTGTTGTGTAAACTGGGCTGGGAACTACGTGATGCTGGCCAGAGTCAAAAAAATTGATAACAAAATGTACTTGTTCTGGTGTGTGAGGTACTTTGGGATGAGAGGAGGTGGTGTATTTTTTCCAGATTCAGATCAGCTTTCCGTGTGGTTCATCCCACTGGTGTAGGAATATGCAGGGAGAGCTGCTTAAACTGCCGCAGCTGTTGGAAGAAATGTTTTCTGAACTGTGGCGTGTTTATCTCTTCAAGACGACATTTTTAAATGATGCCGTCATCTTGTTTTGGATGCAGTTTGGTTGGAAAGTACTTGAGATATTTTTGCATTGGACAAAATTTCAGACTGCTGGCTCATGCAGATAGTAGGGTGGGATAGGTTTAGGATTTTTTTTTTCCAGTTTGAGGAATAAAATTGCCCTCAACTAGAGATTAGATGAACTGTATTAGAAAAATTAGTTTTTAAAAGTGAAGGGAGATTTATTTTTGCTAAGACTAAAAACTTTTTTTGTTATTGCAGTATTACATACTGCCTTTTTTTTTTTTTATTTTATTTTACATAAGAAGGGAGGATGGCAAGGCTTGCCATTAGCTGCACAATTCTAAAACTTTGGGAAATGCTGTCTGGTTATATACCATTATAATATTTGGAGACTTGTAGACTTCTTTCTAACTTCTGGTGTACAGATAGTTCAAAGAGAAAGTCTGGAGGAAGAGAGTAGTGGATTTACAGGTCACTTCAGGTTTGTATGCTTTGTGTTGGGAAATGTCATATTCTGGAAAACAGAAAGCCTGACATTTTCCTTATTTTAGATATTGCAAGGGATTTATGGGCTTGAAATTTCATTACTCTGCAATAAAATAATGCTTTCAGTGCCACAAAAGATTGCTTAAAATACTAATTAAGAGGATGATTACCCTTTATACTAGATCATGAAACAGGGTAGTTTGATCTTTCGGTCACCACAAAGATGTAATCCCACAGAAATCTTACAGCAGACTTTGACTTTGTGTTTCATTACAATATTTGAAGTAGTCTGTAGTATCCCAGATATACGTTCTGCAGTCTTGCCTTTCCATGTTCTCTTTTGTTTACAGCTCTCCTTGTACGGTAGAACAGCACCCTGCCTTGTTTGGGCTGCTGCTTATTGCTGAACTATGAATATAAGAATTGGATTTCTTTTCTTATTTAAGCATGTAGTAAGGTTTTGTGGTGTTTAGGGGGTTTTTTGTATGTGTTTTGGAGGTTTTTTAATCTTTGTTTGTAAGTCTCTTATTTTTCAATGCTAGTAGTTGGCGTAAGTCAATATACTGGTTTGTTTTTCTGACAGTAATTGCAATAGATCTGACAGTGGGTGAGGTTTGCTTTTTTAAATGGTCACAATGTGAGAGAGAGACTATAATTTCTATTACAGCCACGTTCTGTAGTGTCTGAGGAAAACATGGTATAGTGGCAGTGTTATTAACATGAAAATCTTTTAACTCAAGCAAGTCTGTGACATGCTCTATCCACGGAACTTACAGATCTGTACAAAAGCATTTGCTTTGCAAAGCAGAGGCGGAGGTTTGTGCACTGAAGCAACAAGGTTAAATAAAATGACTTGTGAAATTAAAGACTGCCATCTCCTTGAAGAAATGCATCTTCTCATTTTCCCTCTCCCAACCCTTATACAGCCTTATATTGTCCAGATTGCTGTGGGTCTCTTTGTTAAATGGGCTTTGCATCTCTCAGTTAATTTTCTGCCAGTATCACTGTAGGCTGACGGCTGTGGGTGTTTGTGTATCTATTAAGCACACTGCCAGGACATGTCCAACACTTGCCACCACTCCCATTAAACGGCTGTCAGCAGGTTTACAGAGCTGCTTTCTTGCTTTGCATTAATTGCTGCAACTCAGTAGATGCAGTGAAAAGCACCTATAAACAGAGAACGCAGTTTGCCTTGAAAATTCTAAAGGTAAATAGAAATGCCATGAGCTGTTAAGTCATATTTTGTATTTAGTCGTATCAATATGATTAGCAGGAAAGAAGTGTCACTTCTTTTTAAATTTTCTTTTTTTCAACTAACCTTTCTCCTTGAGCTCCAACCTCCATAAGGAAAATACTGCAAATCTAAACAAGAGTATGTCGGCAGATTCATGTGTGAGACTGTCTTGCTGAAGTTGTATAAAATCCCATGCTGAGATTTACAATTGGTTCTGAAATGAAAATCTGTTAGAATTAGATCAAACATTATCCTAGCTGAGATAAGCAGTGCGGGGAAGATTAATGATTTGTCCATGAAAGTCAGTGTGTAGATGGGTTATTGGTTTAAGGCTTTTCAAGAGATGTACTAAAAATGCGGAAGGAGTACTAGCTTAATTTGATGGGCTGCTGTTAGTTTGCTGCATATTAATACAGTGTATTTTTTCAGAATAGGAAATTCTTATTCTAGTTCTTAAGACAAAGAATCATTTGGGTGAAAATTCCTTTGTTCTACTTGAAGCAGTAAAAGCAATAGTAAATAATTAAGGAGTGAAGCAGTAATTTTGTATATCAAGACTCTTAATAAAATACTACCTTGGAAATCTACTGGTGAACATGAGTAGAAGGCCATCATAAGACATGGGAAAACTTAAGTGTATTGACTGAAGGTATGGAGTTGAATCTAAAGATTTGTTATCTCTAAGAAATTTCTGTGAGGCTTTACTTAGCCTTATGCTCGGTGACTTCAGACTTTATTAATTTTAATTTAGCACTCCTGAGCATCATTTGTAGGCAAATTTTGAGAACAAATCATTGTGTTGATGAGTTTACAAGCTAATTTGACATGACCAGCATATGGAAAAAGTTCAAAGAAACTAGTGACTTGTGCAATGGCACCCAGAACAGCAGTGGTGGAGAGCAGAATAGTTCCTAAGTGCTTTGATACAAACAAGTATCCTCTACACTGGGTGGCAGTGTCTTCTAAAAATGACTAAAAGTTCTTTTATTCGTTGGTCTTTCTCTGTCTTACATGCTGCAGAACCATTAATTTTTCACCCAGTGATGCACCTTTAGAGTCTTTGGGTTTTATACATCTTGCTAAGTATCATTGCATTGGTCTTTTGAGGGTTATTCAGTGTTGATTTTCAAGCAGCCAGCCGAGGGAATGATTGAATGATCAGATACTTACCTCTCATGCCAAACCTGCTGGCAGTAAGATTCCTACTTTCACTAGTCACAGCATATTGGTGAAATAAAGGATTTTTAAAGATGAATAAGATCTTCAATACCTTCTCTCATAGATATTTGTGTTCTATATTTTATCCCTATGCAGTAATTCTTTTTACCCAACATCTCTATGCTATGTACAAATACAGTTAGTGTAAACCTAATCCTGGTGTAAGAATAAAATCAACTTTGTCACCAGATATGTTCCATTTGTAATAGTTCCTAGGCCTCTTGAAGGTAGCAGTACAAAATAACATTCATCATCTGACTTGAATATTTTGAGTTCCCTTCTGCTCATTAGTAACCATTGCATTGCTGCTCATAAAAACTTGATGATTATGAAAATTAAAAAAGCAAACCAATAACCAGCAACAAAATACAAAAAAAAACCCCTTCTAAAATGCTAATTTTTAACTTTCCTGTTTTGTGCTTCAGATTTCCTTATAAATTGCTATTGCATTAACTTTTTTGTGGTTTATTATTGCCTCTTAAAATCTTTGGAGTGCCTACTGGTCCATCTTGTCCAGCATTAGATAAATCTAAATCAGCTCTAAGGCACGTTTGTATAACATTGTTGCAGGCTTCTTTCACTGTATATTTGTTCATTTTCTGACAGTGCTGAAGTATGATACTTCCACGCTGACAATTCCCTTGTTCTTTTGCCAGGGGTAAAATCCTGTGCAGGCTGTGTGAGTAGTTGTTGGTTTGAAAGGTTTTGGGGACAGGATGGGACTGGGCAGGTAGAAGGGTATATAAGTATGTGACATGTTAGAAGGAATAAAAAGCACACTTTGCATATGTAGAGGAATGAAGTGGGCTCTTAGTGGTTCATTGTTCCTGAGGTTGCTCAGTGAAGATTTTGGTGAACAATTTGCCTCTTCCACTTCACCTGTCTTATTTTTATAGTAAAAAAACCTGTATTCTGTTACTCCAGAGATCTGTCAGCCACAATGTCAGTGCCATCTCTGGCAGAACACCTTTAAAAGTTGGGCATTTTGAATATGATCCCAACAGTGTTAGAAGCCATATGAAAAGTAAAGATCTATTTAATCCCACAACACTCTCTGGGTTTTGAGCAGATGTGCCTACGTGTATCCACAGCTGTGTTTCAATCTATGCTTAGAATACATACACACAATGAATACCAGGACTGTTTTCCATTAAGATGGGAAAAATACTTCTAGTCAGAAAAAAAGGACAGCCATAGTAACTATTGATAAAGGCTTTTGGAAGTGAAAGTAGAGCTCTTCTAAGTGCAATCTAATTGTCCATTACGAATTAAAAAGTCGTGTTTTCAAAAGCAACTTTTATACCTCTGTACATAGAAGATGGTAGAACACAAATTTGTGAGGACTATTAGGTTTGTAGTCCTTTTGGGTCTCTCATTTTTGTAAAATTTTTAATGTGGAGGTACAGAGATACAGATATGGGCACTCAGTAATTGACTAGGCACCTAAAGTAATGTTAGAAAGACAGAAACAGAAGTAGGAAAAGAAAAAGATCTGAAGATGGGGGATTAGTGCAGAATTTCTCACAAATTACTTTACTGCCCTGACCAAAATTATTTAATGTTTCTACTCTGATTTCTGAAATATGTATTTATGAGGAATCAGTACTATTTAAATATCTGAGATAGAAATTCGAGTCAGAGCACTATATAAACAAAAATAAAGTGTTCCTTGCACTAAATAGTAAACCATCTCAACAAGCAGGAAAAAACATTATTTTCCTTTATTCAACATCTTTACCCTTGGCCCTGCAAACTGAGTGTTGATATGTATTCAGCTATGTGGAGATCACACTTTATGTTCAGAATTTCATTGGGGCTTGAGGGAACTTTTGAACTCTGGAGGCTTTGAGCAAGAGGAATTAAGACTGTAACACTTATGTAGAAATAGCAAACCATCAAGTCACAAATATGTTAATCAAAGATCTTTGAGACTCTAGCCCTGGGAAGCAAGCTACTTCACAAGTACAAGGACCTGTTCCGTATTGAAAAGGTACTGATTCAAGTTAAGCCTTTCTTTGGTTAGATGCTTGTAACTGAAATCTGATGAATGTTTAACTCATGTCTGATACGGGCCCATGCATTTACTGATTATAACTTGGAAATTGATGGTCAGATCTTAAAGTACTGACATCAAATGTCAGACACGATCAGTAACTTGCTGGTTCTGAGAACTTTATCATTAGAATCACAATACTTGTGTTTCCCAAATTGCTTTTTGCCCCTTTCCTCCTTTTTCATTAGACAGTAACTCACCAAGTGCTATGAACGTTTTGTGGCTGTGTTAAATTTAAACACCAAAAGATGTTCTGAATAGTTAAGTTGATCTCAAATTCAAGACATCTGATACAAAGTATCAAGGAACGTGTAAAGGATTAAAATACTGGTAGAATACTGTAGCTAACTAAATTTGTGCAGTATTGGGTGAAGCCACAGAAAATCGAAGTGAGGGTTTGAAGAAAAACTTTCTTCACAGCTGTCTGCCTTCGTAATATTTAGAAAAAGACTGCTCTTAGTGGAGACCATACAACCAATATAAGATACTGGAGGGGAAATTTTCTTCATCAGTAAAAGTAAGATGTCATGAAGTCAGCAAAAATGATTCAAGTAGTAGAAGTTTCTGAAGCCAAATGCAAGTTGCCACTCTTTTGCACTTCTTCATTGCTCTTGCTTCTTTTCACTTCTGAGAAAATGTAAGTTCTGCATTTGAGTATGGGCTTGTATTTTAAAAAGGGCAGAGTAGCATCTCTTGTATTTCTAGCTCATGTATTTACTAAGAATATGGCTTGACAGTGTATTGTGTATCACAGTCTCTGATAATAACTGCCTGTCATGGTACTCGATTAAAATAACTTGATGGTTTGGGGTTTTCAGGGTTTTTTTTGTCATTTTCTTTGCCTTGTCTTTTTACAACATGTTGATTAGAAGCAGCAATGTTATGCTGGCTAGAGAACACAGTAATTGTTACCGTCTTGCTTACTAAAGCCCTAATTAGTGTGAATGAGCATGAAAAATAGATACTAAAATGTGGTAGATAAAGGTAATACTATGGCACAAGAGAAAAGCTTTCTTTATTGTGACCAAATTCTGGCATATTTAAAGTATTAAGAGGATTAAATGGGTGAATTAAATAGTTGTGCTCTCTTGCACTATTTGCATTTGAAAAGGGAGACTATGTGGTAGGGTTTAGACAAGGAAATGGGTCCCAGCCTGCTCAAAGTCACTGCAGGGAAAACGTAAATGATAATGGACCTACTGGGTTTCCTCACAAAAATTTTTCCTACCAAATCATTCTTAGGAGAGCAGCAGACATACATAAACATCATTAAATGTGAGATAGATTTGTTGATATATTTTGTTATAAAGTGAACTAACCAAACTAAATTACTTTTTAAAATAGTTCAGTGAGCACTTGGTGTATGTGTTTATTTTCCCAATAATTTTGTATCTTAATTAACCTAGGACTGAGTGCTTTCCTAAAGATGATAAATTATTTTTTTTTAAAATAAAAGCAGTACATAAATTGCATGCTGTTATTGCAATGTCTCATTCTGGTTTTTATATTCTGATACAATTATTTTCAGGTGCATCATACTTACAGAGCATCTTTTCTCTCATGGTATAGCTAGTTACTCTGTTTACTCTCTTTTTTCTCATTATATTTAGTTGCTGAATAAAATCTCAAATATCTTTTGGTTGCACATACAGTTTTAGTTGGATAAAATATGTGAAGTTGTATTTTGTTGTCAGCTGTTTTTTCATTTGCATCTGCAGACTTCTGATCACTTCAATTATTCATCTGCCTGGTGCATTTTTAAACAAACTGCGTAAGTTATTGTTATGTATGTTGGACATTTTCAAGAAATAGCCACTCTTCTTTAATTGAATACATTTATATTCTAGTGTTCTTTACTTTTCTGATGTGAGTTCTAGTTCTTTAGTTTAAATAGTAGTTCCAGAAATCTGTTGTTTGCAGCTGAATACAGACTAGATGGTGGGGTTTGCCTTAAAAAGTCATAAAAGTCTGTTTAAAAATTTCAGAAATTCCTAGCTGTGGACTTTCCGCTTCTGGTAACTGAGCAAGTGTAGGTCCTGAGGACATCAGGAATTGTAGGCATCAATGATAGATCCATGACATAACATGCTATAGAGAGTTTGTTTTCTCTGTGAAAAGTTGCAAAACTTCGTAAGCAAGACAAAAATCTGCAGAAAAGTTGTACCTTGGCAGTTTTGGATCAGTTTCATTTGAACTTCAATTAGACAGTAATTTTGTATTAACATAAAGAGGCTGTGCTACCAACTTCTATTTTTAAAAGCAGATGTCTTTGAAGATATTTGACTACTAATCAGGCATCCAGGTGAAAAGCTTCAGCTTTCTGTTCTTCACCACATGAGATTTGATGAAAGCCTTTCAGTGCGCTGTCATTGAACAGGTAAAGAAGATAATAGAAAATCTGCTTTCTCAGCATTGGAATAGCAGGCCAAGATTTGTTTCCTTAAAGAAAGTATGAAAATGAGTTGAGAATAGCAGGAGGATGATAGCTCTGTACCTTTCCCAAACTTCCAGATCTTCCTGAACGTGATACTGTTGGCATGCTCTGCTTTTGACAGGATTCGGTTGCATTGGGACTGCTTTGCACTTGCCTAGTGTCAGCGTGTTTTGTTAACTCTGCAGGTTAACAATAACGTTGCTCTTACTTGCTTCTAGCCATATTTTTTTTCCTTGTGCTTGATAACAGAAGCAAGAGAATGACTAAAGAAAAAGGAAGTAGAATAATGTGCAAGTGAGAAGACAATGCAAATATGGCCAACAATAGTCTTAACTGCCCTTTTGTGTGTGTCTTTAAGACATCATTTGCTTGGGGATTTTATCAAAAAGGAGGGGGAAAATGGTAGGAAGAGTCCCATCAGTATAAAATCCAGTACTGCTCCCTAAAAATAGGTGTTGAAAAGAAGAATGTATAATAAAATACCTTTTACAGCACTGAAAGAAGTCTGGAAGGCAGCTAATGCAGAAAATCATAAACATGAGTCTTGTATTTGGAATCTGGCAGCAGATCATTCGTGGGCATGTACAATTACCACTCTCCACTGGTTGATGTCTGCCTCAAGCTTCAGAATCCAGCATTGCAATGAGTTTGACAGAGAAGCCTATTCCTAGCAGTCCTTGTGACTGTAATGCTTTCTAAAAAGTCATTACTTTCCTGCTACATAATTTTGTTGTGAAAGCTGTGCTGAAAATACTAAAGATTAGTGCCATGTCTCCAGTGTAAGGGACTGTTGCAGATTTTCAGACTTACGCCATTATTCTCATGGCATTGGAAATCAATATCATTGTGTAGTTTTCTTGTAAAGCAAGTTTGATGGGAAATACTGACTGAGTAAATCATCTTCAATTTGAACAGAGAACATAAGATTCATGTTTCTGAAACTATGGGTTTTGAGGGAATGTGGAGCAGGGAAGAGATTTCAGGTTTGATGAGCAGGAATAAGAGAAAGAAGCTCTAGAATCAGACAGTGGTAATTTCTTCATACATTATAATAAGCTATTTCAGGGGCCTCAGGAAAAGGAGAGTACAAGTCAGGGACTGAAAAGCTCTTGCTGTCAGCCATGGCATTACTTTATTTAAAGTCACTTTGCTGTTTGCAAAATAACACACCCCATAAGTATTGTGTAGTGTTTATAAAGGTGTTAGAAGTGTTGTTTCTTTTCAGAAGGACTGTGTGAGCTCTCTTTCAGAAGTAATTTTTAAAAAGAGGTTTGTTTGTCTAGAAGGGTTAAGTTAATTAAGCGAGGTATAAATGGCAAACCTTATAATTTGCAAGCAAAATGGCTAATTTCAGAATTTTCCCATTACATAATTTTATGGCATTGAGTTCTTCACACAGTTTACTCCGAACTATAGTCTTTCTTTGCTGATTTCTGTTATTCTTTCCTCATCTCCATTCTTGTTATGGTGTTGCTTGCCCTCTTCAAATTGTTTCCTGTGCACAGGTGAGCAATGCCTAAATAATTCATGAAATTGAATAAAAGAGTGTCTGTACAGGGCCAACCAAAGAAAGCTATGACTAGCCATCACCCTGTCATCAGTCGTGACCAAGATTGCCAGACCAAGCAAATAGGGCAAACTGTTCTCAAAATTTCTAAAAATACTCACAAAAAAACCCCTTCCTAAATTTGAAGTGAATGTAGGCTTCCTGAATTTGTCATACAGCTTCAGCATGAAATTGGGCAAGTGGCTTAGTTTTCCTCCGTACACAGCTTCTCCCTATCTCTGGAGGCAGTTGGATACCCTTACAAAGGTATCCAATGAAAGTATAACCAGCAACACTGAAAGTATGTTTGATAATACTGAAAAGATTGCTTGACAGTAAGCGGAAACTTAACCTTCAGTTATATAGCATGGGACATTTTTCACTCTAAATGGTGTGCAGTTCAGTGTAAAGCAGTTTGAAATAACCCAGTTGAACACACATAATCCAGTTGAGGCTTGAATTTCATTTCTTTTGGGCTACTAATTTTTTTGTCTCTGTTTTTAAGAAATTCTTTTAAATGTACAAATTTAGATCTACTAATTCAAGTAGCATGACAACCAGAACTTTGGTGGTAATTTAATACAGCAGAATTCAACTCAGGACAGACTAGGCAAAGCTGTTAGTGTAAATGTCTGCAAAACATAAAAATGAGTGTTCTTCCTTAAATTGAATATGAAGTCCTGAAATCTTGTAATTGAAAGTTGAGCTTCTGTAATCACACTGTTTATCTCAGATGCAGCTGACATATTCTAATATAGCCTGGGGAACTTGGAAAAGAAGGAATAAGCAAGAAGCCGGACCAGTGTTGCAGTAAAGGCTGAGTTCTGAACTGGAAGCTGGAGGAGATTGTAAATTGAAGTCCCAGAGTGCGTTGCAGAGGTCACAAATTAATTAGCAAGGGAGTATGTTGATGGAATTGAATATACGGGTTTCATATCAGGGTGTTTGTAGTGCTAATGTGTTCTTAGTCATTGCTGAATTTGGCAGGAAGAAGATAGGGCATAACCAGCAGCTCTCTTGAGTCTGTGAAATGAGGTGTAGGAGATTTGCAGATGACTTGCCTTTACGAAATAAGATGCAAGATTCAGGCTTTGAGTTCCTGTGGAATATCAGTGCAGTCAGCATGCAGGTCTACAAATTAATTTCTTGATTAAAAGTCTTGGAGAAAACATGTTTCAACTTGGAATTTAGTTCTAGGAGAAGAAAAATTCAAATGTTAGGCTGTGGTTTGATGTGATCAGCAGAAATCCGTTAATTATACTTTTGTTTTCAGTTGAGCTGCCACTATTATTTGCTGTGAATCTTAATGTATTAATGTTTACAGAAACCTTGGACAACTAATAGACAAATGTTATCTGAAGTTGACTTCTGGACACCTAGTGCAGCCCATTTATTATTTAAATAAACATATAAAACATCTTTGTGTGTCTAAGTAGTGTTTCTAGAGATAATTCAAGCCCATA
>JAWWES010000115.1:39160242-39291408 GCA_035583135.1 Lophotriccus pileatus
GTCCTACTATATGGTGATGAGAATAAAATCTATCCTTCAGAAGAGTAACTCCTGAAGTTTTTTGCCTCAGAGATATTTTAATGTACAGATAATTAGGCAGCGTTGAAATGTTACCTTACCGCATTTTAGATGAGAAAGAACAGTGGAAAGTCAGCGAGTGAGTATTACATGTTAGATTTACTGTTACTGTTTCCAAGCAAAATCCATTTAATAGGGAAAAATTTACACATCTTTTTTTTTTCCTAGATATATTTCTGCTTCTCCAGCAAGATCAGATTTATTGTTGGAGATTCTCCTGATAAAAGTTACCATCTAATGTTCATATATTGATGAACTTGCAGACTTCAATTAGAAATAGCCAATGCAGTGGATGGCAGGTTTCTTTTCCTGAATACTGGCATTGTTATGCCCTGTATTTGAAGGGCTACACTCAGGAAAACCTAATTATCTGGTTTTTATCTGCATTTCTATTTGCTGTTGGTTAGAGTCTCACAGGTATTAGCTCTACAGCTCTGTGGGAAAGTTATAACTCTTCTTTTTTTTTTTTTTTTCCCCTCCACAAACACAAGGGGTTTGGTTTTATTGCTTATACAGAACGGGTGAAATTGTTGTAAATCAAGATGACTGCGTTGGGAGATAATTTTCTTTTTTCCATGCATAACTGAGTTACCCACTGTAGTCAGTAGAGGTGAGCATTTCAAGAGAGCAGTTTAGGTCCTGTATATAGCACTAGTTTTTTTCCTTGTGTAAGCACTCTGAAACTTTTTCCAGAGATGTCTGTTTTTGTCCATTCAGATTTGTGCCATAAATAAATTAGACCTTGTTGATACCACTGCTTTGTCTATTAGGAAACTGCACTACTGGTTATTCTCACAGATTTATACAGCAAAGGTGAAATTACATCTTGTTCCTGCAACTACGTCTCTTTTTCTCTTATTTAACTTAAAATTTATCTTTCAAATTTCATAATGTGCTGGACTGATTCTATGGAAAACAGCAGGTGGTGCCACTTCACATTTCTTTTTTTTAATTTTTTTTTCTTCTCCCCATTGAAGACAGTAGAAGTAGTTTCTGTTCTGGAAAAACAGTCCCCAGTCATATGGAAGATGAGCGTTTCTATTGTCTTTGTGTTATGGGTCAGAAAGAGGATAAAGGCCAGGGTTTATGTTGATTCTTTGAGATGGAAATGGTAGATTAGTTACCAAGTTGCTTCTGTTAAGTAGATAATCAAATTTGCCATAGCAGTAATTAGTCTAAAAGGTATGTACATAACAAGAGACTCTCTGGATTGTCTTTACAAGAAGCAAGAAAGAATCTTTTTCTCTAATGAAGATGATTAGAATAGAAATCAGTGTGTAGGGAAGGAAGTTTTTGGAAAAAGGCAGCCTAATAGAACACCTCCCTCTGGTGGTAGGCATTACGTTGTTTAGTCTGCTCTGCCATGCACTGAGCTGGAAACTTCCTGGTAGGGAATGCCTCTCAGACTGCTACTGAAGAGCTAGTAGGAATTCTTTAAAAGATAATTGAATTGTGTATATGGTTGTCTGCCACTGTAGCTCTGAATATGATGGGGGAGGGTTGGGCTGCTTGACCCACTTTATTCTGAGTTTGTCGATTAATTAATGTTTTCTCCCACCCTCCTCTCTTGCTGCTGGGATCCAGTTGTATTTTGCCATTCTTACGGGGCTGTGAGGATAGGCTCTGTGGATGTTGGTACTTTAAGCAGGTAATCAGAACAGCGTGCATGAAACAGCTAATAGCTTCTAGCAATCATTTGGCTCTTTCTGAAAATTTAATTAATCTTTTAGTTTATTCATATTTAGCTGTTTGATCTGAATTTTACATACCAGTCCTCAGTTAGTTTCCAAAGCAATGTCTGTAATTACTTGTACTTGAAACACACTTAGCCACCCTAACTGGAAGAGAAAGGTTGTTGTTAACTGTTTATTTTGTAGGGTATTAATGCCAAGACACAGATAATTTCTAAGATTTTTTTTCTATACTTTCCAGGGGCGGGTTCAATCCATCAATCAATGGCCGGTGAGCCCCCAGAGAGGCTGTAGAATTGTTATTTCTAGCTCTGTTTAGGCATAACAAAGGATGCTTCCAAATGCTTCTTGAAGGCATATTCATGGCCTTTAAACTTCAGTAAGTGTATTAAACTGGCTGAATGCGTGAGAATAACATTTTTCATCCTTGTTTTCCTTTCTGTTTAGTAAGCATTTTATGGTGACTTTTTCTGTTCTTTCACAGCATAGTGAAAACTGCTCTTATCCCCCCTGTCTAGGCTGAACACTCAAAACAATTTTTACCTTTTTTGTATGTCGCTAATAGAAGAACCTGTGAAACCTTGTAAATCTCCTCTAAGGCTCTGGATCAAAAGCAAAAAATCAAAAATATTCTTCTATGAGTAGGAGTCTGAATTCCATGACTGTGATGCTGGTAAACTCATAAAAACAAAACTTTGAACGTGGAGGACTGGCTACAGAAGGTGCGTTTATGTGCAGGATCCCAACGTTACCAGCATTTAATAAATGTATTTGTTCACGGTCAGCACGTCACTGCTCTGATCTGCAGTTTTGTGCTTTGCTACTGAAAACTCCCATTTAAAGGATTCCACATCTATTATGCCAAATAGCAACCATTTGCAAGCCAGAGCTCTGGAAACACCACTGGTAAAAGGCTACTTTAACTTGCAAGTGGAAGCACAAGAGATCAGACCACATCACTTTGCAAATCGGGGATATGATATGTGCCTCTTTCTTGTTGCACTTTGTTGTATTACGGAAATAAAGGCACAGACAAGAGTAGGTGTTTTAGGCGATTTCAACAATGATCCTCAAGCTCTGTCAGGCAGAAGGATCATTTCATCATCATAAGAGATGATTTAAGTTCACATGTGTTTGCTGTATAAAAGTAAGTGTATTGAGGAGCAGTGTATTTATCTGTTGTTTCCACTGGAGGGACAGGAATGCATCATTCTGAGGAGAGAAGTTTTTCCATTCCTTTTCCTTTTCTACACTTCCCTGGTTTCTTTGCATTAAAAGAAGCATCAATATTTAAATCGTCAGCATTTTAAAGAAAAAAAAATTTTAAAATCCATGAATTTCAGATATTAACTCAGTAGATTACTTATTTTTGCAGGAATTTTGTACCAATATCAAATGCTGAGATGCAGTCCAGCTATTTTCTTTGGGACTAATTGGCTAATAATAAAAATAGGTGTTGTCATTGACTTGAATTCAACATATCTAATGCCTTCTTCTAGAAGACAATTTTAATAAGAAATAAATATGTTTTTATTAACTCAAAACTCCAGCATGTTTTGTTGCTCAGAGGCCTGAGCAATGTTTATGTAGGCATTTATTTGATGTCTGTGCATAATCATGTTTTTGTTCCTAAAGGACTGGAAAAGAAATAAATATTTAAAGTTTACTGAAAATAAGCATGGTATGCTTAAGTTTGGGCTTGGTTTCTGAGCCATGGTGTTCCATAGTCAAAATTTAATGTAACATGGTAGTTTGCAGTGAGATTTTGCAGTGTTTGAGCTTTTTGATTCATAGACTTAGATCAACTTTCTTTTCCTTGGTCCTTGAACTCCTTTTTTTTTTATTATTTTTTTTTTTTAGCAGGCTGAACACTACTCTCCTGCATTTCTATATGATTACAGAATGGGATGGAGGGGATGGTAAGTGGGAGACTATAGCTAGCCCCTTAAGCTTCTGGACTGCTTTGGAACGTTAGTGAACTGTGGAGCTTGAAGCTAAGGCACAGAGGTATCAGATGAGATTTCAGTGAGCTTTCTCATTTTTGTGATTAAAATGACCTCAGGTTTTTTCATATTATTGCAAATTATTGAAGTCACAAAGTGCTTACATAAACTCCACCCATTGCAAAGTTGTTGCTCCAACAACTGAGGACTGTCAGACTTGGAGTTTCATCTCCATACTTTTCTCAAGCTACTGCGTGTGAAAGACAGGTGTTTATTACAAGAAGAAGCATCAGATTGCAGTAAGGTTGAGAAGAGTGGGAAGATCATCACCCCTTATATTTCACCTCACAATTTATTGCTTTGGTAGTAAAACTGAAACAATGGTAAAATACTAAATCTTCCCACAGACACACATTTCAAAGGGTTTGGTTGGCTCTGGGTAAGTGAGTCCAGGGAATGGAAGTGCCTGCTCTCCCTTCTCTTCCAGAACAGTCTTTAGCTCTGCCTCTGGGATATTCAGAGGAGGTTGGGGAAAAGAATCAGATAAATAAGTAATTCTGAGGGATGTTCTAAGAGTTTTGGTATTGATGCCTTAGCTGGAGATGAGGGAGAGGGAACTAATGAGTGGGTTACTACTAGAAAAGTTTAATTTACTGTAGAGGCCTTTTATCCCTTGTGAAAATCCTGAGGATTTATGTTGTATTCAAATATTGAGGAATACTTGAACCATAAATGTGACTATTATTGACAGAAAATGAGGCAAAAGTTCACTTTAATTGAAACCACATAAATTGGATTGGAGGAATTAATTAAAAAGTAATAGACATCTGTTTTGAAATTGGAGAGTTCTCTCTAGGTATTGGAAAGGCCATGGTAAGGCAACTTGAAAGATAGCTCTAGTACAAGAAAAGCTAATTGAAACATTGCTTTTATTAAAACAATAGTTCCTACGTGCCTCGTGAATGAAATGTGCAGAATAGTATCAGTGGTAATTAAATTCTATTTCTGTCAGTTAACAATCCCATTTTTAAGATCTCGGATTTATTACAAATGCACCTTGAGAAGTTCATTGTATTAGTTTGCTTTGTAGGGTTTGCTGCTGTTGCAGAGTTTGAGTTCATTGATCAATTTCTTCTAATCAGAATGAATGCCTTTCCCTCTTTGGGAGCATAGGTTTTGATATATCATCATTGAATTTAACTTGCAATGGGAAATTTAGTAATCTGTTTAGTTTCATAAAGGATACTCGTACTGAAAGAATTCTAATGATAAAGATATGTAAGTTTGGGGGAACAACAGAGCTCCATTTTTGGTAGACTTTGTGCTGCTCTTAGTTTTAAGCTTACACTTTGGAGTATTTCATAGAATTGGCTTGTCTGTTGTGAAATGCTCATGTTGCATGTTTTCCAAGTAGTCTTTGAGAATAAATTCTATATTCACAGCTGCTTAGATGTTTCCCCCACGTACTTTTTTAGAATTCTCTTATATTTAATTCTGTTATATTACCGCTGTTGTATTACCCCCAGACCATGTTAAATGTTTCTTCTTCTTAAGTACCAAATGGATCCTTCAAATGGCTGCAGCATTTTACTTTTCCTGGCGTTTGTCAGTTTCTTGTCTCATTTCTTGGAGTTGGTAAAATTGTTGTCATTGCCATCTTTTCAGTGGCAGCATTTAAGAGTCCTTGGCAAGCTGCCCACTCAGTGTCTTACTAGTAGTCTGTTTTGATACATGTCCTTCCTAATGAATACCCACTCTGCATGTCATGAAAAATAAAATATTTCTTGCAATCACAATGGAGTGGTTGCTTTGTCTAGTTATTTAAATTTCATTATTTCCCTTTGTATTAGACAATTACCAATATCACTTGATACAGATTCAAGAACCCATCCAGTCTCAATTAGTTGGGTGTTAAATTGTCTTCATGTTCTGGTTTTACCAGATGCAGGTGCTGTATAGATAGCCCTTCACTGGTTTTAGTTTTGCAGTGTAATAGTACTTTCATGTACTGCTTTCTCACTGTATGGCTCTGTAATGAATTAAAGTATGAATGCTGAGGACCCGAGGGATTCCATTAGAGGAAATTTTAAGTGGATTGTCAATATAGAAGTTTACTCCTCATAGCTTCAGCACTTCGGATCCTGTAATGACAGTCAATAATATTTATTCTGTTTTATGTTGGTGAGTTTTACAGAAAAACAAAATTTTACTTGAAATAATATAAACTTGCTACTTTAAGTAACAATGGGAAATGTGACATAAGGGTCCAGAAGTTTTCAGTGACCTTGTTCCTGGTCTGTACTGAAATAGATACAGTAAGCAAATTGTTATCAGGCAGAGCAGGGAATGTTTGTTCTTCGGGGAAGCTGCTCTCAGGGGATACTTTCTAGATGATAATGAAATTCCTTTTTCATCAATTTAGGATTTCACAGCTGCTTTGGAAATAGTGGGATCATATGCTGTAACAATGGTAAAGCCTGTTTAATACAGTTACTGTAGAGTCTTTTATACAAAACTGCGTTTTCCTTTCTTAAAAAGGTGTTCATATATATTAATGACCCAGATCTTTGGTTGAAGGTCATCTGTAACAATGATACAATTGTTGTCTTGCTAGTCTTTGTTTATTACTTATTCATGAATTTTCTTGCTAAATAATCGGGAGAGTCTGGTAGTCAAAGCTTGAACTGCCTGTGTAGCTTTGGGGATGAATCATTTTATCGAGCCAAGAGAAAGAAGGACTATTATGGAATGTCACCTTTAGGCAAAGAGTGTCTTTTTTCGAGAGAAAAACTGCTCAAAACACAGTGTCAACAGACTTCCTGGGGAGAGGCCCCACTTCCAGGAAAAACCAAAGCAAACAAAAACTGCCACAACACAGCACCAAACTAATCCCCCGAAGTATTGATACATCCCAGTAATTTGACAAGTAAGGTGGTCTTATGTAACTTGATCCTAATTCCGGAGTGGTAGATACATGTAGTTGCAGGTACACTCTCTCACTGTCTGTTTACTAACCTTGCAGATGCGTCTTTTTTATTTTGCCCTTCTTGTAGTACTTTCCTGCTTATTTAGTCAGTATATACAACATGGAAAGCTCAGTATTATTTGAAACCTTATTAATAATGTCTTGCCCTTTTAAAAGGTATAGCAATCATAAAGGATAACTAAGCATAAAGAACTTACTCACTTCAGCTTTTCTTCATGAAGAACAAAAGCTAAAAAAAAAAAAAAAAACAAAAAAAAACCCAAAAAAAAAAGAAAATATTGTATTTATGAATAAAACCCCTAAGAGTTGAATGGCTTTCCAGTATCACATGTGCTTGTAATTCTAAATAAAGTTCAGTCTTACGGAAAATCATTTTTCTAACGTTTTTGGTGTTTGTTAATTCTCTCTGTACTTTGTGCTTAACTATGAAAGCGATGAGATCTACTGATAGCTCATGTAAGAATATACTGCAATTGTTATTTTGTACTCTCCAGTATAATATATTTTATTTATATATTTATAAATATAATTTAGTAGAATTAGTACATACCTCTGATTCATTTTTATGACTTTGTTTGGCATCTTCTAATGGAAGTGCTTGGGCATGTTTTGCAGTGCATTCCTCTAATAGCAGGATATCTGTGATCATTCTGCAATTGGGCTAATGCATCTTTCTGTCTGTGTGTTATTTAAAAAGAAAAAAAAATAAAACTTCTCTTCCCAAGATGAGTTTTATTGCCAGTCCATTATTGGAGCTCTAGATTGCATTCAAGTACCTACTGAAAGTGAAGGTTTTATCCATTTCACCCTAATTTATTATGCAAAAAGTAGTTATATATGAATGACACTTGAAATACCTTCAGTAAGCTATGAACCAGAGAAGTCAGTGAAGAGTTCTCAATAAATAAATAAATAAAATCTTCAGGACTTTCAGTACTATTCCGTGGTCACATATGAGCAGTTTTTTGAGACACGTGATGGAAAAAAAAAAATCAAGTGATGCAATAACTTAAAGATTTCACAGTAGCAGTTTCGATGTCATAACATTTGTGTTACTTCCCATAGAGTACCCTCAAAATGTAGTTTCTCTTAACTGTGGAACTGTTTTCTGAGTAGACCAGAGTAAGGTACAGTCTGTTGTGTACGTTGACATCCTAATGGACTGGTAGGCATTTGGTGTTATACTAACGCATTCATTTTTGGTCTGTAAGAGAACAAGGTGCTCCAGTAATAAAAAATGTGCAGATTGCACATCTCATGCAGTGTAACAAGCAAGCACTCTCCAAATAAACTTTTTGCTAGTTCACACTGCTAAGTTATGGGAACTGCAGGACCGAAGAATGAAGAAGTGGTGTTATATTGCCTATCAGTCAAAATAATTACTTTAAAGAACTCTAATTTTCTCCTCTCTGTTTACTCCAACACTTCTTCCAACATCCATAATTTATTTGGATGAACCCATTTCTTATTAATGAAAACATCTGTTTTAGGCTAGAGAATAGGAAATGTTTGTAACTTAGACCCTTAAAATAATCCAAAAGGAGAGCTTAAGACTCTGGGAATTTCCAAGAGGCTATAATGTCTTATGCTATAGCATGAGCACAAAGGAGGAAACTCTCTTAGTATTAATTTCATGTAATACTTTGTCATGCCTGTCTTTTTCAGAAGAAAATGTTTTATCTCATGCTGATATTGTTCATATTTGCCTTCACCTCAAATTTCAACTGGTTGCAATCATGGAAGTTACCAGAAGCTGAAGAGTTATTTCTTGCTCGGTCACAGAGTCCTTAGAGTTAAGCCAAAGTTGAGGACTCAAGATTTTCTTAGGTATTTTGTTGGACATTGATGGCTCAAGTAAGCTAAATACTGTAATTGGACTGTCTGATTTTTTGTGTCACAGAATCTGATATTTTAGGTGATGGAAGCGGTTGGATGTTCTAGGTATTTGTTTGATCTTGAGGTAATGGGTGAAATAAACATTCTGGGGCTCTTTCTCACCTGACCTGGTAATAGTAATTGGACAAACGAACTGGCAAGTTTTAGTGCTGTGCAGAAGATGTGGTCTTGTGTGGCATTTCTGGTTTTGTGGGTTAGAATCAGAAGTTGTAAAGGCAATGGCCTTCATTATCAATGTTACTTTATTAATACAAATGGGCAAAAGATTATCCAACAAAAGAAATTCTCACCTAAGGTATGGAAACAAATGTGGCTTCTTGCCTTTCTTTTAGTCTAAGCTATTTCAATTCACTGTATATATAGAATATGAAATATTTTCATCATGTCTGTATATGCGCATAGTCACTGTTTTGTTTACAAAGAAATCCTAAGCAACAAAACAAAAATTACACTATTGACATCCAGTGCATGAGATTTTCTGCTCCTGCTCAGCTTGTTAAGATGTTGGGTGCAACCCTTAAACTCAACAGAGCAAAAGGATTATGGAGCTAGAAGACTGACAGTGTTGCTACTTACTACTAACAGCTTCTCTGACATCCAGTAATAATTTATTGCATGCATTTTATTGATAGATCTTTCCTTCTGTTATTCCCCCATGCTGGAAATGGCTAATTTTCATGTCGTATTTTGAGGCTGACTCCGCCATAAAACTAACAACAGGATATTTTGCACTTTAACAAAAAAAAAAATCCATCACAAAAAAAAAAATCCATCACAATGACCAAAAAAACCCAAAACAAAACAAAAACACCCAAACCCAAAGGCACTTTGGAAAAGGAGACGATGTTGAGAAGAAAGAGAAAACATCTTTTCTGACAAATGGAGAAAGTTTGCTCCCACTAAACCTGTATAGGAATTGAAGTTTCTGTCAAAAGTTGCAAAGATGTGTTTAATTAACCAGGAAAGGGTGATGTGGGTTTGATGGAATTTTTTTGTTGGCATTTTTGCATAGAATTTGCTAGCATATTGGAAGTCTCAGTAAAAATGAAGGAAAAAATAATTTAAATTAAAGTGTTTTGCATGCCTCTCCAATTAAATAGGAACTTTTGGAAATGTTGATTAATGTCTTGCCAACTCTTGTTCTGGTTTTTCTGTGTTGAGATTATTAGGAGAGGTCATTGTTCTGTCAACAGAATAACATTCTGATTTTAATCAGAATAAAGCTTACCTTTCAAAACTTGCCAGGGTTTTGCCTGTATCATGTGTGTATTTTTGTTTTGTTTTATTTGTTAAGCAGTTAGGGCTTAACTGGATTTATTCAGGCACAACTCTCCTGTAAATGTTGCCAGCTTTTATTGTGCTTGCGGGGAGAGCAAGGTGAACTGCAAGTTATTTGTGCTGAGGAGAGTCCTGCTTGACAGAAGCCAAATGCCCTCCAGAATACACGGAACAAATATAATGCAGCTCATATAACCTCTATTACCAAACAGGTGCTATGTTGCTGTTGACACCCCATTACTAAAGCAGCTGTTAATGATTTGCTGTAGTTTGAGTGGTGCAGCTTCAGTCACAGTTCGTGTGTTTCGGGGCACTTGGGATCATCAGTCTCTTCCTCAAGTACTCTTGTCTGTGGTGGAAGCGTGGTTAAAAAGGGGGTTGGGAGATGTTCTTGGGTTCCACACAAGTGAGCAGGCTAAGACTTTTTTGAAAGTTAATTGATTTGCAGTCTGAGTAAATGTTGGTTCTGAACATGAGGTCCTGGGTTCATGGAGGCAAAGAGCATTTCACTGCCATGGTGGATTTGCTGCTGTATGACAGCTCTGAACTCTTACAAGTGCTGCAGCTGCCTGACTGTGGCTGGTGCAGAATGCCAAGTACTTGAAGCTTTGCTGATTGCACAAACACATAAATAATATTCAGGAGCCAAATTTGGGTGAAATTTTGTTGATAACGAGTGAGCCCTGAGTAGGATATCTTTCTGTCCCCTTTTTTGTCCCTGACAAAAAGCATCCCACTGGTTTTCAGAATTGGATTGTGAAGGTGGATGGTTTCTTGCCTGCCACTTGCTTCCCCCTCTTCCTCTTTCTCCTTCTCGTTCTCCACCTCCCTGGCTTTGAGCTTGTTCATCTCGAATCTGGACTTCTGGCTGACTCTTCCACAGCAGAAATTACAGCTTAATTTTTCTGGCAAATTACTTAAATCCTAAATCAGCATTTAGGGACTGTTTGACTGTAGTGCTTCCCAATTCCAGTGAGTCATGTTGGCAACCTGTGTTTCTAACACATCATCATCTGCAAATATTTATAGACTGCTCTGTTTTTCTCCCTGCCATGGTATAATAATGAGCAATCAAATACTGATTGATTGATTTATTTGGGTATTGAATTAATTCTCCCTTTATATGTCATTTACAAAAAAAGGCATTTTGGAATACCAAGAGGTGATGCACTTCAGCTGTTTCTTTACAAGGAAGAGGTGCCTTTGCATTAGAAGAAAACTGGATATTAAACAAACCAAAATCCACTTGGCTGAGAGGGGTGCTCTCCAGAGGCAGTCTTCCAGACTGAAATCCGTTAGTGTAGGTGGTAGGAACTGAGACTTATGCTATGATCAATCAGATATTAAGACTGTGGGTTTGGGAAAAAGCTTTCAGTGGGGGTTTTGCACTTGAAAATATTTCCCCTCAAACTTGAATCTGCTTTGGAGGCAAGGTAAGCCTCAGTGTGGTGTCTGCCAAAGACATCAAATTTGGACTGTGGGGGCAGTTTGGAGACAACTGTGACTTGGCACTTCCTGACCAACAAAAAAAAAGAAAACTTTGAAGCCAAATCATTTGTACATTGCTTTAATGTATTTTAGTGGTTTACTTTCTATACCTAATTCTCAGCTCATAGATAAATGAGCAACTTTTAATACCAATGTTCGAGTGAGTGACACGCACCTCACACACACACATTCCCCCCCCAAATCCCCATCAAACCAATGATGCAAAGGCAATGCCGCACCAGCTCCCACATGCTAACTTGGAACTAAAGCTATCTACATGGGCTTTTCCAGAACTGCTACTGGTGGGATTTTATGTAGTGGCAGTGAGAAGTGTAACATTTCCTTAGTGCTGTGTTATATGCCTTGGTTCTTCCCTCACTGGATGTTTGCTCCTTTATGCTTCTGTACATGCTTTGTGCAAATCGAATCCTTTTAGAAATGATACTGTGTGCGGTGGTAACTTTGAATGCCCTTGAAAGGCTGGGGAAACAACACCTTTGTGTAATTCTGAAAATGTTTGTTCTTCAGCAAGTATCTTCTAAGATAGTTTATTTCTGAAGTAAAAACTTGAAGGCTGCCCTTTTGTTGTATGAGATACAGAAATTATCAGAATGATAATGCCTCTGGCAGCGTTCTGGGGTTATTTTCGTTATGTTGGGGGGGAGGAGGTTTCTTTTGCATAAAATTTGATGATTAGATTGAGCAAGTGGGATGACATATGAAATCTTGGTTTTGATAGATTTCCAGAAGAAACAGCCAGAAGATGACTCTACTCCCAGCACAAGCAACAGCCAGTCAGATTTGTTCTCTGGGGAAACGAACAGTGACAACAGCAATACCTCTCTAACCACGCAGGCCGCTAACTCCAACCAGCAACTTTTGACAGAACTGAATGTAACTTCACCGAGCAAAGAGGAATGTAAGTGCACGACTCCTGAGTGAAAGCGAAGGGAGGCATAAACATTATGCTTTGTTCTCAGGTTTGAGTTCCACTGACTCCCTTTGGAAGTAAAGAGCCTGACTTTTGGGGTGAAGGAAAAGGTTATTCACAAAATAGACACTGATGGCTTTAACCAAAGAACAAACTAACCGTAGAGGTTTTTAACAAACGGCCATATGAACTGCAGTATACAATTTAATTTTGAGAAACTCCTCACAGTGCTGGTAAATTCATATCTATATTCTAGCGTAAACACCAGTATCTTATGAAATTTAACTTTAAAACGTGTTGGTTTTTAATTACTGCAGTTGCACATAACACTGGCTGTAATGCATGTTTATCTGAGCTGCTGCTTGCATAAAACTTGTTTCATGTGGTAATTCATTTATTCTTTCATGACCCATTTTTCTTTTATATTGAACTGTCAGGCAAAAATTCTCCCCAAAGGTAAGTTAGGATAGTAAAAATTAGCAAACACAGTGAGGTAAAAATTGTCTTTTAAATTATTTGAAACCTTTATATAAGTTCATCCTGTATCTAATATATTGAGTTTTAAAATGTGCATTCTACAACCTGAGCTCCAGTGTGTAGTTTGTAGTTTTATTTTCCTTCAGTTGTAGCTTTATTTTAGAAAGTGCTCTATGGAGAGAAACCCTCTTGAGTTGAGTATACTTTAGGTTGTGGCCAGTAAATAGAGAGACACGTTGCAAGAAAACGCTGGGTTTTCAGTAGGAAATTTGCAAAAGCAATTCTGTTTCTTCAACATTGAGGCAACTGCTGGACATAACAATGCTGACGAAGCACTAGGACTAAAAAATCTTCAATGTACTTGCTTTCAGTTGTGTTAACTATTTACATGAGATGATTTTGATGAGTTGTCGAAGTATTTATTCTCTTTACAGGTATGAAGAGCTTTTACTTATGCAGGTTGGCTGTGGACAAAGCATAAAATATGATTTTGGGATGGTGGTACTTTATTAGACTAACTAAAGTAACATTTTTAGACTGAGATATTGTTTTCTGTTTGTATTTGAGAATATTGTCAGAAATACAACAGTGTTCAAATATGAATGATCTGACAGTACTTCCTGTAATAAGACTGAACTTGACGTGTAACTCTTGTCTCTCCTTCACATACACAGTTGCTGCTGAACACTCTTCATCTCTTCCTTCTGTCCAGTGCTTCTTCAGGGGAAACCTGTAGCCTGCTGTAAAAACAAGGCCTTAAAACAGCCTTCCTGGAGAATTCAGGAAAACACATTATGCTTCAGCAACACATTTGGGCCTTCACAGGCTTACTGGCCAGGATCTGCTACTTAGTGTTACAGGGTGCTCCTCTAATGCTTACTCGGTCAGGTTTTCTGAAAATTTGTTCGGGTAGAAATTAAATTGTATTACAACAAAGTGTTTCTGTTGTGGCTGAGAAGGACTTGGTAAGTGAGAGGGTGATTACAGAGATGAGAAAGAAATTAAATAGTGTCCTTTGTCTTGAATTGCTGCAAGCTTGTGAACATACACTGAACGTGATGGATATTAGACAGCACAGCCTGCAGAGCATTTGAAAATATTACCTATAAAAAAACCCTCTTTATGACTTCCTGCTGGGGTGTTTTTAAGTGAAATACAGTAGAGAGATTTATTTACAGGTTGAGCTCTCACATACTCACTATCCCTTTAATGATGCTTAATATCATTTATAAGAAATAATTATACACAGATGGAGTTTTTCTGATGGATAATGGTCTCCCTGTACAAGGTTCTTTCTTGTAATGAAGAATGCCCAAATTTTAAATGTCTTTTTGATTTTAATTTGAAGGTGGTTTTTTTTTCTATACAACATTATTTATTTTGCAGCATGTTCTATAAAGCATGCACTTCTCTTGTTCCCACTGTATTCTTCAAAGATGGATATTTTGCGCTGCCATATGAGGATGTGTAGCTTTGTTTTGTTCTGAATAGAATTGTGGTAATTCACCAGAAACCAATGTGTGGGATCATTATGATAATCCCTATCAAAAGTGTGGAAGAATTGGACTACTCGGGAAAGATTCTCATGGTGCACTCCACACCCCTCTGTTTCTTTTCAAGATTTTGAAGAGAGGCGTTTGCCACAGTACTTGAGTCCATAGGGTGAACAAAGTGGACAAAATTGCAGCAAATCATTTAGGCAAATTAATTCATGTTATGACAACTGAAGAGAACCACAGAAATCTCCTGTGGGTAAGATACATTTTCTGTGCAAGAGAAAGTGAAGGTTTTTTTGTGCTTTCTTTTAAGTAGCCGTTTCCTTTTCCAGCACAGAATGAATGATACAGGAGAAAAGTTCCTTGGACTGTATTTTGCAAGAGTTCAGTTTGCCAATTGCAAGTATTTCTGTGTTTTACTGTTACTGTTTTGATTTTATGTATGAGTTGCATTTGCATTCCTGAGTTTCTTACATACATACCTAGGCTGTAGTGGCTTTCCTTCAACCACCACCCTCAGTTCTGAAGAGTTACCTACTGCAGTGGCTGCTTTGCCAATTAATATCTCTCCCCCTAGCAGGTGAAAGATAGTTCTCAATCTTATGTTTACAATCAGTGAAAATGTATTGAAGATTTATGCCCAGAGACAGTGATGCAACTTCAGTGTTTTTTTCCCCCTCCTTCTCATGTGGAGGTTTTTTAATGAAATATTACTGATCACTGATTTTTAAAAAATGCTGTTGCAAATGGGGGAGGAATAATCTATGAAATTCTTTTTTTTTTTTTTTGCCCCTACATATAATTCTTGACTTGACTGTTTCTATCCAGAACCTTCAGGTCTCATCAGTTGCAGTCAATTTTCTGAAGTAGACTTGCAGAGAAAGAGTATGTCGATATTGGTGTATCTCTACTAAGTCTAGATTTGCAGAGTTCTTAATTATCTTTTTCTTAACAGGTGGTTAAATAAGTCTAACTTTTGTTCTGCTGCTGCTTTATGTGCAGATAAGTTTCATTTATTCTCATTTTCCCCTTCCATCTCCTCCTTTCATTTAGGAGGTCCGAAGGGTAGTTATTACAGCATCAGTCACTGTATATAGCCAGTTGCTCTATCAAAGATTTCCTTTTCTGATTGGGTGTGCAAGTTTTTTGACTATTTTTAGTGAACAGGAAAAAATGGATTTGACAGTAGCCCTTGTTTCTCTCTGTCCCTACCTTCAGCCACCACCACTCTTAGGCTTATTAATCAGGGTTCTATGTATTTTGGTAAAGAAAAGGTCACACTGCACATGGAATAATTTTGCTTAGTTTCAGGCCTTCATTACTTTCTTTGGGGCTGTCACATTATTTTTCTGTCACTATATGAGTAGAGCTAAAGCTAGTACTGTGCAGGTTTGAAACTAACTCTGTTGTTATGTGACAGGAGAAATGTCAGTATGAAGAACAGTGACTCTGGCAGCTTGAACAGATTTGGTATTTCAGTAGTTTTTAGCTTCAGTTGACAGGATTTTATTTTAATTATGTGCTTAACTTTTCTTGGCCTCCTTGAATAGCAAGAACCACAATTGAAAAAGGACGAAAGGAATATCTGATGTTTCTAGAACAGTTAAGTGCTCTTCATTTCTACACTGAAGAGTTTATAAGAAGATAAACAAAGATTTGAGACATTGTTGTGTATGTCAGAAAATACACTGGAGATTTCAGCCCAGAAAGAAGGCTATGGTCACTGACCACACCTTACCTCTGTGTGTGCTGAATTTTAGATGCCCATATACAAAATTATTTTATGACTGAAACTTTGGCTAGTTTTTGTGTACCCTCCAGAATTCAAACCATTGCACATCAGTCTAAGTGTTTAAAAAGTTTTTAGTTTATCACAAACATTTAATTTTGCAAGATAAGTTTGACGAATGCTTTTGGGTTGTTTATTTCATTAAGCATTTGCATTTACGGGCAGTACTGATATACCCCCAATTTTGAAGTTATTTTGTTGAAGTTACTTTATGTACATTAAGCATCTGAGGCAAAGATCCATTGGGCTTCTATAAAAGAAAGGTGAGAGATTGTTTTTTCTACCGCACCTGCTGTTTATACTCTGAATTGCTTTGCTTGTTGAAGCATGACTGTGTAGAAAGCCATATAGGCTATAGTACTAGAAATATAATGATTTTTTTTTCTGTCTTTGGAATAAAATAAAAAGAAATGCCAGTTTTTTCAACCTAACTTTATGAAAAATGGATAAACAAGTGTGTTCTTTATTTCTTTATTGTTGAATGGCCTTCTCTCTGGCACAGTGCAAAAGGTTTCTAGCAATTTATAACAGCTTTACAGTTTTTGCATTTTGCCTGAGTTTGTGAGTAGAGTCATAGATAACAGCTTACCTATGTATGCTCTGAAAATACTTCATATTTTGAATAATTATTATGATATCCTTAGCTGCGATTTGGGCCTTTAAAGTAAGGACAGAGATTTTTAAAATGACAGTTGGGTTTGAGTGCTGTTTGTTGCACACTTTTCTAAATGCCCTGACTGAAAATTCAGTTGTCTATTGCAGTAGAGTCAGTTTCATTCATCCTGTCCTTTTTGTTTTGGTATGTTTTGGTCTTTTGTTTGTTTTGTTTGTGATTTTTTCCTCATTCTGTCTATGGGGAACTTTGTTTTCTGCCTCATCTCTGAAAGTTACATGCATGCCTACTTCTGTAAAGTATTAAATGTATAAGCAGACCAACCTAGGTGCCTATTTTTGTCTTGCTTGTCACAATTGGTTGTAGAAAACAATTTGTTTTATTGCTAACCTGATTTATTCCCATACCAATTTGTACATTTTTCTCTGATTCAAAATAATGCAGTAACTGCTAAAATGATGCTGAGCTACAAAACTAGCCTACTAGATAGATGTGATTTAGTTTTAAATTAAACTTGTACCCAGACATAGCCAAGAAGGCTGTCTCTGGGAGATGGTAATGATGAATAATTCTGGTTTTCTTTATCACTTTACAAGATTGTCCTGTGTTCTTTCTCAGTGTAGTCGGTTTTGTGTCCTGTGTCAGAGCAAGAGGGGACATATCTCTAATATACAATATGCACCTGACTTTTTTTACTTTTACAGACATCTTTGGGTTTCTGTGCCACAGAATAAGAACCAGATATTTCTCAGGTTTTTTCCTTTATTAAGTTAGAGAATTGTAAAAGCTGTTTTAAATCTTCTGGGAATTTTTTTTAGCCTTGTTTTCATTAGAAGCTATTAACAAATAGTGGTTTGGTATTATTTATAATGTTAGAATTAACGAATTCAGGGTTTTTATTGGATTATCATTGAATCTGCTTTTTTAAATATTTATCACAAAATATGTATCTTTTGGTATCAGTGCAAGCACTTTTTCTCTGGGAATTTGCAAGAATGTTTTCAAATACAAAACCATATTGAGTTGTGGACTATTCATCTTTTGAAAGATGCCATTAGTATTAGGTGCCAGTACAGAACATGCAGGCAGTTAGAAATTTGAATAAAACAGTGTCTAGGAGTGTGAGCTTCATCATCTTTTCATGGATGTAGATCTTTCTGTAAGTTTCACTCTACTCCCTACAATCTGAATTTCATTTACAGAACATTTTTGGGTTTTCTAACATCCTAAGCAAAGATCTGGCACATGGATTTATGAAATGAACAGTTCTTTCCACGTCTGTGGCATGGTAATTTTGAAACATAATGAAGACTAGTGGAATAGTACCACTGTTAATTGTTCCTTCTGATTTATAGTCACTTCACACTGCAGAGTAGACAGCATGTCCTAGGGTCTCATTTATTAAAGTGAAAGTACCCCATGGAACATGAAGCAGAAACACAGCCACATAAGAAAAATGTGGGTTAGAGCTGCACAGCTATTGAGGTTACATAAAAATTATTTGTAAAAATGTAATTTAACTGCTGGTTTCAAAAGCACATTTTTACACTTCAACTTACACCTGTAAAGTAGGAGAGTCTCACGTCTATTTTACAAGAGAGGAGACTGAGGAAAAGCAGGTAACGGAGTTGAGACAATAGCAGGGAAGAAGGTGGAATCTGAATCCTGTCTCCCTGTACTTCGTTACATTTACCATCTATTCAGCAACAAAGCAGTCCAGGTTTCATTTTCTTCTCCAAAAGCTGCATGTAGATAAAAATCCCCGAAATTACATAAAGGCAGGTTTGTAAAACTAGATTTTAAAAAGTATATATTTTTGTGTGCTACAATCCTCTTATCTGTTTAGTAATGACATCACTGAAATTATCATGCAGCTTACTGATTCTGCAGCAAATAAGCAGTTCTTAAGTGTTATAAAGTTCTTTTGCCTTTTTTTCTTATAGGTAGCATGTTCTGTCTGTGCACACTGAATTTAGAGATTTATGTTCCTTCTTGTTTATGTATTGGTGTTTGTAATCAATGACTGTCTTCAAACTCAATTGTGTAGACTAATTAGATTATGTCTCTACCAATACATGAAATGCACAACTAGATTACTGGTTTGGACAGGTTTCCCAAGATGGATTCTTTCCGGTATTGCAAATAGCCATGACCTTTTTCCTTTCCTGGCTAAAACACTGCTGTCCAAGGAAATTCAGCTCTTACTTATTACCCTCCTCCAGCCCGTTGCATGCGAGGGGTCAGTGTACTTTACCTGGGAAGAAACCATTACACTACCAAAAGCTCGAAGTGGAGTTCATGTGTCCTTATGTTCCTGGGATCAAGTGTTACTGAGCTTCAGGCTCCTTCACTTATTTTTTCATGTTTGTTCATTATCTTGCTTGCAGTTTTTGTAGTATCTGAAATTGTTTCCGTGTATTAATGTAATTTAGACTTTGTACTCTTGTACAAACTTGGTTTCACTACATTCTGCATTTCCTTCTCTGCTTAGTAAGTGCTTCCAAGTGCTGTTCAAAACCACCTGATGTGTGTACTCTGGGCTGTTACACAAACAGCAAGAAAAGAGGGGTTACCCTGGTATTTAACTTTTTTCCTGCATGGGAGGTTCTGACTGAGTGGAGTCACTTCACTTTACAAAGACCTTAGGAAGGGGAGACAAGAAGTTACCCTGACTCAGGGTACGTCCTCAGGACAGATGCTGCTTGGCAATTGTTAATGTCGATCAGGAAGGGAGGTGCACAATGCAGAAGGGCAGTCTAAAAATTTAAACATACAGAAGTTATAATAGTCTATAATAGTAAATAATAGCAATACCAGTGTCTCTACAGAAATGCAAGCAATATATAAAGTTTTACTACTTTGGACAGCCAGCAGAGAAATTGGATTTGAACCTGTTTTTCCAAATTGATATATTTTGAGTATAGTTTAACAGGAAATTAGAGAAAGCTGTGGATATCAGAAGCCCAAAACATAGCAAGCTACATTAACAAGACCTTTTGTATTAATATTTGAAAAGGTTCAAGTTAAAGAATCCTGGTTTATCCTTTATTAATTCTATGTTTGAATTTGGAAACCTGAGTATTACCACAATCCTCACAATTCTTCCAATTTCTTCAGTAGCTTTTAGTATTTTTAATCAGGTTTTGGGATTACATTATCACTGCGCAGTGGCTGCTCTTGTTTGAAAGAGGAGTTGCAAATGTCAAAAACCATACACTGGAAAACGTAGGAGCAGAAGCTGTTGTTTAACCTGTTAATTGGATATACAGTAGAAAGGTATCTAGTCTTCCATTTTAATCTCTTGTTTGTGCTGAGAAGTCTTACAGCCCCGTGGGTTATGTTTGAAGCTAGACATGTATGGCCTTTCCCTGTGCACTGAAGTGTTTGATGTAGCACAGTTAAATACCCTGGAAAATCTTACTTTTTGGCAATGAAGATGCATATATGTCCTGAATCATGGGAAGTTATAAGGCTACCTTTGTGAATAGCCAGGAAGTAGTGGTTTTCTGTTGTTATCTGACCTCCCTTTGTCGCATGCAGAATTTTTGTCAAAGCTGTGAGAAATATACTGCCCTGTTTCAAACAGTACGAAGATGCCTGAATTAGCAGTTACGTATACCAAAAGATTCAGTGTAGTGCCTTCCACATAGAATTGCACAGTCAAGCCCACAGTACTGAATTATGCATGACATTTTTAATGGTGGAACAAAGAGTAGCAGAAAGAAATGCTGCAAAGTACGTGCTGCCTTCGCTGGTTATTAGGCACTAGTGTATGTGCATGCAAATCCCAGGATATTCTTTGTTGAAACTCTGGTGCTGTGCTATACAAATCAAAGCTGTATGAAAGCAATACCTAATGAGGGAAGAATAAATACTAGAAAAAATCTGACACAGGGAAGTGCAGAATACATACCAACTTATTGTATTTTAGAGGGTGAGAAATAAAGTTCTTACATTTAACTGGATGCTGAAAGTATCAGCCAGTGTAAATATTTACTGTACAATAATTGCAAGGATTAGTCTTATTTGTTAGTCCACAGTGATGATGCCTCTCACTGTCTATTCAGTGAAAATTTTGAAAACGTAGCTAAAATTATTTACAGAGGAACTGCTGCATCTTAAGAGGCAGCTGTGATCTAAAGTAAGTTCATTGAAATTCCATACCCTGTTGTATATATTATTTACACAAATTCCATATTAAAACCAAATACTTGGTCTTTGGAAGTTGAGACTGACTTCACAGACCTGCTCTGTAATCTTTTGAATAATCAAATGGTTTCAGTAGAAAACTTGGTAAGGCTTCTGTTCCAGTACTGATTTTCTTCCGAAATGCACCAAATCCTAGACAGGGTGTTTTTGGGCCTTCTACAACAGTATTACTAACATAGATCAAGATAATATTTTCTTTTTTTATATATTCTGGCCTAGAAAAAGTTATAAAAAATTACTTAAGCTTACTTGACCATTTCTGGTTGTTGTGAAGCAGTTGTTGCTTGCCAGTGCTGTCAGGCCTGAAGTGGGCACCACCTGATACCAGGCTGCTTGAGCCATCCATTGTTCGGTAGGAAAGCCATCCACCCCAGGATTCCCAGTCCTCCTCACTGCAAAAACACGCTTTGCTCTTCTCATACGCAGACTAGACCCTGCAGAGAGGTCCCCACCATTCCCCTCCACTTACCTGTGGAGTTCAGCCACTTCTCACCAACTCCCTCCTTACCAGCCTCAAAATCTAACCATGCATTGCAATACTGTCTGTAGCATCTCCCAACTGCTTATGCTGTTGCATCTCACAAACAGCAGTTTCTTACTTCACGTTCAGTAGTTTCTCCATGTCCTGATACTTCGCTTAACCTCAGGCCAGGCCCGTAGGAGTAGCCTTAGACTTTGCCTGCAGGCCAAGCACTGGCTTGCTGGCCTTTGCAATCTTAAAAGATTACCTGTTTCACAGTTGTGAAATGGTGCATGTTGCCAGAGGGGCTTTTTGGGAGAACAAAAGACTCAAAAAATGTATTGGTTCTTCTCTGGAAAATGAGAAGTATAAAATGAAGTGCATTTCCTTAAAATCGAATACGCCAAAGTAATTTCCTCACATATTTTCGTCCGAATTGCAGAAATTTATTTTCCTTTTTTTTAAGTGCTGCTTTCCAGATATGACAAGACTGAAAAAAATATAAGGGAAAAAGTATTTTTCAGGGCATGAAGACTTACGTTAAGGTTATCCTGTCATACTAAGCTCTGTTATATTGCCTGCAAAGTACTACTATATCACCAGCAGTTCAGTGCAAACTTGATTATTGGTATTTTGATAACCAAACTCTAGTAGGTCTAACTCAATTTCAGGCTCTCTAGCATCATCTAATTTATAATATCCAGTTTTCAAAGCTATGATATGTTATTACCACTGGTAATGCTACTGTCAATTTGTCTTGGCTTCCCTACATGGAGTTTATTTATTTATATTTACTGCAAGTCACTGAGCACACTCAATTGGTTGCTATTTTAACAAGATCTCTGGAGAACTCCTCAACGATGATGCATGTTAAGGAAAAAGCCAGAAAGCAATTTACTACCAAGCAGATACCAAGATGAATGGGCAAGAGTCCAGAAGTGAAAAACCTAAAACATGGAAAGAGTTTGTTAACATATGCTTGTGCCACACTTAGAACACATAATGAGTGCAAGATAAGAGTGGAAGGTGTTATCTCGCTGGAGTCAGTTGCAAGGTTCCTGTTGACATCAGAGAAGCGATCGCTTTGTCCCTCTCGTTACTTGGTTAGTTAGATACATTTCTAGCATTGCAATTGCAGTGTGTATTTTCCTAAAAGTGCCTCTTGAAATATTTAAAAAGTATAACTTTGTCTCAACTTCTCATCTATTTTTTTTTCAGCAGAAGGCATATTCCGATTTGTCTAGGAAAGAAATACTGAGTAGTTGAATACTTCCATATGTGCTTTCTGAAGACAAATTCTCCTCAGTGTTTTATGTTGCTACGTATAATCTTGATGTGGTTTTAAATCCTAAATATAGGTGGTATTTTGAGACATATGATCTTCTCTGTTTCCAGGTGGGCCATGCACAGGTACAGCTCATGCCTCGTTAACCACACCAACCAAAAGATCTTGCGACTCAGGTATGTTTTTGTGGGGATCAAGGACTTAGGTTTTGCATGACGTGTGATTGTAGTTTAATTGTAAAGGGTAGTAACCATACCTGGCAAATGCCAAATGAAAATAAGTATTGTTGCTTTGCTGACAGAAACAGATATATATCTAAGGATTACTATGGCAGATAGTTCATCTGAGAACTAATTATGGAATTATGTTAAACATAATTCCATAAATACATTCTTTCCAGTTAATCTTTTTGAAAACAAGATATGCACAAGTAATTGGTTTGATTTACATCTAATGACTGTGATATTGTTCAGCTGATCCTCCCCTTGAAATGCAAAGTATTGAGTAGAAAACTGTTTGGAGTATATTTACTTCCCCTGATTGAAGATGCAGTATAGGCAGCTGATGTTTGCATTGAGACTAAATTTTACCTGCTTTAGGTAATTTTGATGCTTTTATTTCTACATGCAAGGTATAGACAGATAATCTCTCACAGAGCTAGTATTAGTAGTGAGAAGTTAGGTCATTGCCAAGCTGAAGTCACAGCTTCTGCATCAGATCTGTCATGAAGAATCATGTGAGCACTCATTCAGGCAAGCAGCCAAGTTACATGCATTGACTCAGGTCTTTTTCAGGCTTTGTTTTTGCGTGGATTAAGGAGAGCTTATATGATCCTTTCCACCCATATCACTTTAGGAAGCTATAACCTCCTGTGGAGTGGTGGGTGTGTAGGTAGCGGTAACGGTCTAGTAGTCTGTGTTTCCAAAATAGTTTTTGCCTATATTTGCATTTATGTACCAATTGAGCCATATTGAGTGTACAGAAATTCCTGTTTGATTAAGGGCCCTTATTCTTTTTTCTCGAGGTACATTTCCTCTGAAGTCATTCTTCCAAAAAGTATTTCCAGTAACTGTTGTTTAGCTAAACTCTAGTTATTCCCTGGATGTGTATCGTTAGCTTGTAGCAAATGTGTGATGATGTAAGTTGGCTTGTTCTGCAGTGAAGGAAGGTTATAGAGAAGCTGCCCTACCTCGCACTTGATGCAGGTGCAGATTTCTCAGGTACCATGTGATAATCTGTGACAATGCTGTATTGTTTGCCGAAGAACTCTTGGAAGTTTGACACTGAAAGATACTTCTCCAGAATAGGAAGACTGGGGTTTTTTTTCTGTGGAGATGTACCTGAAGAATATGGAATGTTTGCCACTTTATCCCTTGCAAACTAACCTACTTTGCTTATGGTATTACTGAATTGTATTTTTTTACATGTTAGCTGTTGTAATGTTTTACTCTGATTTTCATTGCAGGGTAATTTAAAAGCTTGCTATGGTGCTATAGATACAGTAAGCTGAGAGTACTTGTAATCAACAAAAAAGCATGTATGTTCTCTGTTTGGAGTGTCAAATGGCAATAGTAAAAGCTTCTTAGAATAAGGCAGATGAAGCTGAGACATGTTGAAAAATATCCATTAGATGTTTGGCTAACTTTGCTCTGTAGTTCTCTTCTTTTCAGTTTGTGCTGATGTTTGGTCTCTATATGCTTCTATGTTATTCATTTAGTGTGTTTTGCAAGAAAGAAATGAGCTGACCTTAATTTGCTGCCACAACTATCATCTTCTCTCAACTAAATCTCATGGTTTTATATTACTTCAATTTCCCATAATGTTTTTTACATTATTTGCTCAGTAATCTACATATTTTATTTATAGCTCCTTACACTAATAAAAACGTGTTACCAGGAGTTACAGTTTTCTTCTTCAGATCTTGAATTTTCAGCAAACTTTTGTTTTTAAAATAAATTACCATGTTTTCATGGGAATTGATAAGAAAACATTGGGTACAAAATATTACCCAGAAATACTGTGACATCCTCAGGCATAAGCAGCATACCATGAAGGCAAACATTTGTCATGGTTTAAATGCAAGTCCAAAACATAGCCCCATATTAACTGCTGTGAAGAAAATTAACTCTGTCTCAGCCAAACCCTGCACATTCCTTCACAGTACATTCACTTCAGCTTAGGGTCCCTTCCTAGGAAGCTATTTAAGTGATATAAGCAATATTTGTCAATACATTGTGTATAAGCCTGCTTTCTGTAACTATTCTACATTTCTTCTGCAGGAAGAGCTTTGAGGGAAGAATGTTATATTGGATTTCACCTGTATGATTTTGTTCCCCCTTCAAGCATAGTTTTTGCCTAAAGTTCCCTCAATCAGCATTTGAGACAGAAGATTAGAAATTTGACCTACTTATGGGTTCCTATCAGGAGGATATTAAGGAAGACACAAACCTTTTGTGTTTTATTAGTGTGAATGTAACAGTTGAAGAAAGATCAAAACAATAAATCTGCCAAGACACAGGAAAAATTCTCTTACAGAAAAAGTTTTTACCTAATGCACTTGTCAACCTGCATGCTGTAGGAGCTGTTCTGATAAAAAATAGTATTCTGACACCAAATAGTGAGTTTTTTCTTCCTGTTCTTCAGAATCATCACTGTGGTAAAAAGTATTTCTATTCCAGTGTGCCCACAGGACAAGGATTATAATGAAAGGAATGAATAAAGCCTTGCAATCATTAGTTTGGATGATGCCTCAAAGGTTTTTGAGAGCCAGCAGTCTGAAGATTTTGTAGGAAAAAAATGAGACTGTGTGGCCTAGTGTATAGCCTCTTATGTATTTTGATTTGTTTCCTAATGGTTAGGTAATGTGATGATTGATGGCAGATACTGTGAGGCTTACTCTAGTCTGCAGGGCATCCAGATCCCATTTATATCAGGTGCCCATGTTGTGGAAGTGCAGTACCAAGTGGCATATTACTCTTGTTTTTCTGCTGTACAACTTTAATGATGATTTACTGCGCAACTCTGAACAGCCATATTTTAAAACATTTTCATGCAGCTTAAAGAAACATGGAGAAAAAAAAATTGATGGAACTGTGTGAGTGCGCCCAGTTAATTTTTAATTGTGCAATAGAAAAGGTGGTAGAAACAGGCAGATAAAATGTGGTAATGATACAATCAATTCATGCATTATATCCATAAAGTCAGTGAGGTTTTAAGTACTTTACTTCCCAGTAGCAGTTCATGAGAAATGTGCATCTGTAATACTTTGTATAGTTATATGTGAGGATAGCTCAGATTTTATGAGTATATCAGTTGTAGATTGGTGTGGTAGTGTTTATATTGCACAAGATGAGTGTCTGTCTCTTTGCTCTGTGTGTTTTCTAGTTTAAAATTTGGGTCTAGAAGATGGAAATAATTCTTTCACTGCTTAGGTGAAGTGTCTAAGCAGGCCTGTGGTCCTTTTTGAAGTTTCAAGTTTATTGATGTTTTTATACTAAGACATATTCTTGCTTGTAGCAGTGCCAGCAATCTAAGTGCTTTGAGGCTGAATCTGTGCAATCGAGAGGACAGCCTTTTAGGAGTTGCAGGAAGGTCAGGTCGTGGAAATAAAAGTACACAGATTTTCAGCCAGAGCCAAAACCACAAAATCATTAAACTGATATAACCTTTTTTTTTTTTAATGAATCTCTATGTGTTGAGTAAGGACAAAAGGACCTCATACACTGCTAAATAGATTTGGATGTTTTAATTGCTCTGAAGTGTTAAGCTCCTGAGCAAAAATAAGCAAAAGATTATTGAAGGGGGCTTTACAGCATTAAAGCAACTTTGAGGTATGTTTTTCATTGGTGTTCCAGGGGACTATTAAGGTGTTCTTTAGTGTTTGACTTCTGGAGGGCATTGTGTTAGAAATCCAACCTTCTTGGAGCTCTTTCAACGACAAGAAAGTGATGATAGAACAGCCTTCAAGCAGCATAATAAATCACCCAGCCCTAGCAATAATAGCGCCCATTAGGGACGCTCTTCCCCCCTAACTCCTCTCAGTTTCCAGCTGTACTAATAGAACAGCACATCAAGCAAGGCTGTAAATAAAAGTTACAACCTAATAGGTGGGTGTTGAAGTGGAACGGACAGGAGCTGAGGCATGGAGGCCTTATTACTGCTCATCAGCAATTATAAACAGGATAAAGTGTCTGGGACTTGCACTGATGCTGCAAGAGCTAATAGAGGCTGGGAGATGACACTGTATCACGATCAGGTGATGTATGTTGATGGTTTTTTACTACCTCATCTTATTGCCTATTTCTGTGACATGCTGTGTTATATGTTCTGTGCTTCTGTATCTGTCTAGGTGAACAGGTTGGTTTCCACTCCTACTGATTATCTAAGAGCCATCTCCAAGTGTTTTGATTATTATAGATTAAAATCCTCCTAATGGTAAAGATAGTAATAGTCATACCTGTAAACAGAATTAAGGACTTGCTCTAATTGTATATGTATTTTTACTATCACTTTTTTCAACTTGAAAAAGTTACCCATTATTTTTAATGAATGAGGGTATGGTTCACCTGAACTTTCTTTTACACTGATTGCATCCCATGCATTTTAGACTAAATGATTTACAACCAGTTTGATTGGAGAATCCAGAATGATAAGTTTGGGGCCAATGTATCAAAAAGTTTGTTAAAAGTCAGCTATGGCTATGATGATCCTTGCTTCTGAGTTTCTAAAATTTCAGCAGTTCCTGGGAAGGTTTATAAAAGCTTGTTAGCACAAAATAATTGGTAATATTTTTTTTAAAAAACGTCTTCCTTGATTTTTATTTATCACTGTCTAGCACATTTCTGTGCTAGACATCTAAATCATCTCTTTACTAAACTGTAGTGAAAAAAATGCCATGGAATTTAGCCTGTACTTGCTTTGATCTAAAGAGAAGTTTTGCAGGCATCTTCATAGTTCGTACATTAATCACTCATGCTGTTTACTTCTGAAGATATTTTTTTTTCTGAGTACTGGAAAAAATACAGCATTTGAAAATGAAAAGGTGTGCAGCAGCATGACAGCAAGTCAAAACACTGAATCCTATCTTTGTCTATTCAGTACAGCCAGGATAAAATAAATAGATTATTTTTCTATCTTATGGTGTAAGGACAGAAATACTTACATCTACTTGTGTTCAAGTACACTAAACTGAGATGAATGGAAACTTTTCATAGTATTTCTTTGAAATTAACTTTCGTACTTACTGGTTTCCAGGTGTACTTTTTCTTTGCATTGTTTATAAAGTGAGAAAGCTAGATAGTTGAAGTGGCCCAAGGGACAAAAAATGTATTGTGGCTATGAAAGCCTTCTTTCATGTGCTGTATCGATGAATTACAGATATTTACAGACAATGTTTGGAAGGTGTTTATAAAACCTTGATATTTACTCTGCATCAAGCAGGAGGCTGGACAAGGTGACCCCCAGAAATCCCTTCCAGCCTAATTTTTTCAGTGACACTAGCAGAAAATAAATATGATCTGAAAATAAATATGATCTGAGTGATTAAAGGTATTTAGTCTAACCTCAAGTAGCATTCATAGCACTTGATGAGACCTGAGGTCGGCAGGCTTTAAAAGTACAGGCCAGCATTTAGTGACTCGAAGAGAAGAGGCAGGAAGGGGACTCCTGGTGGGAGAGTTGGAATGGTCAGTGTAAAGCAAAGAAATGGGAGAACAGTCTGTGCAGCAGAGTTCTCCCTGGCCATGAGTATGGTAAGTGGCCTGTGTTGTGGTAAATGAGACTCTTCCGTCCTGAAAAAATGTGTGCTGCTGCCCTCAACACTTTCTCACCACATTTTTTTCTATGGTCTGATAGGTGGTTTTCAGTCTGGTTGGTGAAATTGTTGCCAAATGCAAAATTGTACATTTTCAAGATCATTGTCTTATAAAACTCAGATATTACCGTCCTTTTACTAAAGTCTTAGGGAATTATGACAAAGGATTTGTCCTCAAATTCATTGAAAGAGTAAATATTTTATCCTTTATATATGTTTCCTTAAAATGAAGCAACTTTTCTGTGAATATTTTTAGTAGTTCCATGCCATGTTTAATTTTCAAAACTATCAGGTTCTCAGTGATCAGTTAAGTGACCTTTGACAGTAGTTACCATCAAAGAATATACATATATTCAGCAGCCCTGAATTCTTGTTTCATGGCCACAGACTGCTGGAATAGCTTTAAATAAACCACATCTCCATTAATTTGAAGGGCAAAGAAATCAGGGTTACATGTCTTGCTTTTCCCACCTACAGCCTGTTGGCACAGAATTGGGGGAGCTTAGGGTTTGCTTTAATTTCGATTGGGTTTGTCCAATAGCAAGACAATATGGAGAATGTCGCAAAGAATAATTGAAATAATTAAGTTTAAAAACCTGACTTCTGTCAGGCTGAAGAATTGAATTGCTTTTACCTCAGCAGTCAGCATCCTGATCTCATCTGTACAGATCAGGCAGCTTCCTTACTGATATGATTTAGCAAATGAGACACAGATTTTTGTAATTTTATATTTGTTACTTTATTGCACTGGAGGATTTTTTTTAAGAAGTTCAGCATTAAATAACTGGCCTGAAATATATTTGAAACAAATAGCCACTTATATTTACTTCTAAAAATTTTAATTTTTTTTACTATTTTAAAATACATGTAGTCTGCAGGGAGCTAATCCATGATCCTATTCTTGATATACTTTTGATGAGAGCAGAGCCCCAAAGATTTCATCTGACTCTTGGTAAAGGTCTTTATTCTGACTAATTATTTCAGTGAGCATCAGAGAGCTTCTGAGAACAAGTTTTTGGTAGTTTCATTTAGATTCTAATTTTCATAAGTACCTTAAAAATACATGAAGGTAATTTTAGAGTCTCTTGGAAGTATTCTTCAGTCTGTTGAGCATGCACAAGGGAAAGTGTATCTTCCTGCAAAGTGAGGAGCTTGTTTGAATGACAGTTGAGTGAACATAGAAGTCACTTCTTTTTCCTGTTCCTGTTCCATATCATTTTGCATAACTGAGACCAACCTCTTGGGGCAAAAGAGTGTTGAAAAAGAGCTGGATGCACAAGACAGTGCATGTACTGTTGCATCCTCCCAGTTTCGCTGGTCTACTCTACCTCTGCCTTTCTGTAGACCTGGTCTTTGGTTCAGGTGAATGTGGAAGCTTCCCAAACACCTGTTTTCCAAATAGTAAGAAGTGCTCACTAAAAAATCCAGTGTAGACAGCAATCAGGTGTACAGGAATTGTCTTCTGTGCCAGGGCTTGTTGTTTTTCCCCCCACACAAAAATTGCTAGAAAAAGTAACACAAAATATAAGCTGCTTTTTAAGCTCTATTTAAAATAAGGGAAACAAAACCAAGTGTACTTTGAAGATAGATTAGCTGTACATTTCAGAACCTACTTACAATATATTCAGTAATATTTTTATCAAAATACAAGAGCTCTTAAGTTTTTTTTTCCTTGACATTAATCAGTTACAGTCCTTGGAACTGTAGTCTCATTGCAAGATTTCTGTTGCGGTTTTGCAGTTAAAGACAAATCAGTTTTTTGCAAGATAAATATTGAAAATACGTATTTTTTTCACTGCTAGCAGGCAAGGGTTCTTTACAATTCCTCTTCTGAATCTCTGTCTTAGCCTTGGAAAACCCTCATTACACCAGTGGGGGGAAGGGTCTACTAAGGAAAACTCAGTGTATGAAAGAAAAATAACAGAGCAAGTATTTTCTATATAGAACTGGTTTTAGGCTATTAGTTTGAAGAATTACCTTCCTGAATACTGTATACCATCTGATTGATGAGGACATAGCTGGAGTATACCACTAGGATTTGGAAGCAGAGCAGCACCGCTTATTTATGCACTCTGGAGCTGACTAGCAAATATGCAATATTTATAGCATTATCTATTCTCGTTATTCCAATATTAGAGAATTTCACAAAGCACGAGAGGGCTCTCATTAAAGTCAGCAAAACCAAAACTATAGTGTTGCTGAATGCCTTTGAATTTCCCATTTTATCAGAACCAGTGTGAGCTTATTTGTATGTATTTCTACATACATATTCATATATGAAAATATGCACTACTACTACATAGTCTTCAGGTGCTGTGGAAATGCCAGGATGTTTATGATTTGCTTTCATAACTTTTCATCTTGTATATTCCTGTGTTAGAGCTTTTTCTTTCTTCTTGTGTCCATTCTTCCATTTAGCTATCTGTATGTGTGCATTATCCCTTCACTTAATAATCCTATTCTGATTATTCAAGCCACTTATAATGTAATTTGTTCTTCAGCTTTAACTGTCACCAGAATCTGCCTTTGTCCCTCTCCTAACCCTAACCCTGTGCTGCTAAAATACATAATTTCATAATGAGAAAAGAAGTTCAATTTGACACCCATAAAATAATTTTTTGAAAACCATTGAGTTGAGTGCTTTGGCCTTTTTTCCTCTTCTGGCCCTTTTTCCTCTTCTGGCCTTTTCAAGGGTCATTCTTGGTAATAATATGAATATATGAAGGGCTTGGGATGCTGTTTGTCAGCTATTAAAAAAATTACAGCAACAACCTAAACCAGCTTCCCTTAACATCCTTAGGATAGTATCAAGCTTCTAGCCTGCATCAGCTGGCCCCAGTAATCGAGACAACAGGAATTCAGTCTCGTGCCTGTGCATACCAGCAGCACTGTCTATGTATGATTTTGCTGTCAACAGCTGTTTTTAAACAGGTTCTTGAGGTGTTTCTCCTTGGAGCATGAGATGAACAGCAGGCCAGGTGCTCTGCAGGACAGTCCAACCTGTTCTCTCTTCACAAGCTCATCTTTTGTTGTAGGCTCTTTTGACCATTGGTGTAAGTCAGGAAAGGAATTGCATTCAACTGGTTATTTAAACAAACAAAATGCTTCTTTCAGTCAGCAGCAATAGAAGTGGTCGTTGCCTTAGGAAGTGTGTTAACTAATTGAAATGCCGTCAGTTAATCCGTCAAAGGAACTGTACAGTACAGGAGGCTGAATACATTTAAATATATGCTTGTTTGAATCAGTTTGGTATATGAGGAAAAATGGTTGAGAAATAAATGAATATTTCTATTAACTAAAGACATCAGAGAGTATGGGGGGGGTAATGCCAAAACTTCACTATAAAATAGGTGTAGTATAGGATCCTAAATATGAGATGAAAACTAATTAGCTTTTTGCTTAATTTAACAATTATGAATTTTATTGACAAGAAAGGATAATAGGCATTTTCACACTTTTTCTAGTTATAACTTGGCTAAAATGCATGCAGGAGCCTATGTAGTTCACTATTTGTCATACACTTTTCAACGTGCACTAAATTAGTCTCTTCTGTTTCATTAGAGATGATAGTTAGTAAACTCATTAGGTAACACGGCAGTGTAGTATACTTCCTTTTTGACAGATGATAATACTGACAGTACAGGTTTAGAGGAAAACTAAAAATGTGAAAGATAGGAAGGAATTAGTATCTAATTTTTTTGTTTTATTTTCCAATTCATGAATCTCAGAATTACAGAAAGGCGGAGAGTGGTAGTGACCTCTGGAGACTGGTCCAACCTCCTTGCACAGAGCAGAGTCTCATAGAGCAGGCTGGGGGCTGTGTCCAGTCAGGATTAGGGTACCTTTGAGAATGGAGCCTCCACAAACCCACCTGGGCAACCTGTGCCAGTGTCGGGTCGACCCTACAGAAAAAAAGCATTTTCTTATGTGCAAGTGGAATGTTACCAAAACTCTTATGTATGGTTATGCTCCCACACTTCCCTGTTTTCTTGAAATCATATGCCAGCATTAATACTCATTCACTCACATATGTGCATATATCTATACCTATATATATCTTTATATCTCCTCTTTCCTCAAAACACATGCCATGTGTGCCAGTTCTCATTTTAGAGAAATTAAACCATGCTGTTGTTGAGCTCAAAAATATGGCTTACACTCAAAGCAATACATACTAAGTCCCTCCTTTTTCTTTCTTTTTTTTTTCTTTTCTGTTTTTTGTTGTTCATTAAATAAAATCCAACACTTCAAGTCATTGTCTATAACGGAATCCTTTTTTTGTTAATTTCTATTTTAAAGGGGGAAGGTGAATTTTTTTCTATGAGACTTTGAAGCACATCAGTTACGTTTTTGCAATTTGGAACATTTTGCAGCAATTCTTTCAATTATTTATCTCAAGCAGCTAGGCTAAAAGTTGTGTGGGTTTTTTTATTGGTTGTTTTTACTCATCAGAGCTGGAAACAGCTACTGTTGCATGGTTGTGGTGATGGATGAGAAATAATAACTTACGTAATGCAACTTGTGGGGGTTATTTATAGTCTCCAGTGTGATTTCGTGGAGAGCCTCCTGAGGCAAAGCAGCGACTGATGGGATGTGAGTTCTGTAGAGACTATTCCTTTGTGGTCTCTCTATTCCGCATTGTTTAGGGACATTGAGTTTTAGTGAAGTTGCTTTTAAACTCTGTGGAGGGGAAATAATAAATCGTTGAAATGGTGATGCTAAGGGCACTGCGATGATACTAGAAAAGATTGTGTGGTTAAATATTACCAAAGGGCTTGTGTAAGATTTTTTGAGACATCTGTCTGGAGTGTTTTAAGAAAAACTTAGGTGAATTCACAAAAGAAGTAAATTTCTTATGAGCATGAGTGCTTCTGAAGAGGAGCACAGCTTTGAGATGCAGTTGTGACTGCGTGAGAAGATGTTCATTTCAATGTAAATATTAGAGTTTCAGAATAACTTTTTCCACAGCACTGTGCAGCAACAGGGAGGGACAGAGTGGTCACAGTTGTCAAACTTGACTCATAAGTATTAATGTTGAATTTCTGTCTCGTCTTTAATAGTCAATAAGTAAATGGGTTTTAGAGCAACTATGTTAATTTTAGATTCATTTGACGTAGAGGTGATTTTAAATATGATTCTGGTAAATGTGATAGAAAATATTTGTAAATTTCCTGTAGATTAAATTTCTGATGCATAGTCAACATGCCAGGGAATTAAGTAATCCCTCATCTAAGAATGAAATAATTGAAAGGGGAAAAATCAAGTAGAAATTGGCAACAAGCTATTGCTCAAGCAGTAGTTAATCCCTGTTACATAGTTATTGTCTGTGACTGTGTAAGTTTCTTTAGGGACAGAGATTTTAACAGCTCAAGCTTCTTTTAAAATAGTTTCAGAGGAGATGGCAGTAATGTTTGAGGCTTCATTAAATATTGCTCTTTCTCATGTTTGCACAGACAGCTGAGATCATAAATGCCAGTCTGTCAGTGTGATGGGTTCTTTATGAAAAGAAAAAAACCTGAGAGCCTCAAAAGCTGTCATGAAACCAGAGATTAAACATATTCATCTTCTTGAAGCAAGCAGCAGCAGAGGAGGGATCCTCTTTCTCTCACTATTTTCCAATCTCTTCCATCCTTCCTCCTTCCCTGTTACATTTTCTCAGCCCAGGTCTCTGTTGGGCTGAGAGCATCTCACCCTCCCCCAAAAATGCCATGAAAGAGAGTGGAATTCAGCTCAGACACTATTTATTTGAAAAATTTTGAGGGAAGAACATGAGTAATGAAGATGAGAACAGTGAGGAACAAATATGAATTTCTGTACATGACATGAGAGTTTTAAGAACGCTGCTCTGCTTGTAGATTCCAGACAAGCCTCCAGCTTGTCTTCCTCAGTTGAATTACTTTGTTCTCTAACTTCAAATGGCTGCTTTAAAGAGTCACCACAATTAGATGAATTTCCACCATCAGATATCAACTAGAAGAATCCTTATTTTTTTAACTCTGAATTAAAATTGCAATGAGAGAGTGTCAGTAGCAGTCTGAAACTGCTGAGCAGTTTCTTTGTGAAATTTGGTGATCTCTCATCTTTATTGTTTTCCTTGATTTTTACAGAGAAGTTTTATGATTTTTGACATCTATGGGTAAAAGGAGAGCATTCATTTTTTCTCTCAGGCTGCGTGTTTGTTGGTTTAGGTGTAATGCTAAAATGCAGATTGGGTATGGAAAATGTTTCTTAAAAGCAAAGGCAGAAGCAATTCTTGTTGGACCAACCATCCTTCTGAGGAGAGCCACTGTCAGTCACTGGCTGAGAGAATCCTCTTCTCTCTAGCCTTTTTTGATTGTTGACACTGGGAATTTACTCTTGATTTACTCTTGATCCAGGGAAGTTGCAGCACTTCAACCTGTTCATAGAGGGTTTTTTCTGCTGCAGTCCAGATAGTAAGGCTGTGTATGATAATTTCCTTTTGGTATCAGATCTCTGAACTTTATTGTTGCAAGGTTCCAGATGCTGGAAGATTTGTGTTGTATATTGCTTGTGTCAGTATGGTGGAATGCAACGTGATCTGGAAGAAATGCACACAAGACTGAATCTAAAAGTTCCAAATTTCTAATCTGTGCTTTCTAATTGCTCATGAGAAGATGTAAGCACCTGTGCCATTGATCTTGTTTGTAATGAGGATGAGCTGGGGCTCATGTGTTCAAGGCATGGTGCAGTCCAGGAAAGTCAGGCTAAGTGTACCTCAGTGTTAAAAGTGTTTTAATTTATGTCAGCAAGATACACATTTTAAAAAATGAGATAGCTAAATTTTCATTCCTGTGATATTAACCAACTTGCGCTAATATTCAGTTAGCCATTACCAATTAACAGGAAGAGTATAATTGAATATTTTAATTTGTAGGACTACTAGCCTGTCTTGGGGTAGCTGTTTTTCTCATTAAGGCACATGGTTTCATTAACTGATTAGACACTAGTTGACTCATGCCACAAATCCTTTATTTGGATTTTATTATAAGCAGACCACTATGGTTTCCATCAGCTTAATTCAGAATGCCAGATTTGCTTCTGAGAACTACCAGAATGGTGTACGTTTCCAGAAGCAAAGATGTGTGGGAGGTAACTGTTCCAAAAGCAGTGTATCTATTTCTCTGAGTAATGAATAAACTACAAAACATGTAGTTTGCCATCTTTGGCAACAGGGTGGGCTGGAACATGTTTTTACTGAACACTGAGTCAGCCAGGTTACAGTACACAATCTGCCTTTTGAAGGGGGCATCCTTCACTCAAGGCTAGCCTGGTTTTCTAGGCACTCTGAAAACAAGCATCTGTGTGATAGGACTGTTGGCCTTGAAGCCTGAGTCAGGATCTCTGTTCAGAGTGTGAGGCCGTCTGTTCAGAGGATCTTTCGCTCAGATCGTCTTCTGCAGAGATTTAAGACAGGACTAGTTGCTTCATAACTGTATCAATTCATTATGCACTACTTTCTTTTCCTTATCAAAGCTCCTGCACAGCCAAGTATGTAAAGGTGGAGTATGTTATGTACTGAATGTCAGTTTAGGCCTAATACATGTATTTTGTGAGGTGTAAGTTTTAATCTATGCCACTACTCAAAAAGGCATCTGTCTTGAGGCACATATCAGATAAAATCATTGCAGCTTAATAAAAACTTTTCACCTGTATCCTGTGCAGAAAACAGTTCAATCTACTATGAAATGTGAGATACAGAGACTTTGTACTTACTGTGAAGCCAGGCACAATTTCAACATGTCTTAAGAGCAATATGACAGAAATAAAGTACGCTCCAGTGAGGCAAGTTGTGTATTTGTAATGGGTGTAACATTGGAGTCCAGCAGCTGGAAAAACACAGTGACACAAGGGCTGAAACACAGGTAGGAATGTGGCTTAGTCTATATTGCATGTGAGGATCCAGGGAAAGTTAAGACAGCATACCCCAGGGAGAAGCTAGCAGGTATTCCTAGTCTCACTTCCTTAAGGTGTTTGCTCAAGGAAAGTCATGATGTTCAGAAGCAGTGGATCAGGTAAGATAGCTGACATAACAAGGATACAGACAGTTACCTTTTCCTGCCTAATCCAGGACAGCTACAGTAGACATAAGCAGTGGAATTTTAAAATAATGTTACAAACATGTTCAATAGATTACCATCCTGCCAAAAAGATGTAGTTACCCTGTTATTTGTTGGATTAATGTCCTTTCAAAATGGATTTAAATTAACTAATTTTTTTTCCTTGATCACCATCGTGTACTAGAATGCTGACCAATTGCAGTAATGGCTTTCAGCAGCTCCTTGCAGCTCTACAAAAAATGATATAATTTTTAATACAGTTGGGATTAAATTTGTTTACAGTTCCTATTACAAAGAAACACTGCACTGATTCTGCTGTGCACAGATTTGGGGAGGGAAAATGTCTTATCTAGGCTGTCCTGACCTGGATTGCAGAGCAGCAGATCCACTGAAATCTTCGGCCTTTGACATGCCACAAAAACAAGGCTTGGGTGCCACATGTTGCAGTCAGTAATGTGCATTTCATATGCTACTCTAGAACCCTGGTCAAGATACTCTCCATCATAAAAAAAAAAAAAAAAAAAAAAAAAGATGAACAAGCAAAACGAAGGCAGTGCACTGCCTGAAGTAAGCCTGTCCTGAACCTTTAACTCCTTAAGGCTTTCTACACACTGTTTTCTTACAAGCTGGAATTTATAAAGTTATTAATGCAAATAGTATTCTAATTCTTTAAAAATGGCTGAGTGTTTGGAATTTATAGGACATATGTACAGATCGTGCTTATTTTGTTTGGGTTTATATTGTTGGTGTATACTAATTTACATTTAAATTGTTAGCCATGTGGAAAGAGAGGGAAGCATGCTATGGTGCTTTCATGTACTGCCTTCAGTTGTAAGAGTTCTAATTTACATGCTGTGCCTTAAAAATCTCCCTTCTGCCCAGGGAGGAAATAGGTTGAACCTGTGTTCAGTTGTTTTTCATCAGCAGCCTCCTTCAGTTCGTTTATGTGGGGAGCACGAAGAAGGCACGCAGGAGAAACTAAATGAGATGACAGATGAAGCCTGCAATTGTTTAGGATTGTGTGTGCTCTACATGTATCTTTATATGACCCAGGGAAGCTAATCACTTCATTTTATATTTGGTATTGCCAGCAGGAGGGGTTCTTGTATAGGGAACAAAGATAATTTGTCCTTTACTTGATGCTCACTTTGATTGTTAAGAAAATGTGTGTATGCAATAGAATGGGAAGTATCACACTGCTTGGTGGTGACCCCAGCTGAAAGCAATATAGCTTCAGTCTGCCCAAAGGGATACCTCAGCAAGGAAGTTCTAATATTTTTCCTAAAATATTTGTTGTGAATACAACAGATTCACAGTCGGAGAGTGAGGCTTCTCCTGTGAAACGGCCACGGCTACTGGATGACAGTAATGACAGGCCTGAAGAAACCAGTCGATCCAAACAGAAGAGTAGACGTCGATGCTTCCAGTGCCAAACAAAACTGGAACTAGTACAGCAGGAACTGGGATCATGTCGCTGTGGTGAGTACTGTTTGTCAGTAGCGTCTGGCTTTCTAATGCAGCCATGCTCAGATCCATATCAGAGGTGGAAATACAGAGAACACTTGCATTTTTTATCTTTCAGAGATAATTTTAACAGATCCTGTAGTTTCCACTGGTAGCAAAAAGTTATAATTAGTTGCTGTGTAATTTCCTCTTTAAAATTTTGGCCTTAATGTACTGCCTTGTCTCAAGAGATCTCAGATGTTAATGAATTGCGCTTCAGAAGTTTCTCTAAGGCGGGAGAACATCATACCCGCTTGACAGAAGAGACACAAAGTACATCAGGAAATATAAAAAGATCAGAAAGTTTTTACAGGGTGTAAAGGAACATAGGTCAGAATCTGCATTCTGCATGTTACATTATTATTAAAAACCTTAAACCAAAAAAAACTTCTAACTGAAAATATTTTCATTCTCATAATTAGTTCTTCATAGGGGAAAACTTGTTGTTCACGATACACTTTAAATCATCTAACTTGGCTTTACCAAAGTTGATGACACAGTTCAGGTACTTGAATTGAGGACAATATTCCCATGCAGAAATCTAATTTGCGGTTTCATATTAAATGGAAATAGTCTTTCTGAAACAATAATTAATGTGACTAGATTCCAGAGATGTTCTCTCCTTCATGGAGCAGTTGTGTTCATGACTGGTTTAAATGTGCTCATTAGACCTGGTGATGATGCATGTGGTAGTTTTACCTGCGAATTATTTTTTCATATAATCATATATTGAAAGCATGCATTGTGCTCTCTGACAGTGCTTGTATCAATACATTTGGAGAAGTTTGTTTCAGTTACTCCACTGTGTCTCAGCAGGGGGATAATTTCCAAAGGATTTGCATAGACAATAGGTGCAATTAACATTGCTCCTGTGAAGTATAGAATATTGTGTTAAAAACATTTTCTGGATAGAAGGCATGTCCTCCTGAGCACCAGTGTGGAGAGGAAGGTTTGGGTAAGCTAGTTACAATTGAATCCTATACTGAATACCCAATACCAAATGAAGAGAAGCAACAGAAAGCTGCAAAGATTTCATGTTATCCTTTGTTCTTCAGTATCTGTCTGTCTTCAGCCTGTAGAGATGACTGTTGTGTTGTGCTCTTTTGGACATGAGATAGGCCTTGTTTCAGATAGTGGAGTGCTGCCTAGCATCAGTTATCTGTGAAAACACCAAACATGAAATCAAAAGCTTGTAGTGTTGAAATTCTTGTTAAGAAATCATGTCAGGATACTTTGAAGTATCTAGTAACAGTTTTATCAAACTGAAGAGATTCAGAGCTATCAATGACACAGTTTAGTATGACTCTTCCTGCTCAGCAGAGGCAGGAGTTTCTGCTCTTGGTCTGCTCCTGTCATGTTTAGAATGACTGAGGCTTCTCACAAGTACCTGACTGAAATAGAAGAATCCTCCCTAATATTGGGAGCAAGACAGTAAAAAGGTTTGGGGAGTATTGGAGAAAAGATTACTTAGCCATTATACTATGTCATTAATCTTTCTGTGTTCTGCAATATTGGAGCTATGTTAGAGCAATGAAGTTGAAAGCAACTCTTGAGAAGTCCTTCTATTGATCAGTAATGTTTTTAAAATTATAAAATAAGACCTGCCTTTTTTTTTTTCTTGTAAACTGGATTATAGATATATCTGGTTGGTTCCTCTCAGGTTTTCTTGAAGTGGTTCCATAATTCAATACTGTTGCAATATAAATGTTGTAGGAATTACTCTGTTTCTACTGGATATATATAGCTTTATGGAAATATTTCTGTTAAAGTTCATAAAATGTCTTAATAAAACATGAATATGAAAAAAAAGTCTGGGTCTCTCAGCAGTAAGTGACAAAATGAAAATCTGCATTTGTATATTACATCCTGTATAGTTTAAGGTTTGTATTACAAACATTTCTATTCCACACATTTAATGAGAGAAGTAGAAGGCAGGAGTCTATTTCCATGTTTACAACAGAGCTGAAAAAGCTAGAGATCTTTGGTTTATCTGTGCAGTTACTATGTTTCATTAACACTCTATGCAGTAAGTGTGTGTTATCTATAATGAAATGCTCTCATGTGATGTGAATGTAGGCATACACTGTGCTACTTACTTTTAATAGTCATATTAATAAGGAGGAAACGAAACTCTGCCACTGAGCAACACAGGTCATCTCAGCTTCACATCACCTGGCTGTTGATATCAGCACCTGGCTGTTGTCATTTTTAAAGATGCTGCCTTAAAAACCATTCTCAGCAACTTGCCCTGCTCTCTGTAAAATTAGATTACTTTAGGTCGTGAGTGACAAGCTAGATCAAAAACCCTGGGGAGGAGATGATGGGAAATGGAACAGAATAAATATGTTAAATTCGCATTAGTTTAAAATATTTCCTAGATCCATATGTGATCGGGTTATCCTTTTTTGTCAAACTGTGAAGCACAGGTAATGATGCATGTTCAACTGGAGGTGATGAGATATAATCAAGTGGTGTAAAATAAGCACATGCATTCTTCAAAGTAATGGTCAAGGTAGAACGTTGTTTGATCTGCACTCTGAACCGCTGCTGTTTAATTCTTATCATCTTAATCCTTAACTGAAGAAATGGGAAAAAAATGTGGGGGAAAAAACTCTCAACTTCAAACATTAAAAGAAATTCTAATTGTCAGGATTAATGAAAAGGCAGACATCTTCAGAATGATGAGTATATGTGTTTGCTTGGACTTAAAGAAAAAGGATCTACCACATACAAATACACCAAAGCTATATCTGAAACACGGTTGTTAAAATCCAAGCTAATGCCACAGAACAGCAATTTTCTTGTTTGCTGTTACACATCTTCTTGTCCTAATGTTAAAAGTACAGGAAGTCATCTCCTTTTTTGATGATGTGTCCTGGTAACTCTTCCAGTGAGACTTTTAGTGAGACATAGTAGAAAGAAAAATATGCACATACTGGACAATGTTTTAATGTAGACATACCTGCAAATTTTGATCCAAATAACTGGGAAACAGCTTCTTTGAAAAGTGAACAGAGAGAGTGGGCTAGTGCTTTACACCAATTCAGAGAGTTTGAGAGACTGTTATATTGGCTTTACTGTCTCCTGTAAGACCTGTCCAGAGAGAGGTGATGCTGCTGAGCTTGTTCCCTTGACACTACATGGAATTTTAGACACATTTGACAGAGCTGCAGGGCTCTGCTTTGAATAAAAGCAGTTCACTACTGAGAAGGGAGTTCCAGCAATTCAAACACAACATTTTTCAGATGTAGAAAGATTTGTTTGTTTTCATACATGCAGACTCTCAAGATCTTCTTTTCATTCTTCTTCCGCTCTGTTCAAGTTATTAACTGCTGACAAGAAATTCACGTCTCATAAATAATGCTTAAGAGCCATTGCTATATAAATTGAATGTGTTATGAATTGTGATGGGCCTTTTTGTAGCATACTATGCCTGGAGCAGGAAGAACAGAGGATGTCATTTTCATTAATTTCTAATGAGGTGCCAATTAAAGCTAAGGAAGGAACTCAGAAGGGAAGAGTCACAGAACTCCCCTGAATCCTGTACCCTGGGGCTGTCAAACGAGTGCGCTGCCAAGCCTCCTCTCAAAGTTCCATTAAATTACAAACTCATCCAGAGCACACACAGACAAATTCAGCTTCCCTTTGATCTTCAAAAGAGCAATTTGTAAGACGAGTTCTGAGCCTTTTCACACAGCAAACTGGGAGAAGTGATAGGAATTGTTAATTGCTGATGCACTTTGCAAGCTTCAGTGAGAAAGAGAAATTTTTAAATTAATTCTCATTTTGTGCCTCTGACTGGATAACCTTTATATCAACATTGCTAGAACAAAATCAGCTTCCTGTGAAACGTTTCTAGGTGACAGTACAGCAGGCATGTTCTCCAGACAGCAATGTTCTCTAGTTTAGGGTGGATGGACCTTTCAGTAGTTCAGTGTGTTACGATGGATAATGATTGTATTGAAATAATGTGTTTATTTAATATTAGATGTAGGAGGCAGTTTTATCATCAAAGAATTGCAGGAATTGTATTCTTCAAGTTACACTCCGTGACAGCATTTCTATAAGCAGTCCAAAATCAATTGCCTGTGATCCTTGATCTGAAAATTAAGTTGTTGTCTCAGTGGTGTGATAACTGAGTAGTTACCACAGACTTGCTTCAAAACTAGGGGCCGGGAATTTGTGAGTGAAAGTAGCAGTTCTGGAAAATATTTTGGAAAAACGCAGGTTGATTATTTGCGAATTGCATTATAAATTTCTAGGCCTGGTCTTAATTACTTGACCAGATGTACATTGTTATTAAATAGAGTTGTGTACAGTTTCAAAAGACACTGAGCTATAAACTTTTAATCCAGAGAGATTATTTGCACAGAAATCATAGCTTAATTTTATGGCAGAGTCTTAGTATTTTACAGCAAAAAGTGGTTCTGGTACCACTTGCTGTGTAAAGCCAACACACAGAAGTCTGCAGTGTTTTTTTTGTTAGAATTGCATGGGAGATATAAAGATATTCTAGGTGACCAGTAAAGGAATTTAACATCTGTCATGTCAGATCCACATCTAGTCAGCAAGCAAAGAAAAATTAGTGTGGTGTGCCAGCTCTGCAGCAGAATCATTTGCTGTTTGTAGGTCACATCCTAATGGGCACGTCTGTGCTTCAAGTTCCACCTGTCCAGAACTTCTTGGCAGTCAGTGGGGTGGTGAGAAAAATGGGCCTTCCAGTAGTAATGCCATTGAGAGAGGTTGCCCTTTTGTTTGTGTCCTTCCATGATAGGAATCTTGGGTTTTGTGTGTTCTTTGGCCAGAGTAGATGCTTAATAGAAAGGGAAGACGTTGAAACCTTCCAGTTTGATCACATTTAAAAAATAATTGCTCAATTGTAGTTCATTCTGAGCAAACAGTTGTTAGCCCTATTTGTCGCTGTGTGGAAGGGAAAGATTTTCTTGGAGTTTTCCTGGCGTAGGTTGTGTTGTAACAGGTTACAATATCCCAGAATGCAGATTGACTTAACAGTTGTGTATTCGCTGCTGCTCTTTGGAGAGGACTCTGCGGTGAGTACTAAGCTCAGACATGGATGAAAGCAAAATGTGGTGTTTTGCAACTTTAATTTGATGTTGGCAAGTACTGATGTTTGGTTTTCGATTTGAAGGGATGCTTGCTCACAAGTGGCCTCCACAGCAGTAAGACTTTGAGCCAGGACACAAGAGTCTTAAGTTAGCTGGTTAGCCAGAGTGCTGCCTCGTGCTGCTGAACACATGGAATTGAGAGTGTAGCACATAGTTGTTGTTGGTATAAATTTCCTTCTTAATTACTGTGCTTATTTTTCCACATCCCTGTTTTCAGTTTAGTTCTGTATAAATCTGAATAACCTGTTGAAATTCCTTTCCCAATATTATTATTGCTTTAATTCTGTTTTGAAGAACAGACTCCTGTCAAGCACTGAACATTTCTGTTAGCTAGCAGAAACAAAATGGTTTCACACAGCAGGGACTCCACCTGTTTTACAGATAACTGGCAGCGAGTCTCACTGTGATTCAGTTATCAAAAAAAGTGGAAGAAAAACAGCTGTAGATTCTTAAATTGTATAATAGAGCTGCTAGTTCATAAACACAGGAGATGAGGCACTTGTTTGGATAGTGCCAAAATAAATTTGGAATGATTTGATTTACTCAGTTAATTTAGAAATAATCTTCAGAAAGACAGGAAGGAAGAAACAAACTTGAGTAGATAAGCTGCTACATCTTTGTACAAAGTCCTCCAACGTATGTTGGACTAATGTTTATCTTAAAACTTGGTTAAATAGTAAATCATGGTTCCATTTCCATGGAATCTATTTCTGTCAAGGAGAATTTGTAATGGTGCTGGTAAATTCAGTTTCTAGATGGATAAGGTTTATCTAGTATAAACCAAAATGGCTTCAGGGCGTTATTATGTATAACAGATGTACTTTCATTGATTAAAATGAAATACACACAGTGCTTCTGGAGATTATGAGTCAACCAGTTCAGTAAGAAGTATAGAAAGAAAAACAAATCTTATTAGTAAGTGGTTACATACTACAATTCTGGCCAGTCTTACTGTTAGCCCTTAAGATGTACCATATTCAGCTCTTCTGTTGTTTGTTCCCCTAAGAGACTTGCTCCCAGAATACTACTTTTGCTTCAGCCATATCAGTAGTGGCTAGCATCTTAGCTTATATTGCTGCAAGTATTAAAAAAACCCCACCACAACACAAAACCCGCTGAAGTTTGAATTTGAACTCCAAGGGTTTTTTTGTTTTATTTTAAGAAGATGTTATTCCAAAACTCTAATTTAAAGTAATAGGGAATAGGAGCTGTTAACTAATGTTGTTCTTTCTGAGTAATATATATTCTGAAAAGACTGGAAATTATACAGTTAAAAGGAGCTGACTAATTGGTGCATCATGGGTTCCAAGGGTAGGACCCAGAAAAGTGCTTTAGCATCTACATTTTAGAAAAGCTGTCCACAGCTTTAAAAGTGTAAATGGAGTTCATGGTCTGCTTATAATTAGGAATCATGAAATATCTTTTGAAGAAGCTCCAGTATATTCCCCCAGCTTGTTCAATTAACATGGATTTCTTACAGCATGTGCCCATTTTTATTTCTTTCACTTTCTTGCTACCCAAGGTTTGGCAGTGCTGATTTAGTAATGTATACCAAGCCTATTATCTTCCTGTAATCCCAGTCAGTAATTTAAATGGGTCAGTCAGTCTCTTAAATCCCTAGGTTCTTCTTCAATAAACAAGTTAGCATGTTTCATTTAAAAACAAAATGAAGCAAAACAAAAAGCAGTTTTATTTTGACACTACTGATGTGATATGTCCTTCAGTATATAACCTTCAGGGGAACCTTGCATGGAAACCACAGTGTGAGGTAAAAAACAAGCAATTTGTTGGTGGTGCCACATTATGGCTCTTCTTTCCTACCTACCTGTACTGTGGTTACAGAAGAACAAACTGTATACATAAAGATGATACAGTTTCAAGTTACCTTGTATGCACAAGTGATACATGGCCTTGAACGTGTATCTGGCCATCCCAGTTTGCTGTGTGAACTTGAACATAAAAATCTGTCTGGGACTACCTTATTTCTAATTCCATCTCTTTCAGCACCTTTAGAAAAGCCATTTGCTCAGTCTTTGAGTCGTTTTTTTCTTATCAGAAAAATGAAGGTAATAGCCATCTATCTGCCAGATGTTAAAGAAAACATTTTTGAAGGTTCTACCTTTTCTAATCAAAGTTCTTTCTTTACTGTGTTCTTATTTATCCAGAGTCTCATAGGCATTTCTTACAGCTTCAACAGGACTGTGCATGCAGAGAGCTTCTACTGGTCAGCCAGAGGCTGCAGCGTTCTGGTCTCAAAAGGAAAGATAGGTCCCCCTCAAAGTAAATCAAAGGTGTTTGTCTATATGTTAACAAATAGCTATGCACTGAAGTACTGATTTTACTAGTGTGCTTGAGATTTTAGGTAAACACGGAAGACCTGAAAATATGCCATAATAATCCTGAAGGAAGAGGATTAGCAGCTAGTTCAGCTGACCATAAAGTAAGACTTAGGTAGGGAGGAATGAAGCCCAGTGAATTTTGTTGGTGAAAAGTCTAAATTGTTCACAGGAAGAAGTGGGGAAAGAACGTAACAATTGCTGCATGAGAACTGGGAGGAGAAGAAGGATGTTGAAAGGAATTGTCAAAATTTGTTTGAAAAGTCAGGATTCTTTCCAGGCATTTAGAGTATTTTCCCCCTACAAAATAAATAAATATTAGCTAAAGGAAAATGCCACATGTGGTCCTAAATGACATAATTCAGGTATAAGAAGGTAGATACTGAGATTTGAGACTACCTGGTTCTCTTCTAGCTTGCTGTGGATGTTCTAAGGAAATTGGATGGACGTTCTAAGGAAATGACATAAAGATCAGTGTGCATCTGTTTTCACAAAAGTAAAAAGAATAATATTAGTCTGTGTCAGGGCCTTTTAATACTGAACATGTCTGGCTTTGGAGGAAAGTTTCAAGAGCTAAAAAACTGTATTTATGAATATCCTAGTCGCTGAGGAGTATTCAGTAAGTTTTTTTAAGTAACATGTTTATTTAGCTGTATCTTATATGTCTTGAAATGAAAATGGTTACTTAGAGAGGTGTTCACAGCTGTCAAACATTCCTGAGTGGCTGAAGGTTTTGCAAGTATATGCACAACTGGTGTATGGAGGGTCCTGCCATATTCTGAACAAGCAGGAGCAGGGAATGTTACATCAAGTCCACACCAAAAAAAAACCAAAACAAAACAAAAAAAAACCGGAAGAGTGGAATTGTACATTGCTCTAAGCATTTGTTTTTCTTTATGGTATAAATTGGGCTTCTGAATGGAGCTCTATTTTCCTGTGGTTAGAAGAAGAATTACTCTTGACACAGATTGCAAGAGGCTACAGGAATAGAAACTCACATGGAGCAGAACATGTAATCTAAGAGACCCTGCACATAAGGTGTAAATAGGGAATGAAGACGTAAAATACCTGTTATTTACGTTTAAAAGAAACAGGACTGCTTCTCTCCAGTGATTTGGCCAGCAAGCCTAGCTGTTGTCAGGCTGGAGATCAATATGGTGCAACCTCTAGAAAGCTACTGAAACCCAAGGCATAAATAATACAACTCAAGAAGTATGCTGAAAGTCAAACCTGGAATCATAATCAGCATGTGATGAAGTCAAATACATGCAGGATTCAGAAGAACTGTTAAAATTAATACAACGTACAAATACTGTATGTTAGTATAGACCCTTTCATTATTCATTCCAGTTCTTTATTACAAGCCTTGCGTTTTCATTGGGCTAAACAGAATAGTACACATACATTATTGAATCACTCAGTATTGCTTACTATTTTAATTAAGTTACTGGGTACACTTCAGCTTTTAATTAAATCCTCAGCTTCTGGGAGAAGTGCATTAGCTGAGGTGGGCTTGGTGTAGAGAATTCTAGAAGTATTAATGCTCATGTAGCTCTTTTGAAAGTGTTAAACACTGCACAAGTCACTGCACTGATGCTGTGGTAACTGTCATCCACCCTCCCTTTCTCAGGACACATTGTTTTAAGATTTCACACTTCTCAAATCTAAATAAGCTGTGCAGGGAAAAAAATGTTTATGTGGTGGTATAGTCTATGGAAAATCTAATTTTACAGTACTACTAACATTTACTACAGTGTTACCTATTAGCATATTTTACCTCTACTTTATTAGCTGCCTACTCCTGTACACTAGGAGGCCTTTTTGGCATAATTCTGCTTTTTTACTGTATATTCTGTTCTTTGGATTCATTCTTCCACATCCTGCAGGAATTCTTTTCACATACTTAAAGTCTAAACTTTTAATTTTGACCCTAGCTTTTTCTCTCCCTCAAGTTAGTTAGTCATTGGCGTTCACTGTGTTGCACCTCTGTTGATGCTGTAAGTTGTTGGGAGCAGTTTCTTTAAAAATTCTCTTGTTAAATTAAACACTAACTGGTTTTGGTTGTTTTGTCTGTTTTTTCCTGTCTTTCTGCTTCAAAAATTGCACAGGTCTTTTGGTGAAAAATGTTTCTTTCAGTTACACTGACAGATTACATGACAAATTAAAATGCTAATTTCTGGGAAGTTCTATCCATTACCATAGATGAACAAGGATCAGAGCCCAGTTCTATAGGGCAGTAACTCAGCTGTTCTTAGCTGGCTGGTGAGTCAGCTTGTGGTGTCACAAGTGCTGCTTGTGCCCGGCTGCTGTGGATTGCCACTTAGATGAGAAATTGAGGACAATGTGTAAGATGGGAAGGGGAGCCCACAGATGAAAAGTGTAAGTCAGTGACTGCTGAGGTATAAAGCAGTTTAGAAGTGAGTATTGATTGCATGGTGTATCTCTGGGAGTAATCAACCTAAGTTGCTCTGTTAGTCTGTCCCCAGTAGATATTTGCCTTAACTCACAAGTCTGCAGTGGGGTGAAGAAGTTGTGATGTAGAAGTATTTACTCATACGTGCATGAGTTCTGTGCAGCAAGAAAAATGTTTGGTCCAAATCAAAAGTTTGAATCACCTTTTTTTTTCTAGTACATGACAGAACTGAGATACAGTCATGACTGAGACCTGCAGTATTCAGTCAGACCTGACCCACAGCAAACACTTTTTAATGGCAGCTTACTATTAAAAAGTAGGTGTGCTGTGTTTATGACTGTGATTCATTGAAGATTCTTTGAAATTCAGAAATAATCTGAAAACCTCAGTTCTATTCCTGAACAAGCTCTCTAAGCTGTGGAGTTAGTATCTCCTAGAGGAAAAGTAGGACTTGAGTCTAGAAGAGTGCCATATCTTAGTTTTTCCCACTCTAAATAACTGTCTTTAAAAAAAACAGGAGGAAACTTTGAGTTCTTGTTCTTAGTTCCAAAGTCAAGGGATAGAATAGTGTCTTATGTAGAACCTCCTTAAGAATTGTTGATTCAAAAACAACTCCCTAAAAAACAGCATGTGGTCTGTCCTCAAGTGATATAAATTCTCTGTTCAAAATTTGTGTCACATTTAATGTAAGAAAAAATAGTTTGACAGCTTTCTGAGCAAGTAGTAAGATAAATAGGAAAGTATATTTGAAATTAGCACAAATTGGGATAAAACGTAGTTTGTTTGCAGAGTCTCCACAGTGCAAAACTCCATCTCTTGTGTGCTCCCTAAAACAGCTTCCCAGGCTTATGATCTTAAAGAAAATAGACAGAAGACACTTTGAAACGCAGGTTATACGTGACTAAACTTGGAAATACAGTCTTTTCGTTGCAGTCTAAGGAATTTTTGCAGAATCTTTAACCATACCTATCCAGTGGCTGTTACAGTATTAAGATGTGTCCTCTCTCTTTTGTATACAATTTCTTCCATTCATTTCTTGGGCAGTTCTTTTTGCAAATGGCTTTTTTTTTTCTGTAATGTTAATGCATATGTATTGCTTTACCTTCTTTGTGGCAGACAAAAAAAAATAGAGGAAGAAGGGGAAAAAAAATGTTCATTCCCTTCTTTACCCTTAAGCATAAACCCAGCAGTAGAATTACAAAATGAATCTGGAGCATCTCATAAGCACCCTGAATCTCAGACATAAAATTTTACGTAGCATCAGAGATACCACAGAGCTGCATGCTTCCACCATGAAATCTGAGATTATCACTGACTGAACAGCAGGGTGGAAGTCCCAAGTTTCACGTCCAGTTCCGGGGACAGATTGGCAGAGTAAACGAAACATTCTAAGGTGTCTTATACCACCCCTTTCCTTTTCCTCTCTTTGGTTCAGTTACTGATCATTTTGATACTCAGGAGTATCAATGATTTGTATAAAGAAAAAATATTGAAAGGTAAGTTGCAGTGATCATAGCAAATGGTTAGAAAAATAAGTTAATAGAAGTACACTTCTTCCTACTGTATGTTTTGTGAATCTTTTGCAGCTGTGCTGTTTGTGAAGGAATGTGGAACTGAACTGCCTTGAGAGCGATGTTTAAGATAATATGCATTGATACATAGATACTTCTAACTTTGAGCACTTAGAGGTTAATATTCCCCATCCAATCGTCTTGGAGGGCAAATGATAGAAAGGACTGCCTGAAGCTATGTTTTGTGGAGTTTGAGTAAATATATCTATCTAGTTAAAAAGCTTCACCATAATGTGGCACTTTCCCCTTGGAAATGAATGACAACCAAGTTATTCTGAACTCCTTTAGCACTTAATCAAAGTCCATGACAACTTGCAAACCTGGTAAAGAGAAACAGAAGAGTTTAGCTCACTGATTTCTAAAAGCTCATTGTTTAGCATAGTGGGGTTCGGTTTGGTTTTATAGAAAATGTCAGTAAAACTGAAATTTCCTTGAGGTGTGAAATGAAAGCTGACAATGCCAGTGCAGAGCATTCCCCACAGAAGACAGAAAAGAGGTAATTAGAGCATGTGCTAGAAGGAGAATTATGCAAGGTATCAGCAAGCTAGAATATATTTATGTTGCAAAACAGCAATGCATATAAGCTGTATTGCTAGTCTGGACTATAGTGCCTCTTCATGTCCATCCATTACTGCATGTTCTTTTTGAACAATCTGCAGAACACTAGGGGAGCAAGCTGGATTATGCTGAGAACCAGAGAGCAAGTGTTTTCTGAGTTAGTGTATGCGCAAGCCTTTAGGATCTTGCTTTGTGTCTTGGTAGTTATTTGTTCAACTCTTCCATTTATTTCCTACCTATTTCGTGTCTTTAAAAAAAGAAAAATATTTCCCTCCCACACTTTTTAAAAATAGCTTTATTGTTAGTATAATGAAGGGATGGGGGAGATGCACAAATGTTGTTTTGGGGATTACCAGACACTTTCAGAGAACGATGTCCAATTATTCTCGGCAGTGCTGCAACAGCATGTATCACGGCATGAGCTAGTCTTCTCTGCTGGCTAATCTGCCTGGTTTGGCTGTGCTGTGTGATACCCTGTAGATGTGTTCATCTTTGAAAGAGATGTTCAAATCTGTTCTTGCACAGAAATCTGCTTATAGATTCACATATTTCTTGTTAGATAATATACCTCGGTAGAGAATTTTTACAGCATCTTCAGCTCTTAAGTTACAAGATGTTTTTCAATTCTGTTTGAACATCTGTTGATTAGAATTTCAAATTTGGAAGAGAAGTAAAATATCTTGTGAAGAATGTGAAGAAGTCAAAGGATACAACACAGAATTCTGCACAGGATTATCTCTTATGTCATTATTAAGACTTCTTTTGAGTAGGCTTTGTATAGGGCTCTATGCAAAGGTTGGTTATTAAATAAAATGGTGTAAGCTGCAAATTCTGACAGTTTTGAACTTCTGCCTTTTGCCTTGGGAATGGAAATTATAAATACCAATACTAGTGGGCAGGTAAGATGATTTTGAAGTACCAAAATCTCTGATTTTTATGGCAATATTGACTGCACTTTTTTTTACCTACTAGTGGGAGTTTCTTTGAATTAATCTAGAGGAGTCACTGTAGTATAGAAAACTAAACCTTCAGAGCAGTTAGTGCATGCAATGAAAATCTGAATGTCTAGCATGAATAATTAAGATGATTGATGGTTCTTGGCAATGAAGGGCTTTGTCTTTTCCTGTCAGCAGTGATACCTGAATGGCTTAGCTTTCAGAAGAACAAAAATGTACCTCTACATAAGTGAGGTTCCGTTTTCTTTGGTAGATGGAGCTGCCGAATTAGCCACGTGACACATGCGCTGTATGGCAGAGTCCAAATATGCTCCCAATTCTTGAAAAACAAAAGTATGAATATACTGAATGAATGTCAGGGTAATTGTGGCTGCAGGCAACAACTTCTTAGGTAATATACATCAAGATGTTTTCAATAGAGATGCTTTTAAATGCTTTAAAGTCACTTTGTAAATGTGTAAGCTGTGTAAATCTTTAATAAGCTTGTTTGGCACTTTTACCACTTTTCAAACCATGTGCTCAAACAAATCTGTCTTCTTTTAGCAGCTTTCTGCATGTCTTATCAATGAGATCAGGACCAGAATCTCTGGGTGGGAGAAAAAGGAGCTTCTTTTCTGTCACAATGCTATTCACATAATAGGGATCATTATATTTATTATATATTTTATGTGACAGTGGGAAGTTCTCCAGTAGTACATTAGCAAAGTCTGGAACTCCATGCCTGGCCAAGGACATCCACTAGAGTAGTCCCACCAATGTGCTGTGCTTCTCCACTAGTAGCTTGCAGTAATCCAATTGTTGGGCATTTCTGCCACATTCCAGAAAGTCTGACTACTTTCTGTTAACAGAAAGAAATAAATTCAAATAAAATCAGGGTCCCACAATAATTATAATCTGACTGTGTGTTGTGGATTATTATGCCATTTAGTTGATTTTTTTTTCTGAATCTCCACATATCATTTTATTGGTATTTAAGTTGCTTACTGATTTTAGAATTTGAAAACAAAAACTTAAGAATTAAGTGTAGGTTTGAGATGAAACATTTTCCTATTGTCATTCCATACTCCCATAACCAATGTTCTTGAATGTACCAATGAAGAACATGCCATCGTTTTTCATCATCAAAGCAAACTGGAGGTCTGTAATATTCTCTGGTCTTGAATGTGGGAGACTTTTGTTTTCTGTCCTCTCCAACTGCCCTTTCCCAGGAGGTTCCCAGAAATGATGAATGCAGCTTCACACTGCTTGTATGCAATCTTGAATTTCCTTTGAATGACTCCTCCGTAAGGCAGAGGCAGTGCATTTAGCCATTTGCTTTAGCCATTTGTGCTCTGATGATGAAATGGAAGTGATTTTTTTGGTGATGTACTGTGAAGTAGTTTCTGGGGTGCTCAGAGGAGCTCAGATGTTTTGAGGCACTACATAATGTTTTTCCAAGATGTTTGCATTGGAGACCTGAGGAGTAGGTGATTCATAGTTTACTTCTAACATCAGAAAACAAGAATTGCAGTGCAGTGAGATGTATTATTACATTTACTAAATTGAAATCTTCTGTGCTTGGAGTGGAACTCTGGCATGTTTTTGGTTGATGACTTGGGCAAACGAACTTTAGTTGGCAGATGGATTCCCTTTTCCAATGCTCTTTCCCCTAGCAGAACATTATTTATTTTGTGTTTTAGTTATGGTGTGCTAAAAGAAGCATTTCTCAGTAAATTCTTGTAGAGGAGACAACTTGTACTTCATACCATCCCATAATGAACTTAACAGCAAATGCACTGCAAGAGTTCATTTATCTAACTTACTTTATAACTATAAAAGCAGAGTTCTCAGGAGAAGAGGTTTCACCTCTAAATATGGATTGGCTTTAGGGATCAAAATACAAGTACATATATATTGGCCTTCTGCCCCAGAAGGCACAAGTTAATAATGGAACTGTTGTAAAAACTGGTGGCATTGGTACGACATCAGGCGTTTGTGCACACACAGACCACAGAATGTCCTTTCTGATTTCCAAAGCAATGAAGAAGCAAGGAGTGAATATAGCAGTAATAACTTAATTGAATATATCCACTATGAACTAATGAAAAAATGTTCAGAACTACTGTCACTCAATTAGCTACTATATAACCGTGTTTGAAAGTCCTTTAAATTTAAAATAAAACCTAAAAAATTCAAGTTCCAATCCTTAAAGTGTCCTAGGCATTTGAAACAATGAGACTAAAGATCTGAATTCTCTTTTTGGAAATGGAGCTTCCAGAAGATCAGCATTGCTAATTCAGCAAGAATTACCCCCCTTCCTTAAGATCAGCCAAAATATGCAAAACTATTTTAGTAACATTCAAAATGCGCTTGGGTATTCTTTCATTATCTGTTCTAATTAGCAGTACATATTTAAATATGTATATATTAATAACAGGTTTAGATTATTTAGTTACTGAAATTAGAAAAGCTATTCCCATAGTCTGTGAAAATGAAAATCATTCTTTTGTGGACAGTTACAGAACTTCTGCATTAAAAAATTCTTGACTAACAGAAAAAAGATAAATAATGTGTCACGTGGAATAAATGTAGCTTGCACTACCGATTTTCCTATGTGAAAACGTGCTCTAAAAAGAACTAAAAGGTGTTCAGAAAAGAAATAAAGGTACAGCAAAGGACAGAATAGATTGTATTGGGGGTGGCAATGTAGAAAGGAACATCATAAAGCTCTGCTGGTCTGCAAGAGGTAGGAGGCTTTGTGGAAGGTGAGGAGATGGGGCATTTGAACAGTCATTTTCAAAAGTGATAAATCATGTTGTATATGTACTATCTTACTAGATTTGTAGAACTGTCAGAAAGGTCTTGCTTAAGCAGAGTAAAGATGGTACAAATTTTCAAGATCTCTTTTAGATAGTATTAGATAGCATTTCTACATATGCTTGGAAAGGATCTGTAAAACCATCAGGATTTAAAAACAGTTTTTACACAGAAAGGACTGAGATGCCTCCTGCCCAGTCCACATCTGCAGGGTTTCTTGCATCTGCTTCTTACACGTTCATTGCAGATAAGCTGATGAGCTTGGTTTTTGAGCTCATCTAGTTAGGAGTTTATGTATTCTTGTACCTTGCAGTGGACATTGGTTCAGCAATTTGAAATCGTATTTCAAGAAGTAAGGGAAGCCTTGAGACTGTGTGAGAAAGAATTGAGTGAAATGCCTGTTCAGTATTGAAACTACGGTCCAAGAATGTTTTCATTTTAACAATCAGACTTTGAATTTTTGGCACCTCAGGAAAGGTATTTGTCACATTTGAGTGTGGTATGACCCGGACTGAGATTGGAGGCAATGATCACAAGGGGTGAGATACATATCAATTCAATCTGCATGCTTCCATCCATATTTCTGAATTGTATATACCAGTACAGAAAACTTGCCTTTCACGCTTTGTTCCTAGAACTGAGTTTCAAAGCCAGCCACAGATAATAGCCATGTCTTTTCATAGCCTGGTGCTACTGAAACAAAGAGCAAAGATAAATCCGGTTTTCTTCTTCTTTTTTTTTTTAATAATTCCATACATTATACTTTTTCCCTCTCTGTTTTTTTTAATAATCACCCTAATATAAAGGTAGCCTGTCGTTCTCTCCTGCAGTTGATGTTTTATAGTCCAGGAACTTGAAAGACATCACACACATATTTATCTGTATAAATATGTGTCTGTGTATATATGCACAAATCAACCATTCACTCATTTTTATCCTTTGCCATCTCTCCAACACCATAGTTTTGTGGGATTGATATCTTTTGAGCATTCGAGGAGCAGCAATAACGTAAAGCACTCGAATAAGAGGCAGAATGTTGCCCTTTGTACCATTAGGCAGGAGAAATATCACAACATAGGCAATACCATATTTGTTTTGTATGCAGTGGGCTGCATGAGCCCTGTAACTGTGTGACTCTTTTCCCTATTATATCATCTTAATACTACTTATTGCTAGTTAACATTACTTTTGGAATTAGGAAATGTGAGGCAATTTCTTTACTGTTACAAAGTGTTACAGAGGGAGAAGAAAAAAGCTGATTTCCTTTGTAGGCTAGAAAGTGGTGGCTCTGGAAGATGCCCTCCTCACCTGCAGGAAAAAGTATTGACATGTTTCTAAGTCACATGCTCCCTGGAACGCTGAATAACATTGACTAGCTTTAGACAAAGAGAAAATAACCTACATCTTTTCAGCTAGAGAGCAAGATGATGTGGCATGACATGGCCCTGTGTCAAATGCCCGTTCCCCCCTGTGGTTAGTGTCAGAATGGTTCACAAACAGAAGCTTCGGAAAACTGGAATAGTGAAGGAGCAATGAACTCTCCTGCAGTCGCTGCCAATGCTGGCAGTGAAGAGGAAGAAAGGTGACTAAATTTAACAGTTCTGACTTGAATGTCTGCTTGGGAGTTCAACCTAGGGTATCATAGGCATGAATTTTAGAAATGACAACCAACTCGACTTAAAAGTTGACAAGATTTCAGTGAAGGTGATCAAAATGCAAAAGCATTAGCCTTGTTACTGTCTGGGCATACCTAACTGAGATGGTTTTAGAGGCTTCCTCTGTAGGAAGAGAGGATGACAAAAAACTCCCACAAATCTAATATGACTTCTGTTGATCAGTGATCAACAAAACGCAGTAAATGATCGAATATTTATTAATCCCCTGTAAGGAAGACAAGTAAAAACTTTAAGCTGGCATCAATTTTTGAGACCTGAGTAATCCCCTGGCGAGTGGGGATCCTTCACTTCTGATTGAGGTAAGATTCCACCACTTAACCCAAGTCCCTAACCGTATTTTTTGTTTCCCTCTCCACGGCAGGTTACGTGTTCTGTATGTTACATCGCCTGCCCGAACAACATGACTGCACGTTTGACCACATGGGGCGTGGGCGTGAGGAAGCCATTATGAAAATGGTGAAACTGGATCGGAAAGTAGGGAGATCTTGCCAACGCATTGGCGAAGGATGCTCCTGAGTGCAAGACTGCAACCAAATGCTGTTCTCTTAGTTCACTAATGTTAGCCTTATTTAGGACAAAGTCAGCCAGACACCTTGTACTAGGCAAGTTTCAGACTACAGCCAATCAGTTTCCTTTCTTTAGCCAACCGTCCTGGTACTGTAGTTTAGGGGTTGATGGTGGTTGAAATTGATTTCTGGCTGGTTACTAAGGTGCCTGCTAGCCACCGTATAAAAATAAAACATGGAGAAATATTATTTTTGAGTATGGCTAGTGGATTTAAACAAAGCGAGAAAAATCCAAAGGCTTCTGTTATTGCTGGAGTCACTCTAAAAGCCTTATGCTGGAAACATTCCAGCTGCAGAGTTAAAACAAATAGTTGTATAGAAGCTGGTGTAAAAGTTTGCTATGCACATGGCTTTCAGACAAACTGTTTAGTGTGCAGCCTTTCACCTCTTCACTGCTAGTGAATCCTGAGGAGGTGAAATACTACTAAGAGCAGCAAGTGCAGCTGCTTAAGCCCAGAAGACCTGACTGGTCACTCGTGCCTTCATTGCGTGTGGCTTTTGAGTTAGGCAGTGTCACCAGCATCAGGGATTCTGTTGGGGAAAGGAACACCTTTCTGGTTCTTCCCAGGAAGCCAAAAAGAAAGGGGGACAGAGATTCTTATGAAAAATTTTTATATGTATCTTACTATAAAGAACCTATCAGGGTTTTTTTTTTCTTTTTTTTTTTTTTCTTCTCTGTTAAATTATGATCTCACTTTAAAGCCAACTCCATCCCGGAGCAGTAAATGGTGCATACTTTTTACATGGCATCCACAGAGATTCTACACGTTGTGTGAACAGGTTCCACGTACCTTGAGCAAGTGCAGCCATTCCCACCGGCCGAAACCTGATTGGCTCTTGTTTGCCTTTTGCTAAGTGCAGGTATCTGATAATTGATCAAATAAGGCTAATTCACAGCACAGTAGCCATGGCTGGATTCTACAGACTGACTTTCTGTAGCTAGACTTATATATTGGGGGAAAAAAGGACATTTTGTAGCAAACGGAATTCAGTAACAGTATTGGGGAACAACCTGTAAAACACCCTTTTCCAGAATGAGTTTGTGTTCCTCACGTCCAGAGTGTCAATGAGATAATCAAATGGGCTCTACCAGCCCTCCTTCTATGCAGCTGAACGCTCTCAAGAAAATCTCTGCCCACAAAGCAAGTGTAGCAAGTGGATGTGAAAAGCATTACATGGAGTAGAATGTTCTGGATATGGTTAGACCTATGGTTCTGTTCTGTATTACGGTATGTCACGTTGAGCTGAGACAAATTGCACCAGTTTTGTCAGTTTGGAAACAAAAAAAGCAGACTTCGTAATCAGGCTGTCTCCTGCTGCACAGAGGGGTTTTTGCAGGTAAAAAGGATCTGTACCACTGTCACCCAGCTTAATCCTCAATGAATTTAACTTCTCAGTCTACTAGTAAGTTATTAATGAGTGGGTAAATTTGTGAGAAAACCCAAGGGAAGGAAAGACTGTCTCATCTTCAAATACTGGGCAGATCTAAAACATCCAGGGGGGGTGAAGTGACATGTCACTTGAAAAACCCCAGTGTTTTGGGAGTGAGCTTGTATGAGTCATCCTCCATTCTACTTGTTACAGGTAATTAACTCATTATAGGCCAAATTATATTGTTACTTTGGTAGCCAGTTAGGAACATTTAACAAGGAGACAACTAATTAAAAAAAAGAATATAAATATATATATATGTCTCTCCACACACAGAGCATCTGACTGTATTAGCATTAACCATCAGAAGTGTCCCATCATCGTAAATGCAAACTATCCAAAAGGAAAGCTGTTTTTTTTCTTGTTGTTGTTATTCAAGAATATGAAACCAGCAGCAGAATCTTCTGAAATGTGCTGCATTTTCAGGAAATGGTCCTGGTGAGAGGGACTGTCCAAGAATATTATTTACATTTGCTGTGAGGAGTTAAAATAACATGAACTTTGGCGGCTGCTGTGATACGCACTTTCTTTTCATACAAAATCCTATACTAGCATTTGATGGGCATTCTGACTGATACACAAGACTTTTCTCCATTAATACTGACGATGCTATTTTGTTCCTCCTTAATATTCTCTTTAATCTCATTACAAGTGCACAGATGGTTTCAAGGTGGCTCTTGAGAGAACACTAAAGTTCATGTGAATTATGGACAATGTTCACTTTAAGCAAGAAGTTGGGGAGGGGGTTGTTCCTTTGCGGTATCTGTTCTGTGAAGTTTGTTAAACGTAAAGAAAGCTTAAGTTCTTGTATCTTAAAAGAAGATCTTATTTAACCCTTTTGTGTTCTAGATTTACTTACACATGTAGCCTAGAGCTCAGTTTTAGTTTAACATTGTGAAAATATTAAAAGAACCTTGTAACTTTATTCTTTTTCCTCATGCTAAAAAAAAAAAAATTAAACCAATCAGATTAAAGTTTGAATTCCTTTCTGCCTATTGCAACAGGTCATGCTATTTTGCACCACTTCTGCTGTAAATTTGTGTAAGAAATATGAACGGGGAAAATATCAACATTAGGTCAGTAACTTCAAGCTGAATTTATAATTGGGGAAAGGTGGACAGGAATTTCTGCTGCCTTGGAAGGGAAGGAGAGCGTGTCTCCTGGGTTTTAGTGGTTTGTTTTATAAGCAAATCTACTGTAGCCAATTTGGTCCATTTAACTTTGAGGTTAGATACAGTAATCAAATGAATAAGTTGTGCATACTCTCTACCTTGAATGCATATTGTACACTGTATCATTGGCATTAAAATGTCTTAAATGTTCTTTCATGCACTTTGACAACTTCACCTAGAATAGCTATATTCATAATGGATAAATAGAGGAATAACTATTGTTTCTTAATTGTTTAGATGCTAGAAACACAAGGCTAATTAAAAAAAAAAAAACAATTTACTGTATTAGAGGGAGAGAGAATATAGAAATAATTATTTTAAAGCAATTTTGAAAATTGTTTGGAATTGAAATTGTGCCTGATTCATGGGACACATACACCCATTTTTTTTTTCAAATTCACGGAGTACTTTCAATTCTAATACTCTGCATGATTCTTGAACAAGATGGCTGTGTTCTAGTAAAGGTAAGTTACATAAAACAGCTCTGCATTGTCATCAAGTTTCAAACCTACAGCTGAGTGTGAGCCAGGGGTTCAAGGAAAAATAAGAATTGCCCGTGAAGGTTGCTGTGCCAGAGCCTGTCATTAACTGCAGCCGTTTCTGTTTTGAAACGCCTCAGTGTCTTGAATGAGCATCAGTGTAACATGAGGTACCTGAGAACAGGAGCTACTCTTCAGTAGTGCTCAGCCAACACCCTGAAAAGAGTCCTGGTGCAATTATAGCAGTCCAAAAGTAATATTAACTGCTTTTATCTTGTCAATGGAAGGTGATAAATACATTCAAAACTTGAATTTTGCATGACTTTTCTTTTGGATAAATTGTAATCCCCTGGCCTAGTGAATACAATGTCCTCTTTATATTTAGCTTTGTATTCTCTGTGGTGTTCAGTTCATTCTGCCATCAGCAATTCCTTCTGTGATTATGCTACAACTTAGATATAAATCTCTAGGGGATAAAAGCACTTTTTTTGTTATCTTACGATGATTATTTCAGTACAGAGACACACCGGGGAGGAAAACTGATACTAACGGAGTCATAAAAATACAGGTTTTATAATAGACTCCAAGCAGTGTGCCAGTGGAATATCTGACAGCACCTGTCCTCGCAGTTGATGTGTAGACAGTTAAGTGCCCAGACAAATGAATTAACATTCTCTTTGTTGTATTGTAGTTACTGAAGTTGTCAGTCATCAGAGGAATGGCAAAGAGAAGCTCTAATCAAAGTAATCCCTTAATGTAACAATGAGCTTGTAGGCAATTCATGCTGGAAGTAAGTTTTTATTCTCCTGGAAACTTTTATGCCTAGAAAACAAATGGAAAAATTTAAGATCACACTATTTAAAATGAACTGTATTTGTTGGGACCAGATGGTTTATTTCATTACTCAAGTACCTGATTAGAATTCTGCACACAGAACAAAAATAACATAAACATTAGTAAGCTGTGGTCCAACTCAAAAACTGTTGCGGGAGGAGCTGCTGTGTAAGGATAGAGTTCTAGTGGACCCAGTTCATAATCTTATTCTTAGTTAAGACTCTGTTCTGTACACACTTTACTACACAAAGGACCACAGTGGAAAAAGAGTGCATAAGATTAAATTGTTCAAAAAGCATTTGCAGTGTACACTTTACATGGTAAACATTTGCAATAGTGGGCTTTATTTCTCACTATCAGCAGCCGTTTTGGGACAACAAACTTTGCTGCTGATGGAAAGAGCCACTTCTGAAAGCCGCCAGTGAGGACTCTCTTCCTGGTCTTCATTCATTTTTCCTTTTTGTTGAGGCAGTCAGCATGTGCTGCTGGGCGTTTGAAAGTAGTTGTGCTTGAATGTTCCTGTTTTTGGCTTTACCAGTACTCCCCACAAGAAAAAAAAATCATCAACTTTGTTGTTCTTACAAGTCCCTGCACGTCAGTCTGGGTGGATTAAAATACAGATGTTGGTATACAGAAGTGATAACCTCCTTATATTTTACTGCGGTGTCAGGCTGTTTCTTCAGTTAACTGAAACATAATGCAGACACAATTTACCTGTTCTGGATGTTGAGCTACAGGGATTTTGAACTGCAGTTCCGTGATATTGTCCAGACACATCTTCCCATAGACTCTGGATGCCTCATCTTCCAATCTGAAGTTAGTCAAGAGGAAAGAATGCATAAAAGCGGGAGGCAGAGGGTGCAAAGTGACAAGTGCTTAGTGATCACCTCTTCCATTCAGCTCAGATCATAAAACAGTAAAGAGGCAGATAATCACTTGTCAAACAGCACCAACTTTTTTGACTTGGTACTACAGAAAGCTATTTTGCTTTATCTTTGTGAATATATCTGTGTCTGAGTCCGTTCTGCAACATGTTATATGCAAAGAAATGAAATGGGACCGTCATAATTAGGAAACATTTTTGATGGATTATTTAGTAATAACTACATATTTTACTAATGGACCTTCCTATTTTGCAATATGCTGCTATTTTCTTTAGAAGAAAAACAAGCAGAACTTTATAAGACTAACTGTAAATGATTTCAAATTCAATACATGCATCTGAAGCATTAGGAAAAGATTACTGAAATTATATATAGTTTTTAAAGATGATAACTGCATCCTCTGACAAAAGGGTTTTGTTCTTCAGATAGTAGCAAGTGTTGATGGCAATGGTTTAAGCATAAGCAGAATGTTCCTTTCTGCTAAGTTTGTGCAAAGCCTAACGTGCAGTAGGATGCTGTGAGTTAATAACTTGTAGCACGGTGCAGTGACTGTGTAAGTAATGAGAATAAAATTATAGAGACCTACTCTTGTCTGTTGGCTCTCCCTTCACACAAAAGGGCAGATGACACCCACTGGTTCCTTGTTGCTTAGTCCCCTTAAGTCTTTTCTGGGTTGCAGAAGACACTTCCTGTACTAGCATGCTCAAGGAGGATGGAAAACCACATTCAAACTGGAGGTTTTTTAGAAAAAAAAGTTAACATCCCTGAAAGTGAAGTGTTGAAGTCATCCTCTACATCAGAGATCCAACACCAGAAGGAGCTTTCTTAAGGGTTCTTGGAAGGAACACTTGAAAATGTCAGGGTGATTTTCTCCTCTTAGATTGTTCAGGGGCTCTTATCCTAAAAAAATCCTTAAAAAAAAAAAAAAGAAAGAAAAAGGCACAGCATTGTATCATCCCTTGAAAGAGGCCTGCACGATCAGCGCTGCTGCATTAAGCAAGCTAAATGAAAGGTTCATTGTTAGCTCCTGAAACATTTAGTCTCATCCCTCAGTTTTTCCAAGGAGCAAATAAATGCAAGACTCTTAGAGGAAGGAGAAAAGAGTCTGAGCTAGAGTTAAGCTAAATTCATTCTTCATTCCAGCAGTAATTTGTCTTTTCTCCCCTCACCTTCTCCTTCTGCAGGGTTTATACTACACTTGCTTTAGATTCCTGAAAGCTTTAGCTACCCCGGTTTCTGGAGGCATCTTTTAATATACTGCATTTAGCAACAGCATGAAAAAGATGACGAGCTCCAATAAGTTTAAGTTAGTGGCTGTGGCCAGCACAACTGGTCTTGTCCACACTAGAGTGTTAAGAGGATGGCTACTTAAAACTGTTTTAGCTGATCCACCTAGATCAGCTTTTGCTTGAATCTTGCTCACTGGGGTAGTTTGTTATGTGCCAGAGATGTAACTTCTATTCTGTCTGCAACCAGACTTTACCCTCTGTTATACCTTCCCCCTCCACCCCCAATATTTCTCTAGATTGAAGTACTCATCAGGCAAGCAGCACTTAGTGACAAATTCTACAGCTCTACAGCTATTTTCAAGTCACACTGCATACTATTTGTTTTCTATTGTTGACTGTTTGGTCTCAGGTCTTCTCAAATATAATAGTTCCAAATGGACCTTTCCATACGGGGACACATAAACACACACAAATCCCCTGGGATGTCCAATGGCTGTAGCAGAATTATGCTGCTGGACTAAAACCAGCTTTCGCTTCCTGCACACCCACATATGTATTATCAGTCCTTGTCTGGCTTGTCTTCTGGGGAGATGCAGCTTGTCCCTGTATCTCAACTTGCCCGTTTAATAGTAGCTATAGTTTAATCATTATCAACTGCTATAGACTTAGTCTTGGAACCACCATTATGTTCATTTGCAATTCCACTGAAAACACCCCCGGGGCTAACAGCTGAGAGGTTTGAGTGACTGCACACAGTTGGCTTACGTATCTTTCTCAGTAGAATGTGTCATGCTGTCCCAGGGGCGCAGAAATCTGAAGGATGAAGGGAGTGTGTGTGCGTGCGTAGGATCAGCTCGGTGATGCTCACTGTACTCCAGCTGCTACCTCAATAGCAATACTTTGCCTCTGCTTGAGGCAGCAACTCCTGTGTGCTGTTTGAAACTTAACTAACCTGTTGGCCTGTTCTAGCACCCATGTAGGCCTTGATTTCTCTATTGGCTGTGATTTTCACAGGCTTTCTCCATCATTCCTTTTGCAAAATCTCCCTCATCAACTATAATGCCCATTTCCACATCAAATTGTCATGTTGAGAGGCAGAGTCTGTGTGGAGACAGCATAACAGTAGAGACGACCACATCTAAAGGTACTGAGGTATTGCTGGTAGCTCTTTCCATCTGTAATGAAAATGTTGATTTTAAGTGTTAAATGACTGCTGCTGTTTAGTATATGGAACTCCTGGAGATGTCTTAATATACTGTAGCAAATAACATTAAGGCAGAGTTCTGCTTCCAATTTAAATCCCTTCTTCCTTTCTCTAAACTGTCTCTGCGGACTTTCTCAATATGAGAAACCGTAGGGATAGCTTGATACTGCAGCCACTGGAGATATGCAGGCAGTGTTTAATACCACCTCTGCAAGTACCAAATACCCATCCAGGCCAAGAATAGAAAACTCTCTCTTTATTCCGCCTTATAATTCTTCCTTTCCATTACCCCAGTGTTAACCCAATGTTGTTATTCTGTGGGTAAAATACTAAGCTATCACTCGTTTGCCAAGTAATGCTAAACATCAGTCACAGTGATTGATTTAAGATTATTAGCATGTGGTTGATACTGTGGGTTGGTTTGGTTTCTTTACATCAAAGCTTCATGAAAACAGTTCTCCACTATTAAAAGCTACTGAAACAGGCAGATTCAACTGACACAGAAACAATGGGTCAAGTCAAACTTGTTACGTGAATCAGAAGCAATTCCTTGCCTTTGCTGTTCTCCATCTGGATGACAGAGGGAAAGCCAACTGTGCTGCCTCAGCTGCATGCCCGTGCAAGTTGTGCACAGGCTCAGCAGCTGGAGTGGTGCCTCTGCACTGCTATCTCAAGCCCTGGAAGATCTCAGGAGTCACAGAATCTATCCATGAGTCCCTGAAGGCAATCAAGTTGTATATTGTACCTGCTCTTTCTAACCATGTTTGTCGTGTGAAACAATAAAATTGTTTATGAGGATATAAAATGTATTAAACAAGACAGCGCTGAATTATGCATTGTGGGGTGGCTTTCTTTTACCAGCCTTTGGCTGGTAGCAGGAAGGTAGGTAAGAAAATTCAGCAAGCCTATGGAACTTAAATCATTCCACAGGAACTGAAACAGATGTTAGGCCCTATGCAGTCTGCATGCATCCAGCAAGGCAGAAAGATTAATGCCTTTATTTCACACCAGCCCTGATTCAGTCACTTAAAATCAACACAGATCAGTTTTCCTCAGCCAACATTCAGCATCTTTCTAGAGTAAAGGCAAGGAGGATCAATCATTTTGAGAGCAGTCTGCAGATAAAACATATCAGAGTTAAATATCTACTATAAAGATTACACAATTTTGTGTAAAACGTACCAAAATAGAATTCTGGTACTGAAATGAGTTTCAAATACAACATTACATATCTGTTTTCTCAGAAAGCTCCATGGAGTTGAGATTGGGGCATTAACAGCTGAAAGTACAAAAGGTAATAGGCTTCTTGCACCATATAATTCTTCACGGGAAGACAGTCTGACCCTTGCTGTTCTTACTGTTTATGGATTTCTTGGTGTAATTTTCTGTTTGAGAGAGCTTAACTGTGAACTACAGTTTGTGGGTACTGTGTAATTCCACTGCTAGATAACAGCTACTTCAGAGCATATGAGAAGAAGGAAAGAAGTAAGTCTTAGAATGTCTAATATTTATCCTTTATTTTAGAGCATATGGCTAAGGGGTTGATTGCTTAAACACAGAAAAACAGAGAAATTGAAAATAGCAAATTCTTCCAAGGAACCTGTGTAAACTCTTCCTGCACAGAATTCATCAGGATGTTAATTGAGAGCTACCAGGTAAATAGTCTTCAATTTAAGAAAACCTCGGTAATGAAGTGACTTTCTCACTTCAGCCAGGGGCACATTCCTTGTGCCTTGTTTCTGTTGCATATGGATTATTCAGTGTGCTATCTGTGGCTGCTGGGGCCCTGTCTGTGCCCGCAGAGCCAGAAGGATACAAGCTTTGCACGCCAACTCTTGCAGTCCATGAAGGCGGCTGAACTTCAAAGGTTTGCAACAGATAACGTGTTTACATGATGCTGTTCTAACTATCCTTTGTTTTACTTCTCTGCTGGCACATAGGCCTTATCAAGAAGCGTAACAACTCCCTTTGTACTGGTGAAAAGCCCAGCAACTAAGACTTAGTCAAACACCACACATAACTCCTCCCCCCACAGAAATAAAAAAGATCTTTCCTTCTCAAGAATATGAAACACAGCCACATTCTTCAAGTTGCAGCCAGCTTACAGCACTCACAGGACAGTCTCACGCAGGCATTAGTTCATGACAGATGACAGCCTTCCTTGCAAGCAGTTCAGCAATTAGTTCACGTAATTTGGCAAGGAGAGAGAAGTAATACTGGGCTCTAAAGTATCTACTTATCCCAAATTCATTTGATTGTGGTAGCCAGCTCTGAGTTACAGTCCACAGCCACCCACATAAAAGAATCAAGCTCCATTTCTGTGTTGTCTATACTATGTCAAACCAGTATATGTCAAACCAGAAGCATCCCCAGTGTGACTGGCACACAAGCTCCTCATCACAGCAAAGTCACAGGCAGTATCAAGAAGTTCAGAGTTGCCAGGCCAGGCCAAGGCCTGTGCACCAGCCCCTCTGCAGAGAAAAGGATACAACCCCCTGCTACTGCAGAGAGAAGTCACTGTGACATTTCCTGCACCATCTGTGTTAAACAGGCAGGACAGAAGGGCAGTGATGTGTAAGATAATATTGGCAGAACAGCTGGAGCTAGTGAGGCATCTCCTGTATTAGTTCCATGCTCTGCCCCTACACCACTTGGCCATGGTCTGCCTGTACTCTGCAGACCCTCTCTTCCGGCAGTAGAAAGGGTAGAAAGACCTGCTCTGCAATAACATCCACCCACTTTCTCTCCTCGGACAAGTGGCAGGTCAGCACTGTGGCAAATGCTTGACTGGAAGCTCTCGAAGAGAAAGGCAAAAAAAGGAGGAGTCCCAATGCTACTTCAGACTGTTGAAGGCCATGATGAAACCTTTGTTCTCCCCATCCCTCAAGCCTTGTTTCAGGTCCTGAACATCTGTCAAGTAAAGATCAGTGAAGGGACATCCATGCTCCACACAAGGCTCCTTCCTACATCCCACCAACTCTTGTCTGAAATTGCTTGGTGGCCTGGTATTTGATGGTACTGGGAAGTTTGGTGGGGGTAGAGTGGGATGCAAAACTTAGGTGCATCCTCCTGGCATGCAACAAGGGAAGTTGCTTTGTTTTTTAAAATTAGCACCAGCCAGTCTCCATTTAGTGAACTGACAGTGCCTATTTTATCGTGTTAGACACAGAGCTTCCTGCAGAAGCAAGTTTTAGTCACTGACCCAACCTCTGGATAAAAGACCAAACTGTTCCTCAAGGAATAGAAACAGTAAATCTCTCTGCCACATTTCATTCTCTGCTCAAGCTGAGTCCTGCATCAGTGACTGCACAATGTCAAGATGCAACATAAAGTATCTGGCTCCATGCTGAACTAATGCTTTGGCTCAGTACTTCATTTTCACAAGAAATGAAAAACAAATAGACATGGAAGATTACTGAAAGAACAGGTCACTAGCCAGGGTGACTGGGCTACACTAGACTGACTGCTTCCTACAGGCCATTCAAGTTTCCTAAGGTTAGCTGGAGTACTGTTCTTCCCTTTCTCACACTAAGAGAGTGTTTGATTTTGCTTGTGATGTGGTAAATGTGTCCTTCCTCCTGGAGGTATTTGCCCTTTGGGGAAAGGGATCAAAGCATGCAATCCTATTTGTAAAGCACTGAGATACGTGCAAAAAAGTGTTATATGCAGACTATTAAGAGGCTGTCTGTCAGTATTAATTTCAGAATAGCCTGTGTGTAGGAGAAAATAAAGTAAGTGTGTGATCCTAAATATAAATAAAATCAGTATGGTGGTCCTAAAGGAGAACATGAAAAATGTAAACTCAGAATCTGAAGGTTAGGGTTGAAAAGACTTTCTTTTCATTTATGTTTAGCAGCCTTGAAAGTAGAAATTCTCCCCCATCTCACGTGGCTACCTCTCCCACAGATCAGGTCTTTGGTAGCTCTCCAGTTTCACATCTATATTTATCTAGTGATCGGTGGGCAAAATTTATTGAACTGCCACATTTAGCAGCAAAGAACTAAGGCTGAGAATTAAGAGATCAAGTAACTATGAAAACTTCTGGTATGTGGCTGAAATGAAAGCAGTTCCTAAATAAACTAGCAGTTCCTGCAGTTTGACCATTCAGATTCATTCGTCTTCCACTGGTATTTAATGAAAACCTCTCTAGGAATGCTGCTGCATTGCTCAAGCTGGCTTGCAAATCTGGCCAGCTGTTTGGGGTGTACTTGTATGAGGGCTGTACTTGTCTAAGGCAAGTCTGGTTGAATCACTGCCACCAATCCAAATCTGTGGGCCTTGGACACGTCCCATGCTGAGATCTCCTGACTGCACAGTGATTAGCCAGACAGCGCTCAATATTTAAGTATCAACTCACTCTCACAATGCAACAAAGACAGCAGCAGCAACACTGACCAAACTTCAGCAAAATCTTGTGTTATTTCTTATATTTGGCAGAATTGCAGTTTGGCAGCTAAACTGTGTCCAGCTTTGCCCTGCTGAGTTTCACATTCTCTGCTTTGGCATAAAGACCCTTTCCTCCTGGAAACTGGGCAAGGTCTCTTCTGCTCTAAGATCACCAGGCCACACTGGCCATCAGCTGCTAAGCTCTGTTATTATCTTTGCTTTTAAAGCACTCTGGACAACCACAATGCTGCACAAAACATACCCATTTATTTAGCCAAATGACATTAGCTCTGCCTATTACATTGATGCGGCCAAACTGACAATTTTATTGATCCAGGTAGCCTGTTCCATGTCCCCTCTTCATTATTTTTCATTTGTCCAATTAAAGTAAAAGGAGAGAAGAAAAATAGACTGTGACAGGACCCTGGATCAGCTGGAGTATTCATGTGGAACTACTCCCCACCTTTTCTTTCAAATGAGCACATCAAAGTACACCAACAAGCTCTCAATCTCTAAACTGGGAGATGTTCTAGTTTATTAGTCTCTAAAGCTCTCTCTTCAAATAGATGAAAAACTGAGATGTGCTGGGTAAGGCAGTCAGTAAAAAGAGTTTCAGAGCAAATTCTCCCTTTCTTATCACTCTGTCCTTGTGGAAAGAGAGAGGAACTCGCTCTTCTGTTGGAGTTTCCCAACCCATGTTGTTGCTCTTTCCTGCTAAAGGTTTTCTAACTAAAGAATAGACTTTGTTGTTGTTGTTCCAAGAGAAAATACAGACAAGCAGGCAGCTCTTCCTCACTGCTACTCTGTTACAACACACCTCATCAGAAACAAAGGGGACAAAACTAAGCAGCTGTACCCTTTGCTGCATAACACCTGCATCTGGTACCACTTGAATCTACTAAAAAAAAAAAACAAATAGAAAAACAAGAACAGTGTACAAGAACTAGTACAGCTCAGCTGATGTGCCAAACCTGCATTACTGCAGTACATCCAAGATAATGACTTTTCTTGCAGCCAAGGGTAAGTAAAAAGTCATTTAGCATAAACAGGAGATCTGGGAACAGTGAGCTTGCTTAATTTAATTCAGAGTGTTAAACCTGGATTTTTTTTTTTTGTCATATTTGATGCACAACTTAAAAATAAGCCACAAAGAGCTGTGAAGATGACATTCTTCTTCCTTTTGCAAAAAAAAAAAAAGCTAGAGAGAAGGCAGCTGCCAATAAGGTTGCATTTGTTTTAGTCACATAAATAATATCTTCCATAACCTCCGTTTCTTGATGTCAACAAATCAGAGAAACTGAGATAACAGCAGGTCTGCATGAGCCCAGAGGTAACGTTGGGTCTGCAGTGATGGACTGCTGAGCAGTTGGACAGATGGCCTTAAAACCTGTGCAGTGGCTCAGCTCATTCTGAATGGCTGCTCTTTACTGTACAGTGTAAATGGTATGTGGTGACTACACTGTGCAGGAATTAGAGGGGCATGGTTTGCATAACAGCTCTGTTGTTTTGTTTGTTTGTTTTTAAATGAGATGTGTAAACCTGTAATCCAAACGTTTTTAACAAGCTCTCCCTTTTTATAGCTTCCTTTCCCATCTGCCAACGTGTTTTATGTCTACATGCTTTGAGAATTTTCATGGTTGTTGCATTCAATAGCTTCAACAGCAATTGTGGGGTTGTTTGATGTTTATAGATATATTCAATTAGTTGGCATGGGAATGGCTTTGGTTCCTAATTTGTTCCATTTCTGTCTTCTCCAGTACATTTCCACTGAGATCAGGATTCCAGAAGTCCAGAGTCAAACTGCACAAGCAAGTCAATGTCAGATGCCGAACCCAAACAGATGAAACAAAAGTGCTTTTTGAATAACAAAGATAGATTTTTTTAATTAATATCAGCTATGCAACACTCCTCTATCTCTCTTATCTCCCCACCATCCAAATAGGACATCTGAGATGGTGTACGTTGGCTAGGCTCTTTTCTCTCATTTGGAATCATTTCACAGCTTTGTAAAACGGGCATCCAGCAGGCAAAAAAATTACCCAGAAGGTTTCCTATTCAAAGGCAAGTTCAGTTACAATGGTTAATCTTAGGCCCCCACCCTCTGTCTCTCAAGCAATACTGCCATTCAAGGTGCAGGTGAGAAATCAGTGTAATTAGTACATATTTCCCAGTGGTAGCTGAACTGACCTACCTTGTACGTGCCATTTTTCCTCCTTGATCCAAGAGCAGAGCAGCGTCTTGGATTCAGCAGCATAAAGGGAAGATCAAGTCAATTAGTGGCGAGAGGAAAAAAGAGCAGTTCCTCTTGCATGTAAGAAAGGGAGAGCAAGTACTGCACAGATTAGGTGGCTCATTACATTCTTTTTCATCTTAGATTTTAAAAGGCAGTAAAAAAATGCTAAAATATCATCAGAAATATTTGCTGTGAGTCTCTGCAGTCAAGCCAGTCTAAATGCAACAAAGAAGTATTAGAAATCCCACACGAAGCCCAGGTGCCCAACAATTCCTCATCAGAGAACCGAAATGCTTCACATGGCATTTAGAATGTCACAGGCATCAGAGATCTGCCCTTTGGAGATGATATAAGGCATCAGAACATCTCATTATCCTTTACACTAGAAAAATCCAAACATTCACTGTACTACTGCTAGATGTAGCCTCAGTTGCAAAGGGCCCCAATCACAAATGATTTGTTCTTTCAGAAAGAAAACCTCGAATATGAAGAACACTCTTCTCCTGCTGAGTTGCCTACACAGAAGTAAACAAAGCCCAATCCTTTTCACACAGGCAAATCATCAAATGTGTGGATTAAGCACAGATTAATCACTATCCCTCTGAGCATACTGGCAACACTGCACATTTCTTTGGCACAGAAAAAAACCCAGTCATTTCCAAATGAAATTGCTGTCTCCACCCTGAATGGAACTAAAAGTGATTGAGTTAATATGGTGTACAGTGGATTATGGCACGTCCATTGAGCAATAGTAGCCAAGGCCTCATGCGCCCTTAACCCATTGCAAATGCAAAGTAAAACAACTTCCACATGGTTTAAGTTGAAATCATGTACTAAGTTACCATTTATCACCAGCACTTCAGTAATACTTCACATGCATTCTTCTCCTCTTGCAAACACAGTCCTTCACACACAGTACCTCAAACATTTGTTATCACAGGAATGTAGATTTAGGGAGGCAGCACTGAAGTTGTTTACATGGAAATTTGAACAGGCCATGCAGAATAAGAATCTCAGTGCCTTGGGAAGTTTTTAACTGCAGCATAAACCAAATGCAATTTTCATGTAGTGCATGAATGATGGCACTTCCAGAAGGACAACATCCCCGTTATCACGGCAAAGTGCTGTTTGCCCTTGAAGGGAGGGGAATGCCAGCTCCTCCATCAAAGGACTACACTCCCTGCAGCACAAGCTCTTCCCTTAGCATTCTCTCACCTAAGAACTGACCAGACTTGAACCTGTATTGCCTCGCAAAAGTTAGCAGAATCACAGCCTGTGGCAGCCAGCCAGCAGGCCAAGCAAAACACTGCTCTGATCTCTGCAGTCTTTTTAACCTCCCTGCCTGGTTGCCTTTGAGCTGGATCCTCAACTCCAGTGACATCTTCAAAGAGACCAACAGCTGCAAGATCTTGCACTGCTTGTGACAACAGACTGGCACTTAAATGGCTGTGAAATCTCACTGCATCAGGACAGGACACAGATATTACAGACCAACAGGGAGATGTGTCCTGGAATGCACAAATAAGACACACAAAAGGAATACCACATTTGCTGATGTTAAATGGCAGTCTCCCAAAGTGTCACCCCTCTTTTCCTTCACCTGTGCAAGTCCCAGACAGATAAAATAGCTTTCTGTAAGGTCACTAGACAGGAAGAGAGCAAACCAACAGGCAGTGTTTCTAAGTAATCCTGACTTAATTCATTCAAAGCACAGCTTCATGTTTATATCATGTCCATTATCCTTGGGTTGGAAGACATCTCCCTAGAGCACAAAGTCTTTGGGATTCTAGATTAAAGCCAGGGGTAGCACGGTAGAAAGCAAGGAACACAGACTTCACAAGAGGAATTCCATAAGCACACGTTTCACACAATACACACAGAGATTTACTGCCCAGGTTTCATGAACCCCAGCTCTCCAACACGCAGCCCCCTGAGCCCTGTGACAATGCTAAGGAAGAGCAGGAAGAGCTAGACCTGTACAAAGGTTTCAGCAGGTACACGTTCTGCCCACTGCACTGCCTGTAGCCACTGAGGCAGAACTGGGCAGTGAGATTGGCCAGCAGTAAATGGTGTGGAATGGCAAAGGGGCCCATTCTAACAAACCTGAGCTAACACAGGCACTGTGGAAGTGCGAGGACAAAGGAAGCCTGACGTACTGTGGGAGTCCTGGGTGAGGTGGAGGATGGGAGAAGCAGTGTGACACGTACCTAAGAAACACCTGGGACCCAACAGTCTGGGTGGCAGAAGCAGTGTGAGGGCTCTGAGGGTTTTCTTCTGTTTTGTTGTTAACACAGGTGCTTATCATCTACAGACAGTTGTACTTTCAATGGTACAGGCTTCTGCACATCAGCCCTCTTACAGCAGGGATAACCTGGACCTGCCTAAACTGCTGAAAGGAGCAACACAGGAGAGGCAATCTGCTCAAAAAAGCAGACTGCTGTCTAGACTTGGACTGTGAAGCAAATTCTGCTTCAGCTTTACCAAGAACAGCCAGGTCATCAGAAAACAAATGAGAAAAACAGAGGTGGGGTCACAGGCTGAAACTAGAGAAGGAGGGGTCTGGGCCAACAGCAGCTGCACACAGCCATTGAAAGCACTCTCCTCTCTCAGGTATTTTCTGTGCCCAGCAGCTGGGAGCAATCAGAGGCGTGATCTCTGCCTTTGGTAAGAACTAGGCATGAGCATGTGCATCTGAGAAGTGGGACAAGAGATTTCAGGGTAAACTGAATAACTCTGCTGTAGATGCTCCTCAGATTCAACAACTTGAGAGACCCAAGATGGAAAGTATAAAACCCCAGTTAGCTCTGCAGTCTAACTGCAGTAGGGGAGCTGTGTAAATTGAGAGACATTCAACTTATTTTTTTTTTTCAGCTTAGCAAAAAAGAACTCCCAGCACGGATGGTTCAGATGCACTTGATCCCCCCTTAACTGTCAGCGTAGGGTGGTGCTCCAAGCTAAGGACTCTCCCTACTGACCCAGGTGTTAACTGGCACCAAGCTAGGAAGAAATCCCACAGGGAAGTTCTTCCTTCACCTAAAAGACTAGTGAAAACCCCACTTGCTAGACTACACAAAGAATGCAAGGATAAGCCTGAGTGATACAAAATCACTGCACAGCCAAAACATGCCAGACATTGCTTGCTAAAATTGCTTCTGCAGTTGTTAAATCAACAGAGGAGCTCACTTCACACCTGCTGCAGTTTAATTGGTTTGGCCACAGGTGAACAGGCTGTATACAACATTCTACATATTCTGGTGTAGCCGTAGTGCTTTCCTTTTGCTGCAGCAGGTCTAGAAAGAGAAATACAGAACTGAGATTATCACAAGGTGTTGGTACAGAGAGGTCTATCCACATTCCACTTGTCAGCTCTGCTAGGACAAGGGGCTGGCCACTGTTTTCCTCTTTCCCTCAGACCACTGGTTGCATTTGCATTACTGCCTCACATAACGCAACAGTCTTTACTCCTCCACAGTTCAGTTAACTCCACCCTAAAAATTTTTCTCCTAATGTTGAGGCAAACTTAATCACTCATCAAGCCAAGCATGCCTGAGGCATGCCCTTCCTGCACCGCCCTTTAAACATGGAAGCAGTCACACAGTAAAATCTAAAGAGTCATTGAAAAAATTCTTCAAGTCTTATCTTCGGTGCACTGCCCACCAGATATATGCAAATGGTTGGACAGATCATGCTGTTCCAACACGGGTCACTCCCCAAGTTGCAATTTTTTTTTCCTTCCCCTTCTGCTGTTATCCTGCATTCCTCTGACATCTTGTATCCCTCTCCTATTTTTTAATAATTGCTTAAAGGTCTTTAAACAATTATTTAAATTATTAAGTTCCTTAACATTTTGTTACATACACAGTAGAGTCTCAGGTCTGATTGGAGCCCTTAGACACAATGATACAAAATAATAATAATAATAGCTGCAGAGCTGTGGTAATACTCCCCAGTTGTGATGGGCATGCTGGAAGGATTACTTGATGTTTATAAAGCTTTTTTGAGACTCTTAGATGAAAGTCAAGCTAGTGATGCACAGGATTTATTATTCTATTCACCACTTCAGTATCCAAGGCTAGCATCTATTCTAGTTGAAAAAGATTTTTACTGTATTGTAAAATGGAAACAAAATGAAATATATACAGTGCATGGTGCTTTATATATAAGGCACTGGCAGTACAGAAACAGAATTTCATTATTGAAATGGATGTAGCTGAAGCTGTTACACACAGTAGGTAAAAGACCAGATTCAGTGACCTCTTATTCCATTTAATCAAAATTGTTAGTATATGGTTTTCCAAAGGCCAAAGAAAATTCTGGGTTTTTTTTTCTTCTTTTCTTTATTACATATTTCATCACTTTGTAATAAACCTTTGTAGTTGCTTATGATGTGAATCTCAAGCAGACTTGACCAGCAATAAAATGAAAATAAAGTGTATGTAGGTTCAACAAACAAAGCCACCATTCTTCTGTAATACTCTGTGCATTTAACCACCAGATCAGAACCATTCAAGAAGGCTGCACTCCCTCTTCCTCATCACAAGTTTCTGCTCATTTCACAGCACCCCCCCACTGCTCTATTGAGATGCAGGGCCCTTGCAAGTTCCCCCCTCCTCCAGTTCTGTGCTTGCTGAGCACAGAGGGTACACGATGCTGTTTTAATGGTGCTAGTTATGCTATATGGGGTCTTGCTGTTTCTAGGAATAGACATGCTCAGACATCAATTAACATCTAATTGCGGGAATTAATCTTGTTCATCTGCCTCAGACACCACAGAGATCAAACCAAGCCTATTTGCAGCTCTGTTTTTAATTTAGTGGAATTATAGTTTTTTTTCATCCAGTGAAAAATAATTAAGTGACATGCTGTCCAGAGAATGCACAGTTCAGGGATCTGGGTGTTTATGAAGAAATGAACCAAGCAGGAAAAGATCACAACTGTTTGTGCCAAAGTATCTTTGTTACTGCCAGTCTTTCCTCTCTTCACACGTTCTCACCAGTATTTCTCTTCACACCTTCCTGCTTGAGTGATCCTCAGGGAAGCAGCGAAAATTATGAGAGTAGCTAGGGAAGGAGTTGAATTTACCATCCCAGCGAATAATCCCCAATTCTCAGGGTCAGCCTGTGCAAAAGGGCAAAACACGCATGGAAAGAAGATAAAACAAGGAAGTGGAAGGAAAGGATTTAAGAACACCACCAACCATCGGGGGAAAAAAACCCCAAAAAAACCAAAATAAACAAGCCAAATATTTTTGCAGCCCTCCCTTAAAGCGGTCACCCATCTTCTTTCTTACTTGCTGAAGTCATTGCAGGCCACAGACAAGGGTTTGGACTGCAGCTTGCAAGTTTTTATACTGAATGAAGCAAAGCAGCTTTCAGCAGACAGCTCCCAGTCTTAAGATACTGCTCCAGGGTCCTACATACATGAGCAAGGAAGACTTGAGCTTGGCCAGTGAATTAGGGTAGAAACAGGTTGGATTATTTAGCAGGAAAAGAACAGAGTCCTACATAACCTGGAGTGAACCTGCAACAGAAGCTGTCAGAAAGCTGAGCTCTAAAGGGCTGTGTGACAGAAATCAGACATGAGACTACACTCTGTGACTGGGTCACAACACCTTCTACAGCAAACCTAAAGCAGCTGAAGCAAGCGTTACGTCCACCTACAACACAGACTGCTGACCTTTATGGAAAGGTCTTTGATGACTCGTTTGGTTTTCAGAAAGAAGCAAACCATTCTTTTCTCATCCCTAGGTTAAATTGGCAAAGTCCTAGGTTAAGTTCCAAGGTCAATTGGCATGACGTGTAGCTTCACTCATTTTTACTGCCTGTGTCAGTCCAATTATTCTCTTAGCTCCTCACCACCAGTGACCAGAATTGATCTCACCTAAGGCTGTCACCCCTTTCCTTCCTTCTTCTGTCATTTGTTAAATACAGTGTTCCAGTAATAATACAAAACCCTTCCTTGTGCTTCCTTTTGCTAAAGGACAATGTGGAACATTCCCACTTTCTACTAGCTCAAACTCCCTCCAGAAATGCAGCTTGAGGAAAAGGTGGTGTGAAGCTTTCTGGAACGTTTTTACTATAGGTCACTCCCTATGTGAGGAGCACATTTGGAGGGGATGAACACCAATCATCCCCACACCCATAGAAATTTCATAATTTACCAAAAATTAAAAAGAGTGTGGGAGAAGCACCACCATTCCTTCCGCTCTCATAGATTTTCAAAAATCCCACTTTTTCATTTTAAGAGAGGAATGGTTCGCAGAGCTTTGGCAACCAGACCTATCATTCCTACATTGGATTGTAGTTCTACACAGAAGGAATTTCTGATTCCTGTAGAAGAGGAAGATGCTCAAAAACAAGACTTGGTTTGGTGACACTTTCCTAGGAACAGGTCAAATTTACACATCTTTATGTGTGAGTGAAAGGCAGAGACAGACTGTTGGTAGCAACGTGTTCTAAGAAGTAAGAAAAAAAAAACAAAACCGCAAAATCCATTTATTCAGTGCACATCATTAGTTAATTTATATTCCTACCAAGCAGCAATAAACATCCTTCTGCTGCTTCCCATTCCCTTTCCCCCCCAGCTTTTCCATTAGGAGCTCAGCTGGAGGCAAGGAAGGAGTGGGAGAGCAGGGAAACAGAGAACCTAATTCCATGTACCTAATTCTCTGAAAATACTGATACATAATTCTGGCAATGTAGGTTACCTTGACTTACGACCTTTGTGCCCCCTGCAGTCCTTACTCACTGCTGACAGCAGAGCTCCAAACTACTAACACCACAACTCAACAGTTTGACTTGCTTGACACTTCCTCTACTACATTATTTCTGGAGTTTTACCCTCTTTTTCCTAATTGCATCTGCCCAAATCAACAATAATCCATACCATTACAATCCAGTACTTTTATGAAGCAAGAGAAAGTAATGCTATCAGTGAGAGAGCTGAAAGAACCGATTTTATACTGTTCCATCCTACCCTACAGTAAACACACTTTCTTTAGGAGACAGATATTGCAATAAAACAAGAACATAAAGAAAAGTGAACCCCTTCCAGCACAAAGGTCTTAATTCTCTGTCCAGATGAAACCCCCAGAAAACACATAAAGCAAGGACCATTCTAATTGGATGGTATTTACCTCACTTGCAAATTATACAGAATTTTCTAGTGTGAAAAAGCACTTGCTATCAAGTGCTAAATATATCCTATGGCACAGAAGAAAAGAAAGAACAGAGAATTAAAACTCTCAGATAGAGAGAGTAACCTTAATGTAAACCCTAAGATAAAAACCAGTACTTTAAAAAGTGAGCTATGCTCAAACACAAATGTTCTCACACTCAGAGATCTCCTTTCTTACAGACCTCAGAGGCACAGGCAGTGACACCCCGATTCCAAAGCATTCCATTTACTTCTCCAGAGTAACACACCTGAACTCAACAATAACAAACAGGTAAAGTGGTGCAAACATGAGAAAAGAAATCAAATAGCTAAACACAACAGTGTTTTGGGTATCATCCCCCAGGCATGGAAGTAATGCTGAAGCATACCAGCACTTTACATAGTTTTTGTAGATAACAGCCAAGATTTTCCTGAGTAGGAGGAAAGAGTGTTTAGATGAAAGACTGGAGTATCCCATTTCTGACTTGAACTGCAAAGCAAATCAAAATGTGGCTTGCATTCCTACCTCAGTTTGTCATTTATATAATCATGATGATAATATTCAGCATCTTTAAAAATATATTACTATCTGTGTTTGATAAATGCAACATTAATTTTATTCATGCTAGTCACTTCCATTTTACTCATTAGCTCTACTTGAAGACATCACAGCTTTATTAGAGAAACCAAAACTCCTTCATAAATTTCAATTACCTAGTACATATCATTATTACTATTATTTTATTAACTATTGTGTAATTGCCTGTTGTGCATACAATTACAAAGTTAATAAATGCAAATCCAACTTTGGAAGTTCTTTCTGTAACTTGTGTTTGCATAGCTGGCACACATGTGTGCTTACATAATTATTTCATTAGCTTTAAAATCTCCATCCTGAAATTTTCACTGTGCTTACACGTAGTAGTGTGATTTAGACATTAAAACATTATTATTTTGTGATATTACTTACTTCCAAAGCAGCCTTTGTGTCACTGAAAAAAAAAACCAAAACCAAATCAGCTTATGATTCAGATGTATGCAGAAATATCCATATTTACAGAAATAGAGGACAAAGAGGACCAGATTTTTTTTTAAGAGGATAACAAAGACAGCCACCTAGTTGGGTCTTGGGCATAATGTATGAAGATCCCAAATTACTAATCAACAGATTTCACTCAGCTGTTGCCTATTGATGGCAATGACCTGCCATTATAGAACACCTGAGGACTTAAAAAATACACCTGAAAGGAGGCAGTATTCAGTTTTGAGCATTACTCCAGTGGCCGTTATTAATTGGTAAAATAACTATGTGTTCCCTGAGGCAGGGATCAGAACTGTGGACTCTCAGGTGACTGAAGTACTTCATGTGGGGGCTAAATTTCCTTTTCCCGTGTATTATTTTGTGCATGATGACATAGCTTCAGTAACACAGGTAACAAGTACTGTGACACTCTCCCAGTAAACTGCAGGCTTAGATTTCTGGGAGAGAGATGTGACTTTGAAAGTTGTGAGGTTGCAAAGAAGACAATCTCTCACTTTCTGCACAGTTTCTCTGACAAGGTGTTATATACCAAGATGACACCTTCATCTCTTCTCCCACAATGAGAATACATTAAGGAAGAAATAAAAGCTCCCTTCTCTTTGCAAGCATCTCTACTCTGTAAAGAACTCCAAACAATATCCTAAATGTTTCCTAATTAAACACTTGAACTCTAAAGAGAGACGTGATGGGTGATGAACCCTTCCGCTCTCGATTTCCTGCTGGTGGATCACTGTTCTGGAAACACTATTCTGGAAGTAATTTCAAAGCATCTTCAAAACACTCTTCTTGAAATCATTTTGATGTACCCAGCTTTTCCTCATTCACAAAACACAAGTGGGATTTGATGCAAGTTTCAGATTCAGCTCCAGGGAGAGGTGATTAAAAAATAAAGCATTCTGGCATTTAAAGTGCTGTACTTCATTCTGCTGAATTGTTTTTGGTATCTAGCTCTTAAAAACTGACATAATGAAGCTGGATTTATTTGCCTTCCTCAAACGTAACAAACATCTGAAGGTAAACACAGCAAGTTAAAAGGAAAAAAAAGCGTGTGTGGGGAAGGATGCAAAACTAAATTGATGGAAAGCTGAAAGCAGTTGTAATATTACAATAAAACCAGAGATTTCAGGTCGGACTATAGTAGTTTTAGCTGGGCAAGAACAAGCAGGTACAGTACAGACCCATACCCTCCTTGGGGCTTGACACCCACATATCTGTGATGCAAGTCAGGCCCCATGAACTGGACAGGAAATTATGGAACCACGACGGGAAAAGGCAGGAAAACAAAAGGCAGAAACCTGAACGAATCGCGGGGCATCTCTTGTAAATAAACATAACAACGATGGAATTTACTGTCAAACCAAATTATACAAATGAGAGGTCGTGAGACGCAGCTGCAGGGCGGCCTGGATTGATCGCTCCAAACGGAGCGGGCGGAGGGCACGTCTGGCACACAGGGCACAAGAGCAGCTCCACACCCACGGCTGGGGATGGGCAGCCTCGGGGCAGCCGCGGCCACAGCGTGGCTTCAACAGGTACGGGGGTGCGGGCGGGCACCGCCAGGGCGAGGGAAAGCCGAGTCTCTCCTTCACCCCAGAGAGCACACAAGGCCAAAAAGGAGCCCCAGCGACACCTCCCTGGCCCGGCGGTCTCCGGCTCCCTCTGCCGGCGCTGCCGTGGCCGGCGCTCCATGCCCCGGGCCCGGGCTGCGGCCCCTCGGCCCTGCGGCCTCTCCCGCCCCGCACCGCCCCCTCGGGCAGAGACGCTCCGGGTGCGGCTCCTGGGAGAGGAGAGAGAGCCCTGGAGCCGTGGGCGAGGGGAAAAGCCCGTGGCGATGTGCGCGGCGGGAGGCGGGTCGGAGCCCTGGTGTGGAGAGAGCCCCGAGGAGGGAGCGCTCCGCCTCTCCCGGGGCTGCGGCTCTCCAGGAATCTCCGCCGTGAGGCTGCGGGAGGTGCCTCTCCACGGGAATCCCGGTCCTTCTGCCTCGAGAAAGCCTTGTGAGAGGTGCTGTGTGTTGCCTTTCACGGCGTTATCTGATCAGAGCAAGGCGCCTCTCCGCGGGACAGATAAACCGCCTGTCTTGTAATGAGTATTCTCCTTTTAAATTTGAATGGACTCCTTCAACAGAATAAGTTGGTTTTATCGTTTGTTCTGTCTGTACAAAACACACCAGATTTGTTGCTAGAGATAAAACTACAGCAAAGGACAGCGTTTAACAAAGATATCAAAGGGTTTCTCACAAAGCAACGGCTCAATACACACTTCATGTTATTGATGCTAAGGGAAGAAATAGATGGCGATTTTAGATCATCCATCTCCAGAGGGAAAAAGACTTTCTCCAGTAGTTTTTAATGTAAAATTTCATCCTGCACCCAAAAAGCTCGAATTGGTTCTTTCAGCCTTTCAGCTGTGTTTTACTAAGGATCCTAGAACAAAATAGTAAACTCTTAAATAAATGATTGTGTTAAGTTCACAATGGCTGGTGGTTATGTAGATATCAGAATGCATTAAGTAGTTTGTAAGTTGCTTTCCTTTCACTCTTACCTTACCCAGCATTTTGGCAGCATTTGATTGGGATACTCTACAACAAATTATATGAAAGAAGCAAACCCAGATACTGCCTCAGCTTCCCTAACAGCGTGAAGCTCACAGTGTAGCTAAGGTAAATCTTCCTTTGAGGTCTTGGCCAGACAAACTGTTAAATTTAACTCACCTGCTTTTGTTTTTTAATAAAATTGTCTTTAAAATGTATGTGGCACATTGGAGGGGACAAAGTGTACAAGGACAGAAAGTGCGTTGTCAGCCAAATAAGCAGCTAAATGCAATAAATAAGTAATGAGAGGAAGCAGGAGGCCCTGAAAAATGGGCCCATAAAGATGTGGGAATGCCCAGGAGAGCAGTCTTGTTAAAGAGCAGACACTACAGCTTTGCTCCCAGGCAGCCACCCAAAACAGGGGATGTGGAAGAGATAGCTACCACTGCTCAGGGCAGATGCAGTAAGACTCCAAATGCAGGCACTTCCAGGGCTAGAATATTAATGCTTTACATAGTCAGACAGGTCCTAATTGCAGGTCACAAGGGAAAGGAGAATCAGTTTCTACTTGCAACGTCCTAGGGGGATCAGTCAGTCTGTCATTTCGGTTCACTAAAAATTTAGGGCATTGTTCAGAAAAGACTGAAGCCAATTCAGGGAGATTGGGAATTGTTCCCTCTTCTTTGTTTGCCTTCCTCCAAGATGGGAAGGGCAACACTCACCTTTCCCTAATGCCATGTGGCCAGCATTTGTTGGAAAGTGACACTGTTGTGAAACTGTTAAATCCGAGTTGTTGCCATTATTCCCAAGTGTTTCCCAGATTTGTTACATAGCAAGGAACATTATTAACTACCCACATCACCGTGTGCCCTTGGTTTCACAGTTTTCCATTTAAAGAGATGGAGGCTGGGGAAGATACTTTCAAATAGAGAAGCTGTAAATTTGATTTTCAGAGGTGCTGAGATTTCTTAACTACCAGTGAAATGAATTGGAGGGGCATTTTTTCAGCATTGCTGAAAATTAGGGTGGTTTTATTCAGGTATTGCATCCATTTAAAAATAAAAGCCTTGTTTCTGCACCCAGGTTGAAGATTTTGGCTGTGAGTTTTAGCAAGCATCAGTCTAAGGCCAAGTGCAAGATCCATGTGGAACATGGAAAAAAATTCTCATTTCATTCTTCACAAATGTTAAGAGCAGCATTTTTGACTCAGCTTTCCTTTCTCAGTAGCACGTGGTGCTCTGGAGATTACTGGGCCTGCTCTGTTATGTTCATACTTAAGTGGTCATTAACAGAGTTGTCCCCTTTGGGGAGAGGGGCAGGGGGAGAGAGGCCTGAGGATTGATAGCTGAAATGCTATCTGATACTGGCTGTGGAAAGCCCAGAAGAGGAATAAACCTGTAAAAGGAAGATTTCTTTTTTTTACCTTGAAGATGCAAAAGGACCTGTGGTGCATTAATTTTTCATATGGAAAAGATAGAAACAGGTTGCAAGTTTAAATAATTTACTTAGAAGAGGTAACACACTCTCTTTTATCTCTAACTCATTCATTTTTCAAATACAGATGTTTCTGAGAAGCAGACTGCTGCTGGCTCCTGAACAAGTTTGTAGTGGATGTGGTTTTACCAGCTCTGTGGAACCCCAGGTGATAGCCTGGCCTCTAATGCCAACTCATCCCGCCACTGCAAGATCAGGTGAACAGCAGGGAGAGGGACAAGAAAGGCCTCATTTGTCAAATCTTCTGTGGGAAAATGCCCAGGTGAAACCCAATAAAATACCCCTTAAAGCAGCTAAGGCCTTACAATGATATCCTTAGGAATTTGTTCTCAAACCGTCTGGAACTGATATCATTCCTGGACTTCCGCCTATAAGGATTTCTGGGACACTGTTTCAGCCTGTAGTTATTAGGTGATGAGCAAGCTTTGTTGTGCTTTAGTCATCCTGCTTGCTGGGGTTAGGCTGTGTATAAGGAAAAGGAACACCTGCCAGACCTTTTCTGGCAACGTAGCGCAGTATTGAATCTGATGATTATAATTAATACTATGCGTGCAACTGTGCTAAATAGAGAACAAGAACAGAAAATGTTTGAAATGCACAAAAATCATTCAAAATACTTCACAACAGCAGACCGTCTATTTACAAGCAGTCCCACCTTTCAGAGATCTCCATCCAAGTATCAGTGTTGGAAGCCTTTCTTTGCCAAGAATTCACTCTAGTTAGAGACTGAATCAGGGAACAGAATCTCCTGCTGCTTTAAACACCTTTCTCAACAAGAAAGAGCATTGTAGGCATAACAATAATGTGTATTTTTTAAGGCATTGCTGTCATTCTAGGAAAAGCAGCTTTGGAAATGCCAGCACCTTGAGCCTCCCATCGTGTTGGGAAGAGCATTCGTGAAGAAGCTGCAGAAGAGGAGCATCTTAATCTCTGCTGAGTGGTATTGGAGTGTAACCACTCGCAAAGGTCCTTACACCATGCAAGGTCTAGTAAGAAGGATTTAGATTAGTGTCTCTCATCTCTCACTACAGAATGGCCTTTTTAAAAGACAGGTGTAGAAAAATAATTGTTTTCAAAACTCCTCATTACAAAACCATCTGACAGATGGCGGCTGGCAGTGAATGCGGCTGCTTCGACCTAGTTTACGTATCTGAAGAGTAAAGAGTATTCTGCACTTAGAATGAATAGTTAAATCATGCTTATATTACTTGCTAATGATTAGCTTGTAAGAGATGATTATATTAGGCACGAGCTATTTTCCAACAGCTATATGACCTCATGGAACAAGCCCATATCAATCTGATTTTAGATTGCAAATGCTACAGTGCCAAACAGTGATGGCTATTAGTACAGTCCCTCCGTTAAAATTTCTTTACACAAAATACTCAGTCAGTAACTCTGGGTGAGAGATCCGCTTAAAGAAACTATTCTCTGTTCAGAAACAAAATTCAAACTCAGTGGGTAAACAATTTGTTGCAGATAGCTTGGGTAGATCAAGAGCGGCAGGCTGGGCATTCTGTTGCTGTCCTCCTCTGTACCCACAAAAAAATCCTCTTGTTAGGGTGCATGCTGCAGATCAACATAAAGGACAAGCAGAACATCAAGCATTTTCTTTATGGAAAAACTGAACACGATGCTTTTGTCACCTTCTTCCAGTAGACGACATGAAGCTGTGGGCAGGAAATAGGAAACTCTAATAGAACAAAGCTTTTCTAAAGGGCAAGTCAAGCAAGTGCTCTCTAAAATTCCGAAAAGAACAAGCACGCATTTTGCAGGCAAACCTGCTGTCCAGCTGGATCTGTTTACCACCTGCCTTATCTCAAAGGCACAGCTGATGTAATAACAGGGATTTTGATGCTAGTGAATTGCTTAAATATGGCTCATTAAAACCCAGGGCAACTTGGGAAGGTGAAGTATTTGCTGTAAAACACAGTAATGTGAGTATCAGGGACTGACATGCAAGAACTCCCTCATTGCTGGCCATAAAGTGGCCCAATGAGTGAGGGCTGTCTGCATGAGGGGTTTGGAATATGATTTGGTTTCCCTCTGAGACAGGGATTTGAGTGGGATACGGGAAAAAGGGGAATATGTATAAATCAGAGAAGCTGCAGATGAACAACCCAGTCTACATCTATGTCGGTGTCACTGTCACATTAGATGGTAGCCAAGAATTATTCTTCCAGAGTTTTTTATAAGGAGCTGAAGCTTCCAGGCAGTCTGGAGAGATAACTGCTATGGGACTGGGCAATACATAGTGCTTTTCCTATTAAAGAAATGGGATTAGCCTATTGTTTACTGTACCTCCTAACCTTGGTGATTTGAAATCTGTTTCACGGTGACCACGGCTGGCTATGATCCCAGTGCACAGGACCTTCCCGGGAAGGCAGTTGGCTACCCTACAGGGCCTCCAGAAGCCTTGGCAGCAAGATGAAGTAGATACTGATCAGTAGGAATCTTGAAACGATAGTATCTCTGGTCCAATCCTGCCAGCCCTCAGAACACACCTGACTTTTGCACCCTTCAAGGAAGACTCATACTTTTCTACCAGTTCCAGGATAATTGTTTAGTTGTCACAAACATCACAAAGCAAATGTGTATTCACTGAAGCTGGGGCCTTTTAACCAAAATTTTTCTATTAACATTCATTCTGAATCCTTATCCACAAAGGTGAAATGTTGGGCTCATATTGGTTATTGCTTCACATTAAGTAGAACAATTGATTCTTCATGGAAGGGAAGTACTGGCACAGAGGTATCAATCAAAATTCTAGTCTCTAAGCCACAAATGTGTTAGCCCATGGGAACCAGAAAAATGTGTCAAAAGAATCAATGTGCCTTTACCCTTCATTATACAGTAATAAAGAATAATTTATGAATCTGCGTCTGACTTGCTCTTCTCCCTTTTGTCTCCCTGAAGCAGGGCAACAGAACACACACACACCAAGTTATCCAAATCCAGTATCTAAGACAGCAGAAATTTGATTATAATACTATGCTCTGTCAGCTCTCCAGAGATCTTATAACAGTTTGTAATTGCTAATTCAGGCTCAGAAACCCCAGTGAGATAGGCTAAAGCCAGTATTTTCATTTTTAAGTGTGAGTAAACTGAGATCGAATGAGGGGCTGTGGCTCATGGAGTATTGCTTCAGGAAGACATCTTGGAACTGTGGCATTGCTGCATTGGAGCCGACTGGTTTAATGAAGGTTTGTCCCCCAGAGTTCCAGAACAGTGTGCCTGCTTAGTTTAATGGGGTTGGTCACACATGGGCAGTTGCCACCACCAGATAAATCAGAGGAAAATGTAAAATTCCTCTGGCAAAAATTCATATTGTTCCCAAGGCATGCACTAATCTCTTCTATTAAAAACACTGTCTGCCTCTTGCTTAATTGTACTAATATCTTTGAGTCCATTCTTCAGGATATATTGAAAGGAAAAAAGAAAAGAAAGTAATTCTGTGGGCAGGGATGCTGGTGTTCAGGTTCCTTCTACCCAATAGAGAATTGGGATAGTCTATTATTGCTGTTGTAATGAAAATACAGCTCTCCTTCAAAGTCTTTAGAATGACAAAGGAGCTGATTTTATGGTTGGTTACATATTCATTTTAATGGAATTTTCCTTCTCCCCCTCATTAGCCAAGAAGGGGAATGTTTCAGATTACTGCTATCCCCTGCAGTTTTCCGTGTTCTCCTAGGGAGGTGAACATATCCAGGAGGCAAATGAAACCTGCTTTGGTTGTCTCTAAATATTTGAGTACCCAGGATTCCCTTAAAGGATTTTTCATTTATCTGCCTCTCCTTCTGCGTGCACATCTCAGCTGATCTAAGAAACTCATCCTGCTTTTCCACTGAAAATACTCATAGTCACGTATCTGATTTATCACGACAGTGTAGAAGACAAGCACTTTTCCATGCTTAGTTCAAGACACCTTTGCAATCCGTCTTCTTCTTCTGCACCTCCATAGTCACCTGAGCTTTGCAGAGTGGTAATTTGCAGAAACTAATGCCATGAACGTGACCATGCAATCACCTCTCTGTTTTGTGGGATTGGATTATTCAGATTATGGCTTATCTCTAGTATGGCTGCAGTGGGAGACGGGTCTGATACACTTCATATTATCACTTAGGTGCAGAGGTGGAGAGCATGGACTTACCACTTAAAGGGCTGGAAATCATGGAGCTCATCTGTGTTGCGTGGAGCCCCAGCTATAAACCTTGTCAGATTCAAAGTACCTCAGTGCCTGTGCCACCCTGGCAGGACAGGTGGGCCGTCAGGAATAGCGTGCAGGGACAATTTCCAGAGCCACAAGCAGTGAGACCGAGTACAGCTGTGCACAGTAGCTCTGCTCAAGCTGGATCTGAGCTAATGCTGTGCAGAACCACCTGCACGTCTGCTGCTCCCTGCTCCTGGTTCCAGCACTTGTTTGTTCAAGTCCTGGTGGAGACCCAGATACAGCTGCAAACCTAGATCCAGGCTAGCACTGCACTGGATTAATGAAGCTTCTCTCTGGAAGACCAGGGAATGCCGGTGTGACTGTAAGAGCCAACCGAGCTCTGATATGGCTAAATAGGCTCAACTGAACTCAGCTGGACATGTTGTATATATTAAATTGTGCTCTCAGGAGCACCCAATAGTATCTGTATAGGCTTCTCACCTCTCAAGTTTATCCATTACCTCTGATAATGAAGATTTTACTGTAGGATCCGTCTCCCATCAATTATCCAGTAGTATTTTGGTATACGGGAAAAACAAATATGGCAGCCGAGATTTGCAAATTTGCCAAAAGCTGCAGCTGCAGCAGTTTAGTGTCCACATTTACATTCTTAGTTGAATACATTTTTCAAGAGATTCTAAAGATGAAAAACTGCCCAGATATGACTTTATCAAACACAACCTCATTCTTGGCTCATTTGTGGCCTCTGATGCTTCACTTATTTACACACAGATAAGATCGACACATTCAACCTAGAGTAGCACCCGTCTTACATTTCCAGGAGGCTAGGGAACGTCCAGGCAGCGTGCCAAAACTGAGTATGCTACTGGAGAGACCACCTGATACAGACAAAAAAAGGGACTGATTTCTCCAGCAGGGGTGCTAAATTAATTAACTGTAGTTTGTAATATATTTGATATGCTTTGGGCCTTTAATGTTCAAGAAAAACAATACTTTGGAGGGAAATAACAGTAAACAATTGTTTGAACTAGCTGATCATGACTACTGTTTCTCTGCCAGCTCTACTCCCAAGTCCTTGGCTGGAATTTTTGCCCTATTGGTGTGTGTGATTTCCTTCAAGCTGATTTAATAGAAGGCATTTTTGTACAGAGGTTTTGTTTCACTTCAGTTTCCCCAAACATAAGCTTCTTTGAGATTTCTGGCTTCCTGTTCTTTGCCACAGCTTCTCATTTTTCTCTTTGTTTTGACTGAGATTCAAAAACTGAGATTCTGAACAAATTTGCTCATTGAGCTTCCATTTTTTGAAAGAACCAGGAAATAACAGTTTCCTTAATGGAAAATTCTATTGGCTGTTTTCCTTTTTAATGCCTCTTAATCTCTCTCTTAAGGATCTATACTGCCCTTTTAATTTATTCTAGTTCTTCACATCTCTTTTTTCCCTCCTATTCTTCCTTAGTTTTCCCTCCTCTAACCTTTCATTTCCTCTTTCTTTCCAGCATCTCTCCACTCTGGAGCAGAAACTCCATTCTCCTCAGTCCTGCAGGGTTTTTCTCCTGCCATGATTCACATGAAAAGCCTTCCACCTTTAAAATGGCTTTCACTTTTAGAGTAGAAAAGAACACCTTGGTGTTACTCATAATATTTGAATATAGCATGCGGTTTTGAGTGTTATGCTTCAATTCAATTATCCTCTGCACTGCCTCCTCTTTCTGCATGTCATTCTTCAGTATTGTCCGAAATTCCTGGACAAGACATGAGGATACACATTTATTCAGAAGTCCCCCTTGAGAGCTGAAGTTAATGCCATGGTTTTCTGAGGCTTGTAGGAAGTTTTGAGGTGGTTATTAGCTGATTAATAATCACAGCAGTAGGAATAATCTCCCTAGCCAAATCACTGCCCTGCCAGTAGCATCTGACAGGCTGAGAAACCCATTTGAATGCAGAGATATGTACTCAGATTCACCAAACAGGGCATTTCAGGAGGTGTGTTTAAAATTAAAGCTATATTTCAGTAAATGAAATTTACAACAGTAAAATGTAAGCCTATAACTTTCCATCTGCAGTCAAATTACAGTCATACAAGATCCTCTACATGACTGCAGGGACCTGTCTGGTAGTCAGAAATGCAAGTTTGAGTCTCACTCTTGAATCTATAAAATGAGACATAGCTTTACCATTTTTGAGCTTGTATCCTACAGAGAATTTAAACTGTCCTACAATCCTATGGATTGTAAATCCCTGACCTGACATGGTAGTGAGCAATACTTGTTTGCTCCTTCCTTGCTACAATGATTAGAGAAGTGCTTTCTCTTGATCAGAGGCCACAAAATTAATTCCTACAGATCTCAGGCTAGCTGGTGGGTTAGTTAGTCTCTCCTCTTTCTGTCATCAAAAGAACTCTATAGAATGAGTAAAAAGAGGCCATGAACATGCAGAACAGTGCAATTATTTCAAATTCATATTTTTACCAGCTGTTAATCATGCCAGCAGTTTCCTCCCACTCTGCTTCATGTGCTGAGCCTCCTCGTTTCCTTTAATCATTAATTAGAGCACTTGTCAGGCAAAAAGATTCTCACGAAATCCAAGGCTCCCTTAAATTTAGTGATTGTCAGCCCTGTCAGCCTTTCAGCGAAGTTTATTAGTTGTGTTTTAGCTTCTCCATTCACAGTGAAACAGTTTGTCACTGTATTGATCCTTACTGGTTATACTGTGGGATAGCCACTTTCCTGACACGGACTAGTGCCAAAGGGACACTTGCACCACGTACATGCCACAAAATGACTGTCCAAAAAAGCAAGAACAAGGAAGGAAGGGACAAAAATGTATGGAGCTTGGGATTTATTAATTTAAGATACCCTGTTTCACTTGCTGGTTTCTCCTCCCCCTCTCAACAGTTTTTCCCCTTAACACAGATGTTCCTTCCCACTCGCCTAAATTGTAAACCTGATGTCCCAGACTGAACTTAGTTGTGCTGTTTAGTGGAAACACACAAGGCTGAGCATCAGTGAAACTACACAGACTTCTGTAAGTGTCTTGATTTTTTTGTGTAGTGAAGCCATAAGTCTTGTCTGGTAATCTAAATCCTGCTAAAGGGAAATTTAGGCAGAACAGTAATGGAAACACAGATTTACAATGATGGAATATTAAATACAGCTGTTATAATCTCTTTTACCCTGAGGTGTGAATGAAAAAAGACCCCCAAACCAGCAACTCAAGTTAAATTTCTTATGTTGTAGGATAGTTGAAGCAAATTTTGAGGAAAGGTCATCCCAGGGTGGAATATACTAGCTGCTTTCTCTATATTTAAAACTACAGTGAAAAGAGGATCCTATGTTTTCTACTGTGAGACCACTGTTCCATTGTTTCTATTTTCATATAATAGATATTTTGAAAAGTCCCTTTAGATCTATAATCCAGTCTCTAGGTATAAAAAACCCAATTTAATCTCATTTAGAATTATAGAACCATTAAGGCTGGAAAAGACCTCTAAGATCATCGAGTCCAGCCATTAACCCAGCACTGCCAAGTCCACTCCTAAACCATGTCCCTAAGTCCCACATCTACATGTCTTTTAAATACCTCCAGGGACAGTGCCTCAACCACTTCCCTGAGCAGCCTGTTGCAATGCTTGACAACCCTTCTGGTGAAGAAATTATCTGTAACAGCTAATCTAAACATCCCCCGGAGCAACTTGAGACCACCTTCTCTCTTCCTATCACTTGCTACTCAGGAAAAGAAACTGATCCCTGCCTTGCTACAACCTCCTTTGAGGTGCAAGAAATTTGCTTGCACAAACTAAGTTGCTTTGCCCAGACCTATTGTTTTGTGACCTTACCTATTATTTTGTGTTTGAAATTATATTTCAAGTTCCTTGAGACAGGAATCCCATATGTATTTTTCAGTGAAGAGAATTTTTAGAATACGCTCTGGTGACTTTAAAACCATATTAAAAAGAAGGAAACGTAATATGGCAATGATTCTGTATTTCACTGATATTCATTTTTCCACATCTCCACCAGCTTTTACTTTTCATACAAAGCATTCTTGGTTAGACTTGGAATTAGAGACTGCAGGTGGTGAGCTGTGAGCAAAGGCCATAAGCGTAATGGGTTTATTATATTTTAGTTATATAGTCCTGCTGTCACCCACATAAGTAAAGGCAAATCTCTCCACCCAGCTAACTGATCAGAACACTATTTTCACCCCAGACATCACTTAAGAACTGAAGTTATTAGCTCAAGATGCTTTTTATAGTGTTTCTCGAGTATTTAAAGATCCCTTCGTCTTGTGAAAATACCAGCTCTTTGGGAAAGAGGTTGCCTTCTGTCTTCCTCAGACATATTTTGCTATTGCTAGGACACTGATAGTTCCTTCTGCTTTTACACAGGGTTTTATTCCAAGCATTTTCTGTAAAGTTACATTATAGAAACTAATGTTGATTCAGCCACAGAGTTTAACATTACACTCTTAATGCACTATGCCTATCTAAACTACCTGAGCACAGGTAGTGCTCATAGCCATGGTACCTGAGTGCTCAGGCAGGCAACTCCACAACAGTTTTATTTAAGATTAAATAGAGTAAACCAGAAAATTCTGCAGTTAGGAGATTAGAAGTCTCTCTCAAATGTGCTCAGAATCCATGCTGGCTGTGCCATTCTGTTGATTGTTTTTGCCAGAGTTTGTTTTCCAGGTGACATGGGATGGCAGAAAGAATTTCTGAGAAAGCACTGGATTCTTGGTCTCTGGGCAATGACAACAGCAGCACAAACTGACCTTCTCTGTCACTGATGAACGCTCCCTATAAATACAAGCAGTGCAGGAAAGCAGCTGATATTGCAGCTTCTTTGTAAAACTCTTGGTTCAGTGTGTAATACATGGTGCTTGCAGTGTAACTTTACCACAGAACTCCAGGATTTATAGAGGTTCAGACCATGCAAGAACGTTGCCAAACACTACGATTTGTGCAGGGCAGAACTGGAAGAGTAGGCACTGTGGGCAAATGTAAGACGTTATATTTACTTGTTTTAGCTACTTTTGTTAGAGCTTTGATATGCCTTTGCCAGTTAGCTGAGAGAGCTGGGGAGCTGGATCAAACAAAGCTCTTGTGTGTGTGTCTATGTGCATCTGCGTTTTCTTGCACATGCACGTGCATATATTCATCCACCTGTAACCTTATTTATCTAGAAAAGTGGGTGAAGAGTTAGACGGGCTTATATGGTGGTAGGAGTTGTACAGTCGATATCTATAACCAGAAAAATGCCGTGAATGTTTTAAAAAAATTGTTCTTACTACTCTACTACTCCTACTTGTGTTATCTTAATGCTTCTGTATACTTGATGCTTTAGAGGTGTGAATTCCTATAGAGTGTAAGCAATAACTGTAGATACTCCTATGCTACAGACCTTATACTGTACATTCTCCTGATTTACAGCCTTTGGATACACACAATCTGCCTGATTTTGACTAACAAGAGGAGGGAGAAAGGAAGAAGAATGGATTTTGGTGTTGAAGGGCAGAGCATGATGATTGTTTTTGTATTTTCTGTCTGGAAGCCACATGAAAGATAATCCAAAGGTAGTTAGGGTAATAACATTTTCATACTAATGTTGTTACCATGAATTAATCTTTATGATATGCATACCTCTAAAAACCACAGTGACATCCTTCACAGCATTGCTTTCCAATATCTGATGCCATTGTAATAAGACATTATTTGAAATTCCTTTATTACTATGCTAAGTATAGAAAAATCTAATTGAGGTCTGAGTGATAAACACGTAACACAATAAATCATACATCCTGTGCGGTGATATGTCTGCTAGGACCTAGAAAAAGCAGCCTCTGCTTTGGTTTGGGTTTATTTTTCAAGTGTGATCTGAATTGGTTCTTCTCCAGCACTGGAAACCACAGCATAGGAGCAGTGTGTTGCTTGTATCCTGAAGAGTCCCACCTAGCTGACATTTTTTTGGAATATGCTTTTAGGATTTGTTGTCAGCGTGACTTGCTGGCTTCACTGACTCATGGTGCCCTCTACAAAGGTGAACCTTAGGCAGGCTGATGCACTTGTTCTCTCCCACTACAGTCACTCCTCACTAACATGGACATGTCCCCAGTATGATGCTTTGAAAAGGCATGATCTTCAGGAAAAGGTAATTAAGACAGCAGTGCTTTATTATGAACAATAGGTTTTTAATTTTTTATTGTCATGTTATTAAAAATCTTCTGCCCACCTAGATAGATTTTCCTTGCCAGTATCATTAAGAAACCCTCACATTTTGATATTGCATGGGTAGAACTATGATGCAGTAGTACATTATCGTAACAGCTCAGCAAAGATCCTTGAGCATGTAATATGTTGTGAATTTGCTGTAATGGAAGAAAATATTTCTAGTCACTTCAGGGAAAAGGGTTTTCTCTTTACTGTGATTCCCCAAGTTTTGCCATGAAAATCAAGTCACAGTCAGCTGCAGTCAGTGTTCAGTCAGAGCTGACTGAACACTCCAATATATGATGCCTTCTGTTCAGTATTCAGTGTTTCTACAGCTTTCAGATATTCAACAGTATTCAGATATTCAACTTTAAAAGCCTTCCCCAATTTAACACAGAGCCCCTGATGCATCCCTAACTAGGGAGGATAATTAGATGAACCAGGCACACAACACTGTTACACTAAGGATAGTCTCTGTGGCAAATCTTTGAAAAGCAAAAGATAAAACTCCCACTGGAATACACAAAGATGCAATAACCATATGGGGATTGTGATGTTGAATATATCAGATAAATCAAGAAAAATATATCTCAGGGTAAGTCACCATATGGCAGGCATCAGCAAGGCTTAGACATTCTCCTCAGCTTGGGCTGTGTGTTTCTTACACAGGTCACAGAAAAAAAATGCTAATACCAGGGAAAAAAATGTGAAAGATCAAAGTCTGCACATGAGTTAAAAGCGTCTCAACATGTGGGAACAGCATGTAATCCACGGAGCAAAATGAGCAGTGTAATATATTGCCAGCTGATGCTTCAACACCTGGCTGCACACGAGGTACAGCCACCTCAGTTCCCTCAGCCTGCAGCCTGGCCTTCTGACCACCGTATTTGAATTATCAGATCTCATATTGCAGGACAAACAGTCATCACACGAGGAGATAATTAGAATTTCTCTCTGCTCAAATCTTATACCATGCTGATTACCGTGTTTTCTGAAAATGCACCTTAAATGCACTAAAAATTAAACTGTTGTTTTTTCTCTCTCCCCTACCCTGCATCTCTTCTCAGGAATTGCTTCCTGTCTATTTTTCTTCTGTTCAGGACCACTCAACAGGTCATGTGTGCTTTAGAGAGAATGTTTTCCTTCAACTGAAGCATCAGACAGTAGTCCTTGCCAGCAGCAATATAAGTGATTTGACAGAGCAACAGATGCGTGACAGCATCTATGCTAGGAGTAGTTTCCTCCCTTTCTGGAGGCAGTTCATGCATTCACAAACTGGTCAAATTTGCTTTGTAATGCACTGGTCCCTCATTTAGTGAAAGTGAGTTAGCAGTTTCCAAGGTAATTCCCCTATTTTCCTGTGAACAGCTCTGACAGGAGCCCCCGGGGGAAATAACCATTAAGCAAACATCTGTGTACTTCCTGTCTGTCAACATCTCAACAGCTTCAGAAGTGGGGGCTGACATGACGGACCTGCCAGCTTCACCAGAGCCCAAATTCTGAGACAGCTGAGATTAGCAGAAACTCTGAACTGCACAAAGTAGCAAATTGCTGTTTTCCTAAATGTATTTTGTTCGCCTTGATACAATATATGTCAATTTTTACAATAAAAATCTCCCTTGAGGATCTGCTGCAGGATTAGCATTGTCATCTGTCTAGTGATGATACATTGTACTGTCAACTTGTCAAAATGATTAACTGAACTAAAAAGCTAAATTTTTAGTACTTTCATGATAAATTAAATGCATAGAGGGTTCTTTCTGTTTGTCAGCATCTGCTGTGTTTTAGTAATTTGGCTCTGATGGTGGAGGGAAAAGGAAAAAACAGAGTGGGGAGAAAGACAGGTAAGGAAAACCATTAATCTTGAGAAAAATACGACTGTGATCTGCCCATCAACCTTAAGATGAAAATCACTCAAAAAACGACGGGCAATTTTATTTTCACTTAAGAAAAAAACATTAAAGCAACTTGCTACTTCATGTTCTCAGAAGTACAATCTGCAAAACACCTGTTACCTAATAGTTTCTACAATATTTTCAGGGGAACAGAATATGTTAGTGAACTTCCTTGCCAACACTTCCAAACTGCACCTGAAATACACCTTTGCATACTACCTAGCAAAGAATATTTTCTTCAGTTAGACAACTAACAAAACTGCCATCTTATGTCACCCTTAATATATACTAAAACCAGAGATGCGTTGCAAGGGACGTTAGTGACAGAGACTGCACTGCAGTTACCTTGATACAAATTTGTAATCAGGTTGAAAGTATTTAATATTTTGGATATAGATATTACAGAAGCATCTCAGTGGAATGAAAGTCAACCATCACATTTGATGCAGGACTGCTACAGGCATTCTCTATGGTGTTTTTAGCAGTAGGCACATAAATCTATGTCTTGCCCAAGACAGCATGGTGGATTTGGCTTGCCCACTACCACAGTCAGTGGAGGCAACTAGAGATCATATTCAATACATAAAATATAGATATATACCAGCTTCAGTGTTCAGCCAACTTCCAACTGACTAGATAGCAAGCCAGGATTTGGCAGCCTTGGACAGCAGATGATCTAAACTATTTTGTCATCTCCTGTCCTTAGAAAATGCTATAGACAGACACCAGCTTTACTTGTAGGTCAGTTGGTTGATGTGCCACTGAATATTCATGTTTCATTGGCTCCTGTCTGTCTCATCTCCTTCAGAGAGAAAAAAATCCTTGCAACCTTTGCAAGAGCATCTCCTTGACTATGGATTGTGACAGTCTAAAGTGAAGTGCCAGGCCCTTTCATGAGCTTCTTCATATACATACATCTGGTGAAAGGATCATTTTTGAAGATGAATAATAAGCCTTCTTCCTCTTCCCTTATGCCTCTGAGAGAATATCTGAAATGTGTAATAGTTAAGCTTCAAAATCATAGCATTTAAGTTATTGGGACAGTCATCTCCCTACACTACCACTGGGAGCAGTTCAGAGTTAATGCTTGGAAAACAAGAAAGAAAATGCCCTGGAGTATCAGCAAACTTGCGGCTTGCATTTCTGGGGTTGCCAATATTAACAATGACATGAAGGGAGAACAGCATCCTCTTTGAGCAGATGTTTTAATCACCCTAGTCATGTACTAGAGCCCCCACATGTTGGCCCATCACCCAAACAGATCTGGTGCCAGTGTGAGAGACAGTGGAAGTTCTTAAACACACCGACAGTCAAATCTGAACCTGGCAAATGCCAGAAGATTACAGAATTTCTTGTTGTAAGTCCTGAGTCCTAGTCTAGTCTGAAACGAAAAGAAAGGTCAGTTGAATGGGGAATTCAGAACTCATAAAGTATGCAGGATAACATATGTATAACATACGTATTGCTCCCAGTTCCAGAAAAGTAGAAAGAATACTGGAGCTTGCTGACTGTTCTAATCAGGGGCTAATACTAAATCACAATTGTGCTAAAACTTACCCCAGTTAGTTTTTCAGATTTTGAAAGTACTAACCCTGTATTCAGTGTTCACTGTCCAAACTTTTCTACAGGTCTGCAGCTGGGAGAGCTGCTTTTGACAAGGGAGCTACCTGTATTTCCCTCCATTTAAATAAACCTTTGCACCAATCCTGTATGAGAACTTGGACAAAGAAAGTGTCTGTGTAGTAATTACATGATTTATTTCCCTTTCAGTAGACTGAACTTGAGAGTGGAAGAACAGAACTGTCACTGGCAGGAAGCCCTTCCACTCTGGAGTTGCAAAACCGGATGAAAGCTGCCAGGAACAGGACAGGAAAGCAGGACCATTAAACACATGGGAAAGAGTTAAGTGTACACATCAACTGGAAAGCTGTTGACTGGGAATATTTGTATACCCCTACTGATATGTCCTGTGTTTTTGCTGAAAAACACATTTCTTCTAACAGCCTCAACTGCAAAGCAGTGCTTTTTTATCCTCCTATTAAGTTTTAACCTAGACAGTACTCTGACAACATCAAAAGCATAGGTAATTCCTTTCCTCATTTTATTCACATCCAAGGCTAGCCATTTCCATCTGATATTATCACTAATAAGCAGATAAATCAAAATGCTACTATAATGTAAGTTTATATACTTCTACTAACACTGTGTAGCTTAGAACATGGCTAAAAGATCACCATGACATATATTCCATTTATATTAATAAAACCCCATTTATCTGTTTATTAATAGTGAAACTTCAGCTTAAAAATACATCTGTAAAATAAAGTGTCACCTCCATTTTGTGCAGCTGAAATCTGAACAGTGTTAAGTAGCAATAAAACTACACTATGTCAGCACCTTGGCAAAAATGTCTTTTCACGCAGCAGTTGATAAAGAAACGTGATAATGTCACGTCTGAATTAAAACAACAGGGATATTTATGTAGAGGTCTAGCACAGAGCTTTCACCATAAAGAACACACCTGACAGAAATACATCTATTTGAACCACATTCTCCTTTCTTAAAATACACATCGTAAGTGTTCATTTCATTAGACTGTTGGAAAGCAAGACTTTTCAGTTCCTTACAGTGGATCAGTTTAATACATTGCAATGATGGATTGATAGTAAATTGCCTTATTAAACAGCATGCACTTACAGAACTGCAGCAGGCAGCCTCAGCTGTGCCTAAAGCAAATTTCTAATACTCTTACCATGTCCCTCATTGACATATGCAAGTATATTTGTTTGTGTCTGATCTCTTCATACACATTGTGCCTAATGAAAACAATTAAATCAAACCGCAAAAGGGCTATTTATCAAAAAGTAAACACCTCTGAATACAGCTCACACTTGGCCTCATGCATCTCCAAGGCAAGGGCAATTAGGAGTAATCATTGCTAGAATCACTTTTATATGGCTTTCAAGCAGCAATCCTGGAACCTGTAACAAAACTTACTACCTAAGAACACAACAGTCCGTATTTTCAAAGCTCAAGAATTCTCTGAACCCAATTAGGGATCTCTCATTAGCAAAGTGTGTGCATGAACACAGCTGATTTGCTCGTAGCCATTTGCTTACATCAGGTATGCAGAAATATGTGCAAGTGTGTGTGACCTGCAAGGCAGGGGAGTCTTTGTATTAAATAAGCACAGCTATGTCTCAATCTGTGCTGCTGCCCTGTGCATGAGCTCCAGGCAATAGGTCACACAATTTGAGAATAACCGCTCCCTGGGAGCGGACACACTGCAGAGCAGTTACATCTCCATGAGGATTTTATCCCGAAGAAAAGGAGGCTCAGGGGTGACCTTATTGCTCTCTACAACTACCTGAAAGGAGGTTGTAGCCAGGTGGGGGTCGCTATCTACTCCCAGGTAACAAGCAACAGGACAAGAGGGCACAGCCTCAGACTGTGCCAGGGGAGGTTCGGGTTGGACATCATGAGGAATTTCTTTACAGAAAGGGCTGTTAAACACTGGAATGGACTGCCCAGGGAGGTGGTGGAGACACCATTCCTGGAGGTGTTTAAGAAACTACAGGACATTGCACTTGGTGCCATGGTCTATTTGCCAAGGTGCTGTTCGGTCGTAGGCTGGGCTCAGTGATGTCAGAAGTCTCTTCCAACCTCACTGACTTTGTGATTCTGAGGATGACCAAATCTCTTCACTATTCAATAGATGTGCTTCCCTGGCTGGGGGCAGGTTGATTACCTGCCTACAGCATATGCAGGCCCTGAGCAGCAGCTCCTGTCTTCTAAAATCCATACCACAAGCAGTAGTGAAGGACTGCGAACAAAACTGGGGACTGACAAGCAAGTCTCAGGTAAAAGCGTGTGTAGGACCTGACAGATCTGAAAACATAAAAACTATTCCACAGTGCACAGAAGGGTGGGTCGTCTCCATTTCCTCCTCAATAAACACACAGCGGGAAAACTCAGAATTTTCCTTTTTGCTTTTGCAGAGGAAATAATTAACTCACAAATACACTTAGTGCCTTGAAGAAATCAATGAACACAAGGATACCAGTGATCTAGTACGTATATTTAGAGTTTCCAAAAAGCTTTTGATAAGGTTTTTCACAGAATGTCACTCTGCTATGGCCTACCACCAGAAACAGGATACCAGACTAGGGAGATTGTATCACTCACCAAAGGCTCCAAGAAACGGAGCTATCATAGGGTATAGAATGCCCCCTCACAAAGAAATAATGCTCAAAGGATAGGAAACCAAGTATACCTTTTATATTCTAATAATACCTCCTCTTGCCAACTTGATTTTGTTCCAGAGATGGTGATAATTCAGTGCTAAGCAATACCACTATCTCTCTTATACATATGCCATGAATCTTCACATCCAAAAAAAAACCCCAGGGAGGTGTTTGATCAAACAGAGCTGTAGATTTGTTTCCACAAACACATTGGTAACAACCAACCCATGTCCTCTCTTCAAGCCACAAGGGAGCCCGGACAGCAGTCAGTTTGTTGCTGAGGGGGGTGAAGACTTGTGAATATTTTAGTTTCTCTCAGTCATGCAGTCTTCAAGAAAAAAAAGCTTAGCAATTTAAACTTCAACCTTCAAACTGATGTTTTTATCACCTTAAAAAGTAGATGACAAATAACAGTTGTTCATAAATGGGACTAAAGTTGGCACTGCACAGACTAGGCACATGCAACTTCCCAATGACTCAGCTGCAACAAGGGATATTTTTGTGATGCATCTATTCTTACTAAATGGAATATGCTTTTACCCACACACCTTGGTTCTTCTGATGCTTTTGAAGCAAAACCCACACACTTTTCCAGCTACAGAAGGTCAGCATATAATTGGGGGAGAAAAAGGGGAAAAGAATGACAAATCACAGAAATACAGAGACTCAAAAAAGATCTTATAGATTTTTTTTTTTTTTTGCCTTGAGCTGTAAAGCAACAATTGCCTACTTTCCAGGATGTTTAATTTAATTAACACAGCCTACAAGGATATTTAAGCAGCAGTTAATAGAGAGTAAATACAAAATGAGTAAGTAAAAAGTGTCCTGTTTATGTGCATTTTTCTTTGTATTGTGATGATAAAATGACTGCCATTCGGTCTGTACCTGGTCTTTACAATTCATGCTCCACTGATGTGTCAGGGTGTTTTAAGTTTCAACTGCCAATGCTTATTAACAAGTGAGCCCATCACAGAACTAAAAGCAACTTTGAAATAAATCCTCAGGCTGTACCATCCAAACTGACTGCATTCTACTGCTGTTTGGAAAGGCAGCTGTATTTCTACTTCAGTCTGCACTCCCTTCATAAGCCCTACCTCATGATGATTTTACAAGCCTAAGCCCCAGGATAAACTGGACCCTTACCAGAGCAAGGAGAAAGAATATTACTTCTTAGCTTTGCTCTCATCCTACTCCTTTTTCTCCTTGCTATGCTTTACCGTGTTTTTTCTCCTAGTATAATATATCGAGCACTTGCTATGAATTGCATTATCTTGAACACAATCAAAATTCTGCTTGAGGTCCACAATGAAAATTTCCCAAAGGCCTCAAGAAGCCTCTGATTTGTCAGGACAGAACAAAAAATCATTGACTCTCTTTTTCACTTAGACACACGGCCCTGGAATGGCTTCAGCACACGCTTCTGCTCATTGACTGGATTATACTGCTTTCTGTCTTACTTTGAGCCTGTACCCTATTATGCAAATATGATTTCAAAAGTAAGGCTTCCTCGCCTCAGTATTCCCACATGTTGTGTCACAATTTAGTAACTCAGGTGAGTGGCAGCTTATGCTTCAAAACCCACACATCTCCATTTTAAAATGAACAGCAGGATCTGACACTTAAAAAATATAATTTTTCTTCTTCAAATCTAATTATAACTGTCAAAAATATTAACTATTGTATAACAAATCAACACACAAAAGAAATTACATCCAATTATACTGTGGCATTGTATGGTTTTCTCTGGTACCTCAGCTTTATCTTGCAAGTTGGTATCATACTTCTTTTTTTTTGAGTTTGACCTCTCCACTTTGTAGGGAACAAAGGGTATATATATTCATGGAGGGAATAGCATGACACACAAATGCTTAAAAGATTACATTGTAGAGAATTGTAGTGTTGTTACTGGAAAACAGCCACTGCTTTAGGGCATGAAGTTCTGAAATCCAGGCAGGGCTTACAAAAATTCTGTTCAATATGTGAGGCTGGTAAGATAAAGGAAGATAAAGGCCTACTATCATGAATCAAACATTCCGTGTTCCCATGTTTCATGGCAGTTTGATGAAATCAAGTGCTAAATACTCTGAAAAAGCAAGACTTTTTTTGGCTTGTTTGAAAACAGCATCCCAATTCTCAAAATACTTGCCCACTTTTTTTGTGAAATGAAGTGAAATATTCACACGCTTCATCCAGAGTGTACAGCAGCACATCCTGGCAGCAACATCCCACAGCTGTTCTTCTCAACATTTGCAGCAGTTTCATGGATGCCCATTGGCCTAGAAGTCACTGTGAAAATCATCAGCATTTTCCATGTTGATATTAAGACTCTGTCATGAGTTAATATATCAATGATGACGTTATTAACTTCCTTGCCATGACAAGAATTCAATACAGTTCTGCCAAAACTCTTCCACTCACAAATGCAATATGCGAGCAGCATCAGACAGGCTCTACCATTATTTTAACAAAACTACAGACAAGGAGTTAAGCACAAAAGATCACTTTATTTTTCAAATCATACCCCTCTCATTCTTGAAAAGGTGTATTTCTAATTGTCACTATTTTAAATATACTCTATATTTTCCTGTGAAGTTAAATACTATGAAGAAGAGTCCCCAAAGAAATAAATACAAAGCACAACAGTTTCACTTTATGATTTGCTTTGAGCATTGTCTGGTCCTGCATCCATTCTGTCAAGTTTTGCTGTTCTTTGAAACTCTTGAAAAAGAAATCCACAGTCAGCATTCCTTCCTCTCCAGAGCCCTCTGCTTATCAGCTGTTATTACAAACTGTTAATACAATGCCAGAGCATGCACAGAATAGCTTACAGCAGTTTAGTAATTCTAAAACTTTCACTACAAATACACATGTTGCTACGAAGGAAATAACTGGGATGCTTCTTTTCTGGATGCTGATAGAAGATTCCACGTTACAAAATGCTTGTGCGATGATGTCCATGTCTGCTGGTGAAAAGGAAATCAGTACTAACAAGGTTTGCCGGCTTGTACAATGGATAACCAGACAATTCCCAAAGTCATCAACTGGATCAACTGCAGCACAGTCTGCAACCACCGTTTTACCTGACACCTAATTAGCCCAAAGGGTTGGTAATGCACATCCACGGCAGTATAAAATGACAACAAGGCCATCAGAACACGCCTTGTGGGGTTTATTCTCATATGATGAGCACAGTCCAGTGCAACAGCACAGCTCCTGCTCACAGCCAGGAAGGGAGGTCTGACGATGCCATTTTATGGCAGTTGTCATGGCAATGGAGAGGTGGAAGTAGTCCAGTGCAGGCAGCATCATGTCCCTTCCAAGAGAAAGCTGAAGCACTTCCCATACCAGAAGTTGTGCTCCTGAAAAAGCTTTTCTTGAAAGAGGTATCAGCATGAGCCTGAATGGGTGTGGCTGTGAACTCATCCCAGTTACCATGTCTCACCTGGGACAGTATTCCTGAAAATGCAATCATGGTCTGGCAGGCTGATTTCGCTACATACACGTGCACTTAAAGAACATTCAAAGATGATGATAAATTCTAAAAATTGCAGCTGAAACTCGTACCTGTTCACAACAAGGTCTGAGGTAGTTTAGAACCACTCCATGAGAAAGAACGACAGGGATTTAATACACAAAAATTTCAAAATACAATTATAATTGCTACAGAGAAGGGGAGTGTAACACAGTGTAAAACAGATTTAAACTACTGTCTGTCAGGAAAGAGGAGCTAAACACAGAAATAAGTGAAAAAGTTCACTAAAAGCTGAATTTCTCTTTAGCCTGGCTCTGATCATTAACATTCACTACAAAAACAACAACAACAACAACAAACCCCACCAACAATAATGAAATTGAGCAAAGCAGAAAGGAAAGAAAATTTTACAAGAGATTGGACAAGGTTAATAGACATAGGGTCCAAATTGGGAAGTAGCACTGAACTTCACAAAATGAATCCATGTGCTTAGTGTGATCAGAGTTTGGATCTCTGATAGCTGAAATACCTTCACACAGGGACACTGAAAAGTTGCAAATTCTTTAGAGATTTACTTTTGATGATGCAGTTTATTTAGAAAAGAACACTTATGTACAATCAATGCATTAAGCAATGAACAACTAACAAATGGAGCATATATCTGGTGCATCAGGGTGAGAAAGAAATACTTACGTTTATATTGAAGCATAATTTAGATTAGCCAGCACAAAACCTGACCTACTTCGTAAGTCAACAGCAAACTTCTTACTGATTTTCCTCTTAAGGGTAACGGATTGTAAACAGATTATGGAAGTACAAGGTCCAAAATGGTTAGTATTTTGCATGTCCATAGACAGCCAAATTTAGATGTTGCTCACTAGCACTTGACAGCCTAGTTGCAGTTGCCCTTAATGTCTGATGTGAATGAAAGAGGATGAAAATATTTTATTCAGCATATGACAAAGAGGAAAAATAAAGAAAATTTTAGAATTCCTCAATATATCACAATATGGAGGAAAGTTGCAGGGAACACCAGAGATAATGTGCTAGGTAGGGAGGTAAAGAGAAGGAGTAACAAGCAGATTGGGGAAAGCATGTAGGAAAAAGTAACAGCTGAGACGACTGGAGACAAAACTAGCTCAGACCACACATATCTTTGTGTTGCTCTTCCCATAAAAACTACTAAAGCCTCACTCCCTACGTTCTCTTTTATTGCTCACATTCAGGTGAGTGAGATTCCTTAACAAAATCTCCCAAATTAAAAAAGAAAGGTCATGCAGAAACACATCTTTGCCAATAGTCACTTCAACTTGGGTAACACATACATTTCCTTTGCTGTATATGCACAGGTGCAACCACGCAATTCCATACCAGTCTTTCCCTCAAACTGCTCCTTGCAACGCCAGCTCTTGCTTTAAGTGACGTTTTTAAATCTAATCATCTACATTCCATGAATTTTGTATTACTGTATAAAAACATTCACTTAAGTATTTACCTCTCAAAATGAATAATTTCATAATTCCTGAAATAGATCCAAAGAAGAAGAAGAAATTCTTTACTGTGAGGGTGGTGAGACATTGGAACAGGTTGCTCAGAGAAGCTGTGGATGGCCCATCCCTGAAGGTGTTCAAGGCCAAGTTACATGGGGCTCTGAGCAACCTGGTCTAGTGCAATGTGTCTCTGCTCATGGCAGGGACGTTGGAACTCGATGATCTTTAGCTCCCTTTCAATCTGAACCATTCCCTGCATCCTCTACTGAAAAGAAGCTGTGACAACTACTGTTCACTGGCATGTAGCTCAGACACAAACCCTCATCTAAACAGTCATGCTATTGAACTTACTTGATATTTCAGGAGTCAGCTGTACTTTTTGGACCCGTAGAACTTGGTGTAGGAGATCATATAGGTTTGTTTTGCAAATTCCTCAGACTACTTAATATAAACTGAAGTTGTCCATATATATCTGCCAGTTCTCAGGAGTCACTGGATAATTCAGAAAATCATGAGAAGCTAGGTTACCTTGTTTTAACCAAGCACCTGCACAAAGAAAACAGATGTGCCAAGATGATAAATACAGAAAGGATGAGTAACAGTACATTTTACCAGTAGTGCAGCTTTCCTCCTCTATTATAGCCCAGGGCCTAAAGCAGTAGGAGGCACTGGGGAGGCATGTTTATACCTCTGCAGGGTGATGCCACCACTCATTCAAAGCTTTTAGTAATCTGAACTTCAATTCCATTACACTTACTTAAGGAATCAATTATAATTTTATCCAGAACACTGAACTGTATTATTTTATTAGGCTGGAAGGAACAGTAAGAGAAATAATTCTCTAATGACTGGTTGGTGATAATGTCTAATGCCAAGGGTGGAAGGAGCTGATTCTTCATCTCCACCATTTGTACGTATCATAGTAATGAAACACACACAGTATGATAAAACTGGTATGTAGTTGTACTGGCAGTCAACTGGTAATGACAGATACTTGTAGTTTCCTCACACTATACTGAAGTTTTTAATTTGGACTTTCTTTCTCTAAGAAGAGTTGCAGGGTGGCTTTAAACCTTGTCACAGTAAGCAATCAAACACAGACCCAGATTCTATCATGGAATATGAGGGGGACTTTGACACTACCTCAGCTAGAACTTTGCAGTGAACGCTTGGAAAGGGCCAAAAAGACTGCAGGGTCTTTTTGATCAGTTAACAGAAGTCATATGAAGGCTCACTCTGTAAACACTGCAAGCCATAGCCTAGAAGGTAGCTAGGAGGAATATCTGTGTTCTTTGGACTGCAGCCCTGTCACTGAAATTAGCATTTAAGTTGCTCTATGTTTTATACACCTCAGCCAAAATGCCAGTACTTAACAACTGGGCAACAAAGCCCTTCGGACCTGCTCGCCCATACCTTGTTGGGACATTTGCACTTCTTAAGCAACCATAACATAGTCACCATCCTGCCATACCACAAGAGCAGCCCTTCACACATGCCTGCACAGACGTTTTATTTGTTTGTTTGGTTGGTTGGTTGGCTGGTTTTAGTTTTGGAGCTTTAGAACCTGTTCTAAATCCAAGCTACATAACTAGCTACTAGCTCAATTTAACATATATATATGTGTGCATACATATATGAATATTTAGGTACTCCTAAAATCTGACCCAGAACTTTTATTTCCGTATCCTGAACAAAGCTTGTGGAGCTTCTATACATACATCTAAGTTAACTAGTACAACTGACAACAACAATCAGTTCAGAGAGAATTAATGATTCTAACCTAAATAGACTATTAACTGAGAAACTGGGATGATAACCAGGCCTCAAGCATCCCCTACGATCTAAAAACTATTATTTCTGAAACAGGGTTTAGTCCTCTGGCAACTAATATCATGACACACAAGCCTGAATGTTTACTCTTAAATATATTAATTCTCACTGGCTCTGATTATTTGCTCACTACTCTAGCCACAACAACAAAATTACCAATGCATTCACTTGCTTATTTGACAGTATACTAACATCTGTCAAAATATAAGCCAATTAATATCTTCATAGAGAAATGCAATGTATAGCATGTGAAATCAAATCTAAATTCTAGTTCCTTATTGAGTGTCTCTGAATGGGCATCACTTTATTACCAGAACTACAAACACATAACAATCAGACAAGAATGGCATTAACTTTGTCTCCTAATTTTTGTACTAAAAATTTAATTAGATTGGAACAATTACAGACATCTTTTGCTTTCTTTCATGGAAACTAACTCTCATCAAGTCAGATACTCAACTGAAAATTCTCTAACGTTATCATTAGTAAAGATGAAGATACATTAAATTGAATTTTTCAGCAATGCTGAGAAGCATTGAGCTCCTACATGAGTTGTCATAATAAACAAGAAAAACTGATTTTCGTGGGGAAAAAAAGAAAGAAAGGGAGCTTTAAAGGAAGGAAACTGCAATGAAAAAGAGTTCCTTCTCTAAGAAAATTTGGTTATGACTCCTCTGTATTGTCTTTTACATTAGACTTGGGTTAACCTCTCTCTTTGTAATTCCACTTAACAAGCTGTTTGACCCTATTTTAGAGCTGACTGGAAATGGCTTGAAAACAGAGCTGAACAATTTTGACTCACTTAAAAAATTAATTTTCCCAGATAATAATTCTCCCCTACGTTTCTGTGAACAAAAATACCTTTTATTTGCATTTGGGAAAAGTTAACTAAATAAAAGGATTTTAGAAAGGCCTTTGTTGATCTCCACATGAGTTATGTCTAAATCTGAATTTAATCTATGGAATTAAAACTGAGAAAATGAGGCCTGGGGAACTTAAAGATACTAAAGTACCAAATAGAGTTAATGGTTTAATAATGACAATACAGTTAGTTCCAGTATGCAGAAATCTAACAGCAGGTTTATTTCATAGTTTCTGATGAGAAAGCAATGAATACCTGGTCAGTTCTGCTCTACCCTTGCTGCAAATAAAATATGAGTGATCTCACAGTTCTGAATAACTACAGTATTTCAACACTTCGATAAACCCTGATGCTAAGCCATAACAGCACAACTTACTTTCACTGAAAGGTAAAACAAAGGTAAAAAAGAAAAGAAAAAGAAACTTCAGAAGAACAGACAGGAAGTGCATTTGAAATTGGGAGTCAGTAAATACAGACAATTAGAAAGAATGCAAACATTCACACCAAACAACAAATCAGTTCTGTGTGGCATCTTCCCCTGTCACTAGTAACACATTGCTGACGCGTTTAAGACAAGAGACCTCTTCTAGGCAATACAGGTATCAGGGGTATTTGTTGGTGGGTCATATTAGAAGACCAAGCAGAATTCAGCTCTATGAAAACATTATGTCCTTAAATAAAAAGGGTAAAGGTTGAAAATGTGAAGTTGTGGCAGGGCTTGCCTTAAAACCCTGGTTGCTCACTGGGCTCACCTTGGTGACAGGTTCTAAGAGCAACTCCATATAAAATAAAGATTCTGAGAAGGGCCATTGTGAGTAAGTCTAATACTAATACCTGTAGGAAGAAACAGTGCAAAGTTCTTGGGTTTTTTATTGATTTATGGGGGTGAGGAAACAAAGGACAGGACCTTTGAGTTTTTGCTTTGGGAACCTGATATGTTCATTCATATTCTTGGCAGAGAGTGAATATCATGGGAAATAAAGAGACACTTCTGTTCCACAATGAGTCAGGACAAGATCAAAAAGATGTTCAGTAGGTTATAGTCTACAAGATCATAAAAATTAATTTTGTATCATAAAAATTAATTGTGCACATCAAAGATTGCAAATGGAAAAACCCCATTCTTTTTCTGGGAGCCTAGACTCAGAACAGCTGGCACAATCTTTTTCTGATTTTTTTTTTTTTTAACATTCTCTACAGCAGTGACTACTAAATACTAACAGCTAGGAAGTTATGCCTTTTGCTCCAGTTTGACAAAAGCAGACTTGTTTGGTCAAACTGCAAAGAAATACCGTCACTGACATGGAAGGACTTATATCTACCAAAGGCAAGACACACTCCATGCGTCTCAGTAGTTCCAGGATGGATCACAACTGGAAAAGTTTTCTGCTTTTACTTTCCAAAGGGAAAAAAAAATCCAACTTTTTGAACCTATACTTGAACAAGAGAGTGGTGTCCCCAGTAGCTGGTCTCAATTCCTTCATGTTTCAAAGGCTGCTAAGCCATAAGATAATCAGCCCCACAGACTAGGAGGTGACTGTCACAAACAGAATCCTGTCCCAGAATTCCAGACTGTCTGAGGCAGGTGTGGCACATACTTTAGAAGTTTTATACAGCACAATGGGGATCCATCTTCACCAACAGCCATTCCCAAGTCAAAAGACAGCAGTGGGAAGGGAGAGGACTGTATGCGAATGTCAGAACTAAACTGTAATTTGGCAGTGAAAAATACTATAATATTATTGATAAAGCCCAATCAATTTTATTTGAAAGAAGAAAGGACTTTTTTTATTCGAAATATCCTCTGATTCACTGCTACCACCGATTATATTTCTTTTTGGGTTTAGCACAACTAGTATGCAACAGGGAAATTATTTCAAATTAAGTAGTGTGATAAATTAACATACAATTTGCTATGTTGATATAACTCATTTTAGCACTATGATTATGCAAAGGAAAACCATATTTATCCTGCACTAGCTTTGTTTTCTTTTGACAAGGCTATTTATCACCATAGGAAATTCCAAGTTCATAAAACTGGTTAGCTGACATTTCCAATATAATACACTTTGTGAGGAGTAACAACCCTCCTAATCAATTTTGCCAATTACATCAGCATTTGTCTGAAAGCAAAATCTCTTTATCCCATACTGAAAGACCAACATGGAGTTTTCCTAAAAGTCATGCAGGTCTAGAGAGTAAGAGACTGCATCATCACCAGTGTGAAAACAGAATAAGCAAAGTAGCAGGCAATGCAATCCAGACAGACACGGATGGATAATGAATTCTGTGACTCTAAAGTAAGAACCAGATCTTTTACCATACAGTGCAAAAGCATCATATTTTGTGAGTATCATGAGAAACGTTAATGCACACACAGCCTGTAAATGTTTAGCTCCAGACTGTAAAACCATTTTTTTTTGAAAAATATAAGTTATCTGCAAATTCTTCTTTCTGTATTAGAACAACTGCTTGTCAGTGACCAGATGCAGTTCCACTTTTCTAAACCAGACATTTTTGATGATCTGTTGCAAGTTGTCTTAGAAACACAGCCAAAATTTAATGATCTTCAGGAGCGAAAAAAAAATGGTTTTCTTCAAGATGGATGTTTGATTTAGGAATTTCCTTTTTGAGTGCAAGAAATGACCATTTTGTACTTTGAAAAGTCAACTAAGGTCAAGATTAATATAGATACATTAATTAGTTTGTTGATATCATGAATGCTTTTCTTGTCATCCCACTGATGAATGAGGGAATTTGCATCTCAGCAGGTAAACACGTCTGATACTTCCTTAATCTACTGTACAACATTTATTATAGCCAAAAATAACAGACAAAGTAGAATACAGGGTCAAAATGATTTAGAAAACAAATTACTAGTTATAAAGGAATATGAACAAAGAATCACTTTTAAAAATAGCATACATTCTGGACTGATGTGTTCCATAAATATTTTTTTTTGCTAATGAAAACCTCCAGGGAACAAATACTTATTTCATATGCCTTCCATTCTGTTCCAGTAATTTTTGATTTCCACTGTAGCTCTGCCTTTTATTTCCTTCTGTTTTCCTTGCCTTGGTTAGATTAGAGAGGTAGGGTGTTAATGGGGTACTTGATGAAGATTGAAGACCTATTTTCTCACCCCTTGGAGACCAGTCTGATTTGAACAAATCGAGGAGAGTGGAGCAGTCTCTTCACGTCCTCAGGAAAAGCCTTTTCCATTTCAACATTTCCAGCTTTCAGGCATGGTCCCCTTCATTCACAAAGGAAAAAAAGGTGCCAGCACAAGATGGTTCTGAATAATTTCATAGAATGTCAGCAAGGCTGCAAAAAGCTCCCTTTCAACCTTCTTTATTGTTGGTGAGCATGTGAACACAAAATGGATCCAGGAAGGGAATGCAGGGGACTAGTGCTTGCAGCTCGAACAGGGCGAGAAACAAGCTATTGTCCACCAGTGCCCACCTCTGTTGATGCTACTTCCTTACTACTCTCGTCCTTGTGGGTACTGTTTTGTGCTGGACACTCAAAATGCACACAGTGAAACACCTGGAGAGAACAAAAAAATTAAGATAAAGCAAAACAATTTAATGCTGGCAATAGCATGATCGAAGTAAGACAAAGTCTACATGGAAGTATGCAGGCCAGATCAGTGACAAAGTAATTAATCAAAATAGAATGTTTCGCCATGAGGTCAAAAACATTTATCCATGGGCAATAAACTTTAGAAAAGGACACCAGTGGGGCAAGAGAAGGCCTTCAAATTATACCAACCTTTACATATGGCACTAAAAATCAGAAAAATGGTTCAAAAGCAGATACAGGTATTTGCAAAGTATTCTTTTCCTTGCCAAGTAGCAGAAATATCTACTACATGCTATCAGATGACAACAACAATTATATTGCCTTAAACATATCTTACAATTTAATTACTTCCTCAACAGGCTGAATGTTCACGTACACTAGAAATGAAATTTAAATCATTACCAACATGATTTTATTTCAAGATTGCCCTCTGCTGTAACAGCAATGGTAGCTCTACAGACATGTCCTGGAGTATGTAGAAAGGCATTCAGAGTGTCCACGGAGGCTGCTGCTTCATCAGATGAAATATTCCATTTCAAACAGTGATCATTTACTGATGTTTCAAACAATATCTGGGACCAGTGTACAGGTGACTGTATCTTAGAGGACCATCTGTTTAAGCAATTTTTCCATTTTAATTTCTACTTTACTTACTCTTACTTCTACTTACTTCTTGTTCTTGAAGTGCCTGGGAGGAGAAGGGGGAGGAACTCTTTAAAATTGTTACGAAACTTCTTTCCATATGATTTCTCATTGCTACTAATTGTACAGCTTTGCTACATACTAAACATAAATCTTTTCTTACACTGTTTTAAAATTTGCTGTTTTCTCATGCCTTACTGTTTTAAAGCTAAAGCTTGATGAATATTAAAACCTGAATTCTAAGATTATTGTCTTGTCTTAACTTTGTATGCTTTTATAACATCTTCTATTATTCTTGTTGAGAGCAGGTCATGTTTTTAAAGCTCTTCTCACAAACAAAGATAATCTCATATAATCTTAACTGCCCTTTCCCAGACCCTTTCAAGTTAATGTGGGCAAAATCAAATACCATAAACAAGACATGGACATACTACATATTCATACAAGACTACATAATATTATATTTTCTATCCTTTCTTCAATACAACCTAAAATCCTATTATTCTTTTTGACCATCCCTGCTCAAGTGCATATTGAGCAGACATCTGCGTTGACATGTCTGCAATAGCCCCAGGTCTTTTTTTGAGGATGCAGCTAGTTAATTCCAATTCTGACAGCATACATGAAACGAATAAAAAAATATTCACAGTCACTGGGGTTTTTTTTTAATCCCCATTATATTTTCTTGTGCCTCTCAGTGTAAGAATTCTTGCAGTCCTTTATACAGATACATGGTGATGCATGCTTATATTTCTATATTTATGTACATGCTCACATGCATTGCTATGCCTTTATAATATATACACTCACGAACAGATTACAAATCCACACCCATAGCCACACATAGACACATGTGCACAAAATGGTTTTTCTCTGCATTTCTTCTGGTGAGTATTTTTCTAAAGCTGAACTAATTCCTACAGTGGCACGAATTCTCTCCATCTGTTACACTTCTCGAGAAGCCGATTTTTGTATTTAGTTACACTCTCGAGAAGCCCCTTTTCTACTCATCTTGCTCCCATGTTTTTAAAGTAACAGCTATTCTCATTTTTCCAGCTGCACTTACGAGGATGAGACCTTCCAGAAAAGAACGTTCTCTCACCTCTGTAAGATGCTGCCTTCCTTGAAAGGCAGCACAGTCTAATGAACGGGATAAAAGTCTTCAGATCAGAAGATTCCATATTTCTACTGTATCCCACAACAATAATGTTTCTCATTTAAAACCTCACTACACATAGTGATGCAGCTTTTTTAAATATAGTGTGGATAGCACTCAAATTTATCTAATACTAGTCTAGAAAGTCAGAAGTACCCAATTCTTATATTCTAACTTTAATTTTTACTGATTCTTTCATACTAAATTCTTAATGCTCAAAATATCTGGCACATTAACAAGCCTGTGAATTTAGAACATTCTTCTCAGTTACCCTACTCTGCCACATCAAAATGTAAAGAATACAGTTTGTGAGAGAAGCATAAGCCTGAGAAGCACAACTGACCTCAACCGCTTCATCTGGTGTTGGAATTAAGTATTTCCAAACAGCATTACTAAAATAAAGAATCCTGCATATGTTTCTTTCAAAAGAAAAAGATGACAGTTCAGCATCATCCTCTGACCCACATCAGTTCGACTTCTAATGGATATTTTAAGAAAGGTCAGACATACAAAGAAGGAAGGCCAAGTACACATACACTGGTGCAGTAATTTGTAAGATAAAACTCTCCCATCAGCAACTAGGTGTCCTTTCCAGGTCAGTAATACTGAAGAGGAATAACAAGGTAAACTCACATAAAGTATCAGGTGACCTGTCTGACAAATAAATGAAGACAAGGACTAAGGAAAAGTAATCCTTTTCTCTACAAAAGTAGCATGTCTGGGAGCTCAAGAAAAAAAACCAAAGTTATAATTCTATCTTGTTCTAATATACACCAAAAAAAATTCAAATATCATGTCAAAAAAAAATCACTGAACATCACGTCTTCCAAAACCTGGAAAACATGGCAAAGGTAAAAATAAGTTTAAAAGATTAAATAGTTCATGAAGTGGACAAATCCAACGGGATTTTTTCGCAAGTCCAAAAGGCAACTCTTCCCTTGGGGAAGTACAGATTGTGCTTCAAAGTTCAAAGCTATGTGTTGGTACAACAAGCAAGGAGTATTTTTGTACCTATTACAATAATACTCCTTGATAAAAATACGCTGCCATTAGTATATTTTATTTAAAATGAGAATGATTTGACATAATATACAACCAACTGTGGGCAAGTAATTATGGAAACTGCTGGTATTCTTACTGAAGAGACTACTGAGACTATAGACTCCAGAATAAACCAAGGCTTCAGTTACACTGATATTATTTAAATCAGAAATATGAAAAATATCTTGCTTCCCTGTCTGGAAAACTAAAATTTATGCCAAAATGTTACAAACCATCTGTTTAATATATATATATAAAAGTAATTTAGTAATATGTACACACCAATTATGTTCCTACTCCACAGGATTTAGAAGAAATTAAAAAATACTAATAAAGAAAAGCCAAATGAAATTAGTATTGGGTACAGATTAAAAAAAAAAAAAGAGGGGAAGACCAAGAACAGCAGCATGTGCTTATAATTCCACTGCACCACTACATGAATAGCTGTAACCTCAATTTACACATACTGTTCTTCACTAGAGTTATGCAGTGCTCTATATAAATAAATTACATAGGATATTAAAATTCTTGAAAATAGTAACCAACTTGAAATTGGAATTATGGTTAAAAGCCCATTACTCTTCAGGGCTTAAAGCTACCTTTAAGAATTAAAAGTTGAAAGTGATATCCTGTAGGCTGGTTTGCTAGGTTCACTCAATGCACCTCATTCTTTTTTGACAAAGAGCTGACAACTTACAAATGCTGGCATGAGAGGAAACAAGACTGTCAATATGCAGTTGACGAATTCTAACTAATCCAAATGTAATAGTGCTATCCCAGGTTCACTGTAAAGCGTGAAAGTACAATGCTTGGCGGTGAGCTACACGTGTGGGATGTAGACATGCATGTGTATACACAGAAGCAGCAGTGTTCGGTGCCTCTTACAATCTTGTCAATATAAAGTCCTAATTTCACAAAGACTTACATATATTATTAAATTCACATATTGTAAATTGTTCCATTGAAGTCAAGTGTAAAATCTGGACTTCAACTGAGACAATGCACAATGATTACAAAAAACAGAAGCACAAGTAAATAAAGAGAGGATGATATGGCACTTGGTTGGTTAGGACCCAATACTTTTTTTCTGTATAAAATTAACAATATCTCTTGGTTTGGCCATTATTAGTCAACTGATTTAACAGGTATGAAAATTAATTATAAACAAATCTTACACAAAGAAGATTTTCTTAAAAAAATGGGATTTTTCTTATGCTTTATTAATTAAAAAGATAATATACGGGTGATAAACCCCAAGTAATCAGAGACCATACACCTTTCTAGTGTACTCAAATGGTATTTTCATTGTTTATCGAATAAGGATTAATTTAAAACTAAACCCAGTAGGAATGTTTAATGGCAGTGTGGAAAGGTCAAACCCAGAAACAGACAATAACATTGTTCAAACACTCAAATAAGAAAAGTATTCATTCTTACTTTGCTAGATTACCAGAGCAAAAAAATTAGGCATGTATATTTCAGAAGGCCTTATCAATTTCACTGCAATACGGAAACCCTTTTTGTTGTGTATTCATGAAGAATGTAGGTTTTCTTAAAAGTTCCTTACCTCATTAGCTGTGTTGCGAGTTCCAACTATTCTGATAAAAGATGCAGGCTGTTTATCAAAAGTGATTGTTTGCCAGGATCTACAAAGAAATCCAGAAAGACACACAAATATTGAACACAGTCACAAAAGAATGCATTCAAGTGACAGTAAGTATTATTATCACTTCACAGGGCAAAGAGAGAAACACCTTCCGTTGCCTGAATTTCCAGCACTTCCTCCCTCATGTTTATTTTTAAGTGTCTCGACTCTGCTTATGTGATTTCATACATACCTTACACCATTATAATTTGTGTGCAAGAACATTAATCATACTATTGTTGAAAGCTGAGGAAATGGTGAAAGAAGCCTGGATCAAAGTCTAAAATCCTTGGCTAATATTGACTGTATTAGATAAATAAAAGGTCAGACAAACAAAAGTAAATGCATTCTCCTGTTAACTACTCAGACCTTGGTTAAAGAAAATTACAGATCGAGGGAAAAAAGCCCCCAACAAAACAAACCACCCAAAAACTCAAACTCGTCTCACTCTAAATGGAGCAATAGAGGCAGAGGAGGCAAGCTTTCTTTGTGTGGGCCAAGGTCCTTCCAGAAAATTATAAGTGATATAGAGCACTCTTTGCAGGTCAGGTTGTGAAGATTTCCCCACCCTGACACAGAGGCAGTGAGGAGAACAGACCACCCCTCCAGAGCTGGCATATAAATTTTTGGGCTAGACTGAGAACACTAGAGGTACAATGGGACCAGTATAATCTTTGTTCCTCATTCATACTCTTCTGATCTTGGTGAGGTGCAGCACCTCAAGTAACCTAATATGCAGCATGAAAAGGACACAACTTCCTACATACCTCTGTGCTTACAGAACACACTGACAGTAAAACAGAAGAAATAAAAAGAATACCAGGAAATAGAGGTTTCGATTTGATATCAGGTCTCCACTATACTAGATTAGTACTTGAACACATTAAAATTTAAATTATTTTATGTTCATAAAACATGAAAATGAGATACACAATTTAACTTTTCAGCCGAAATACACTATATCACAGATGGTTTCAGAAATAAAATAGAGTTAAGTCGAACCTGATTAATTCACTACAGAAGAAAAACATTGGATAGTTTTTCAGAATGAGCTCAGAATACCTTTAAAAGTGTTCATGTAAGAAAAAGGGACCAAAGCAAAACTGGAATAAAACACTACTCACCACCAATAACTACCCCAAAGCCTGGCAGTATGAACAGCTTGGTTGCTGACTATTCATCAGACCTTTGATTCTTCCCTTAGTAGGAAAAACCCTTTGTCACAAACATCATGTTTCTAGGACTAATTTAGTCTGCTATTACTTCTATCACTGCTGTCTGGTTATATTTGCTTAAAGAAGATTATAAGCCCAATTGAGACTTAATTTCAAGTAGTTTTCTGGTCTTACCCTGTGATGTAATGGGTGTAATTAGAGTTACTCATGATAACAGAAAGGTGCGGTCTGTGGCAGGCCTGAGAAGTACAGCAGTCACCTATCTAACAGCATGGTTTATTCATATCCCTTGTGTGGCTATACCATTAATTTAAAGCTCAGACTGTTTCTTCACGCTCTAAATAAAATACAAAAAAATAAGAATGGACTACTTTGTTGACTGTCCCAAGATCTGAAAGACTGTTATGACTGAAGCATTTCCCCTCCTAAACAGGAGAGTAATTATTGAATTTCCTTCTCACATTATTCTAGTACAGCCAGTCAGTTAATCCCCATGGCCAAACAGAACTTGTTACCTGTGAAGTACAAAGTGCCAAAGACGAGAGGCTGGGACAATAAGATGATCACAACACTACTTCTCACAACAAAGCAATGCCATACTTTGCATTATGCATATGCTTTCACATTTCCACACACACACTTTATGCAAGCAGAATGATGCCGTAAAAATCAGATTTCCCTTTTAAGTGATCATGAAAATATTTTAAAGCTATTAGAAATTAAAGAGTATAAAATCCTAAAGAAGCTATTAAAAACAGCCTATGCCTTCCTAGACACTAAGGTAGAGTTTGTGTTCCATGACAAGAAACTATGTTAATTAGGGATCATAGAATAGAATACAAGTGGGTCTCTATTTCTACTATTTTGGAGCACCGGTCAAATAAACACTGCAAGAGCTCAGTGCAGATTTTCCAAGGATGGCAGTTAATGCCGTTGTCTGTCCTATGATGTGATAACAAGAAAGCTGATCCATCTATTTGGAAATACAGCTGAAGAGCATGACAGATGGTAAGAAGGTTTGAGAAAAAGGTCTCTGAAGATTGTTTAGACAACACACTTTCAGGTCAGCTCATGCAGGAAGTTCTTAAGTTCTCCATGTCCCACTTCATTAGAAGTCCTTACTTTCTGCTACAACGCTATTCTTAGTACTGGATTATAATTACGCCTTTAATAATATTAAAACACGATGGAAAAGAGTAAAAAAATTTCTTGAGGATGTGAGACCTGAAGGGAGATAAGGTTTTCAATAAATTCAGTCCCAAAAATATTTACTGTTTCGCTATGTGTCCGTTTTGTTCCTTTCCCATCGGAAAATCAAAATTATAGACCATTTGTAGAAGAGTTATTAAAATTCAAGAATAGTGCCACTAGCGAATAAGTACTTGATTGTATAATGAGAAAATTAGGTCTCTTAGTTTATTTCCTTAGCAAAAAGAAAAAAAAGCAAAATAGAAAACAAGCCACATGGATTTGCAAAGAATCACTTTTGAAATAAGCAAGGCAAAACTTCTTCACTAGCAAGTTTCATGGATTTGGCTGCAACAGTACATTTGAGAACATCAATATATGCAAAGCAACAGCTCTCCAGTACAGATATAATTATGCTTCAAAGAGATAATTTATGCATGTAACTATACCCATATGAGAAAAGAGATTACTGACAGAACATTATCAAGGCATATCTGACCTCTTTCTGCATTTTTTGCTGATATAACAAATTCACTAAGACTTACATTTATGTATTAGGCCACAACAATGGTTCAGTGGTGTTCCTTGATTAAGGACATTGTGGGTAAGCCTTAAGTTTCTTTTTAACCTTCCTTTTTTTACTACTAGCTAGCTCTGCTGGTAATATTTTAATAATATCAGTTTCTTTGTAGAAATTCTGTTTTGCAAATTGTTTTGTAGTCTCACCATTTGTCTAGTCATGCCATGCGTATGTGCTCACTTTATATTTTCCTCACAAGAGCTACTCTTTCTATTCTCAAAATTGCTTTTGATGGTCTTTACAAAAATTTCCTCAAACTTTATACATAGCTCTACCGTGGATTCACACATAAGTCACTGTATTCCAGGAACAGCAGCATTAAAGCATATCAAAAGCACCTCATTTTTAGCCTGGGATTAGATAGTTCTGTGTAATAGATGGCATTTCTTCACCTTTACTCCCCATATGCCAAACAAACAAATCTTCCAAACTGGTGGCAATACTTTCACTGTCTTTACCTAGGACACAGTCATAAAGAAGCTAGCAGAATTTACTTCTCTCATAAAATGACATTGCTGTCTTTGTACTTTTTGTGTCTCTGTAGTCCTTATTAGTGACCCTCTAACAAACAAATTTTTCAGGGTTTGGCTTTATTAAATATTCAGGCAGTGTCGATTTTTTTTCTGCTTTGACACCTGTCTTGATGGTTGATTTGTTTCAGATTTGCTGGCTCAATCTGCAGCAGTTCAGGTCATCACTTTCACAGCATAAATAATCACTACCTCAAGCTGAGGTTTACACCTATATGAGAAGACTCAGGACTAGCAGCCTACTCAGATTTATACCACGGTCCTCAAGCTGAAATGCAGCACTACAAGTTATTTGGCTAGCAAATGTCCCCCGACACCACAGCTCCATTTTCCAAAAGAAATTAGCCTTGTTACAGTCCTACAGTGTTTTATTTAACACTCTACATCTCACCTCAGCCACCCGACTTTTAACTCTCTTCTTCTACCCAACTCCCCTAAGGAGATGCAGTAATTGGTGATTAGCATTCCAAAGCCATGCTTGCATCCTGTGAGCCTGTCATATTTAATTACATTTTAACTATATTCGTCTTCTATAATAGCCTGAACATAATTTAGATAATTATCTTTTGCTCCCTTATTCTCTGACTCTGCCTGTCTCACTCAGAGCTTCTTGCAATAAAATCACTTTCTCTGTTCAAACATATAAACAGACTCTTGGGCCAAGTGCTTTCATCTCTCCAACAGCAACAGCTGAAAACCCAATGGCTTTGTGAATCTCACAATCTCTTCACCATACTCGATTCAGAGGAAGAAAAAAAAAGTATTTGAAGCCACTCTACTTTCATGTTTCTTCTTGTCTTTTTTTCTTTATTAGGCTATTGCAAGAAAAATGCAAGAAATACTGATGTCTAGTAGCTTGCTCTTGCTTAGACTATCTATAGCTCCAAAACAGCAATTCACCTCCTAAAGAATATAACGTTTTTTCTTAGCATTTGGAATCTTTGCTAGTTATTTCTAAGAAAAACTGCTGTCTTCCTAAAGATTTATTACGTATAATAGGACCTAAATAGTGACTCTTTCTCATTATTTCCTTCTCTTCTGGAAAGAACAAATTGAGAAAGAAGTGGAAGCTTATCTTTTACTGAGGTTTTCTAATGAGCCACAGGCACTACAGAATACTACCACACTGTGGGCTAGCAGAGCAGCACCAATCAGAGCTGAAACCAAGTTCAGGCCAAAGATGTCAGACAAAAGAGAATTCTATTACATGTGACTAACATTCAAATGCTGTAATAACCATATCATATTCATATCAAGGCTTGCTTTAGGCTAAACATGTATGTTTTCAGTGTGCACATCGTGTCTCCTCACTTTCCAAGGTGACATACAACCTCCATTTTCTGTTCCTCACTCCAAAAAGACAAGCAACGCAGACTGGGAAGCAAATGTAACCTCCATTTTACTTTCTAATACTTGTCCACATAAGCCTTGTTCTACAGTAATCAATGAAATACATCAGGTTATTTGAATTGTGACTACATTTTTTAAATGAAATTTGTAAGAGCAAATGACAGGAAAAGGAAAGAAGAGTTGTCCTGTCTTTCCATGTATTAGTCTGATGGCTGGACTGATAAAAACAAGACAGGTCGTAACCAGCATGTGATGGTACCAAATAAAAAAATCTTGTGCACACATCAGCAAGCTGTCTGAGACACGAGGAGCACTGCAGCATGTTCCGCATGGTATGTTACCCGCCCTGTTCTATTCATGAATACCCTCCTAACCTCTCTTATGGAGTACCTATAAACGCAGAAGTGTGCACTAAACATGCTATAAAAGTAATTGTTATACAGTTACTTTTCGTTATAATATACAAAAGAGGTCTACAGCTACCTTATAAATTGCCTATAAACCCCGTGTTTTCCACTGTAACAGTACTAACAATAAAGTGAAGTAATGCTTCCTCTCCTGTTACAGCTGTAATTTAACATATTAATTCAGAGAGACAGGCCCATAAAGCGCAGAAGTCAGACTGCATAGCAGGCTCAGCCATCCCTTTGCTACCCAGCCTCCCAAGCCACTGAGGAGGAAGATAAAGCATGAGAAAGAAAATATTGTGAAGAATCACAGGTCATCAACATTTTGGCTTTTAAATCAAAGTCAACTTAAGTGCAGTTCTACTCCTAGTCTACCTCAGCCAAAACTGAGCTTCCGTCTATTCTGCTCATCGCCACGACAGCACTTTTCCAAAAGGTGGCATGTCAAACATGAGACTTCTAAGGAAGCAAGGAAGGTGCAAACTGGAAGTAACAGCTTTTTCTCTGCTGCTCTCAGAGACAGAGGTAAACCTGACCTAATAATACATGTGATAGTCCACTGATGAGTTAGCAAATATACTTTACCCAGTATAGTGAAAAAAACCAAAAATCACAAAAAAACCCAAAAAGGACTTGAAATTCTAACTGAGGTAAGAAAAATGGTTAATAGAAATATAACAAGAGCATAGAATAAATGTAAGAATAATAAAAAATACTAAAAGTCATCTGTCACAGTATTTGTTACATAATAGCTTTGTATATTAGCTTTAAAACATATATTCACACCTTTTGGGAAACTTCTACACAAATGTTTTTATTCTAAATATACTTCCCATAAGGAACACATAATTCTGAAAGAATCTCAAATAAATTTGTAGTTATTTATAGCAGTTTCTATGATCGGTCTCTCACACCAATCCAAACAAAATGTCTATCCTCTATAAGAACACTTTCTTAAACTACTGCAGATATTTTATTACATAGGGTTTGTTGTAGAAACCAAATCTGGGCTTGATGAAACAGATCTATTACAATGAACATTCTGACATAAAATAGATTCATAAAGTCTATACTGACTTTCTGACATCTTCATAAAGCTTTTAACATGAAAGACTCCTTATAGTAACACCTGCTTTCACAGTTTCACTTTTGCTTTTTTAGAAAAAATATTACATGAAGAAAATGTTAAAATATAGTCAAATTGAACTATGGTAAAACTGAACGTAATACTTATTTTCCTAACTAAATGAAGAAATTCATTTACAAATATTTACATCACTGTAGGCAACTGTTAGCATTTTTGTTCTGCGTAAGCTCATATGATTAGCTTACTTACACGTATTTTCAATTGCAACAGGTTTTCTTTCTGTACTTCCAAAAATAGTTTATATTTTAAAATCTTACACAAAATTAAATTATTAGCAATTTGCTGGCAATTTTCTGGCAGAATGCCCCAGGCCAAATTTCTAGGCTGTAAAGAACTGTGTGTGCAGTATCTACACATACATCCTTAGGGGATGGCAGTGGCAGTGGATGAAGGCTGTGACCTTGACCTATGAGTTCATCTTACTTCTCTGTACACCAGAGCAGACATGCACAAGACAAGTCTGCATAATCCTAGGGGTTGAATTGGTTTTGTTGTGTTTACTCTCTACCAATAGTCATTGTTCCTGATGTTCACATCGGTAGCAAAAGATATGAAAAGCCATCCAATGCAATAACATACCCAGTGATACAACTAATGGGATGCTTTCAACTTTGAAGGCTTCTCCCACCCATAAACCTTACAACAGATTGTAAGCTATTTTTATTATATAACTCCTCATACCAATGGACTAGTTGATTAATAACAAATATATAAACAATACTTTCAGAGATATGAGACAGAATCATGCTCCCTATTAATCAGTTTCTTTGTATCGTGAACACTAACACTGTATTTATCGCACTTGTCTCTCATACTCCCCTGGGTGTAATTTCATGGCCACTCGTAAAAACTTCACATTTACAGCAACCGCCCTTCTATTACTGTCGATAACATCTAATTGACATGTCAAACCTCCAAGGAATGCAGTAAATTGAACCACAGCCTCTAAGAAGAATAAAACGGTGAAAAAAGTAAATCAGCATGTGCCTCCTCCTAACAGCAATACAAGCATACTGAGGTTTGGTAATGGAAGGGAGGAAAACTGTTACCCTTTCTACTACCACACTGAATTATCTATTAACCTCAAGGTCAGAAAAGAAATCCTTGTGACCTCAGATTGAAACTCGCCTACAAAAAACCCTGAACCTGAATCCATGACTGCAGTAATTTTAGACATGAGAGTAAAGTGAACTAAGACAGACAAAAGTAACAAATACAACTTTTGCTTCTCTTGCTGTGTTATAGAACAGAAAAAAATGTAACTCCCTTACAATAGTGTCTGATAAACTAAATTTTAGTATTTAGATAAAAACTCTATGCCTTAAAAATTTATATACAAAGAGCTGGGTAAAATTCACAAATACAATACGAAAAACAAAGGAAACGTGACTCATGATTAAAGCGCACAAAACAAAGTCAGGCAAAACTTGTTTAAGTAGCAACCAAGGCAACAGGAAAAAGGCAGAATGATTTTATGTAGTTGAAGTATACAAAATTCATTAAGAAAGAAAAATTAGTTTACAAGGACAGAAGAAAAATAACAGAATGAAATTAGGTAACATGATGTTCTGTACTGGTATTGAGAAAAAAATTTCCTTACTGTGGAAATTCATTATAATAGAAAAGCAAAGAGCAGAATGAAAGCACCATCCCTTGAAGTATATGAAAAAAAACCTGATGAAGAATTATTGTAAAAAAACCAGACCACATACCACACAGGGCAGAAATCCCCAAAGGATGAACCTAAAGATACAATAATTCTTTAGCCTTGTGATTCATGGTTATAATCTGTCCTGCTAAAAACATTAATGTGAACAAATCAATGGCTTAATGCTGCATAAATCTCAGTGCAGGATATTTGTAACCCTAAAGACCATACCTGTTTCGGCCAGCATAATCAAATGTGTACTTTCCAGAGTTTTGATGAAATTAGGTCCTGAATATCAACAACGTAGTTAGGGCAAATCTCTAGACTGACATCTGACTGGCCTCCTGACTATACAAGATGTCAACAGTTGCTATATTATTCAATAACTTTGCCTGTACGGAAGGGCTACAGACAAAATAGCAACTTACCATCTAGATCATGAACTCATTCGTGAGTTTATTAGATTACCTTATGCAACAACAAATTTCAAAGTAAATGAACATGACCACAAAACAACAAGTAAAGTATTGCAGGAGACACCTACAATTTGGGTAACTATTTTGTAGAAATATTTATTTATACAGGTGCTGAGAGTCTGCATGCATATGGGTATGTGCATGCATGCACAGACATTTTTAAGAGAGAGAACTTATGACTGTGAAGCCAATCTAATGTACTGCCACAGGATCCTTCCATAACATAAAAGCAGTAATCTGCACTGCTGAGTCCTTAACCAGATATAGCTGAAAATTTGTTTCTGTTACCACTGGGAAAAAAACCTTTGCTTAACAGGATGCAATACAGCAGTAGTATTCTTCTCCTAGTAAGAAAATTCGAATTTCTGTAAAATTGAACAAAGTTGGCAATAGTTGGACTTCGTAGGACCACAGGTTTTTGCAGAATTGCTTAATATTACAGATCAAACCGGGACCCAAATGTTTGGAGGTTGACATATAACTATTCATAGCACGTATGAACAATCAGTCACAGAGGAAGGATGACAGAATTTACAAATTTCTGAGAGGAGCAAGTCTGTTTTCTACTGAAACGACAATATGATAAGAAATAATTATAATAATTCTTGAAAGTAAATGAATGTTTGCTTTGATTTTTATTTTAAACAGAAGACTACGCAATGATATTTTACACATACTTAATTACCACTTTTTAAAAAATACGTATTTTTCTAGATACTTACATACATTCTAGTAATACATACATCTATTTATATCATTAACTTCACACCTTTTACTGGCCTCCAAAGAGACATTCAAGTCTTAGATGGCATGGGGGAAAATTCCCTTACCTAAAAGACACAGGTACTGAAACTGCGGCTATTATTGGGTATTGCTTTTTTATTCTGAGCCAGAACCGAGCTAACATCCAAATTGATGTTGGAGTTACTATGGTGTTTTCTCCACTCTCTTCACAGTAATGCGGATTAACAGGAGCCAAGAACATGCCAGCCACGTGGCAAATGAGAGCAAAGCAAAACTTTAATGCATGTGGCACATGTAGAGCTGCAGTGAAACAAGTGCATGGAAAAACATTCTAGGAAGACTAAGACATTTTGCAACTCCTTGTTACATTATTCTAGCCCTTGTTCAAAAGATTCATGTATATTTGTGGCTGAAAAGCAAACACAATGAACTGATGGTAGAAGCGGAAAAAGAGAAAAGACAAATTAACAGTTTGAAAACCTTCCTGTGATCCTGAATTGCTGTTAAGATACACAGCTTCAGAGAAGCTAGATCTTTCTTCAATCAAGCTAGAATCATCTAAAATAAAAGCTAGCACATGAAACGTTAGATACAGAGTTTACACACTTCTGAGAGGCTCCTAATGCTCTGAAATGGAAACTCTGCTTTCTCTCTGTGAAATCTTAATTCTTTGTGCTCAATAAGACAGGTCTGTGAAGCTGAAGTCTCTTTCTTCTTTTGCCTTATTAGAATCTTTCGAAATGTGAGCATATAAACATAAGGAAAAATATGTTCTTCAATGCCTCTATCGTGCAGGGCTTAAAAGCTCAATAATTACACTAAATGACCCTTTATATCTGTCTGACTTGCTCCAGTAGGCATTACTAGCGGCATAATGAACAGACTAATGAGAACTCTTAGTTTATTTTTGTGAAGTGAGACTTGAAATTGAGCTTAACAATGTAGCAATTTCCCAGACATCTTGCTTGAACATATTTCATCTTGCACTGCATGAATGTGGCTACAGTGAGTTTGGCAACCCTGGAGCAGGCATCTGGATTTCACAGAGCTGCTGTGAAATTTGCTTCATGTGAATCCGTATTTCAACTATGGATGAACCACAGTTGAAATACACTCTCTTTGACAGAAGAGGTACAAGAATGGTTTTGCTATGAAACCGACTTAATGGAAAATAGGATGAAGTACAGTCTAAATACTCTGTTTGACATCACAGGTACAAGAGCAGTTCCTTTTATCCTGTTCCACCCCATCACTCAGGAACTCAGGCATGAGGCAGAATTAAGGACAACACAAAAATTAGGAAAAATGTTATTTTCTTATTCTAGTGTGACAGGCAGGCAAAACTGATGGGAAGCATCAGAAAAAGTGATGCAGGCACAGAGGCAGTTGGAAAGGCAAAAGAGCTGAGAAATACTACAGATATTTTATTATGAGTGAAAACTCCTATGCAAGTGGTTAAGAAGAATGATGAATGAAAATGGATGTGAGGGAATTCTAGAGATGGGATCATACAGTGAAGTGGAGGAACTAGGAGAGACCAGGAGGAAAAAGCTGCTATGTTTGTGGCTAAGTATAAGAAGCTACAAATGTAAGTAATGTGCCACGTGCAGTTACAAGGAAAGATATTCACACACTTCAAATATTATTTCTATAGCAGAAGAAATAATCATATCATGATAGATATTAAACTGGTTTCACAAAAGTATACTGAGGGGAAAAAACCAATCAAACCCCAAGTTTGCCACTAACATTGTTTAAAGCAGAAGTACTACTGAAAAAAATTCTCAGAACTGAGCTGAGATTTAGAACTTGAAATAGTTGTTACATAAGATAAACAATGGAAACATGAAATTAAGTTTGGAAGTTTTTAAACATTTATCATAACAACAATATATTCTGAATAACAAAAAATTTTAGACAATATATGTTATAAACCTTCCAAAAATGAGGTAATGCCGACAAGAAAATCATGAAACTCATGAAGTCATATAGACAGGTGATACAAACTGCCTTAGAACTGCTGATCCATAAATAATATTCATTGTTTTCCAAATTCTATCAGAGTATTAGATCCTTTTTTCCTACTGGGGAATTGAACACGCTATGCCTGCTGCCAATGGATTAGATCCATTTCACAATAACTACACAGGAGAACTTTAAAGACTGATACTGAGTTGATGAGCATTGTGATAGCCTGCTTTGTATTTGTCTTTGCAGGGTTTATTTTATCAGAAGTGTCATTAACTCTGAGGTCTGACTCTCCTACTGGCCTTTGGTATCTTCTGTTTTTCATTTGACTTTCAGACTCTGTCAGCAAATTCTTCTAACAAGTTCAAGTCTCTGTTGTTCAACACTAACATGCTTGAGTCCACTTATAATAAATGTTTTTAAAAATAGAAGGGAACATGACTGTTTTTCATTACTGTCATACTGTGTAGAGAGAAACAGCTTATTGCGGAAAAGAAAAAAAAAACAGCCTCCACAGAGCATCTGAAAATTGTCAATTACACAACCAGTATGCATTAATTGGCTCTCACTTAGGGAAGGTACACAAGCTTCCCCTGTGAAGATAACAGACATCCAGTTTCTGTCTTCAGCCTTTTAAAACAGGGAGAAGAGAAGGTTAGGAGTAGCCTGTCAGTTCCTGCCTTTGAGCACTGAATTATTAATTTACACAAAATACTACATTAAAAATGCCATTAAAACAACCCAAAGCAGCACACTGATAGTTTAAAGGGGAAGTTCATGCTTCAATAATCTGCCAAAACCAATATAGGCTGTTTAAACATAATTTAATTTTCTTTCTCACAGTTTTGTTTGCCACTTCCTGATCACCTAAGGTGTCTGTCAAGGTCTGTGTTTGGTACCCTTATGGTTCATCCTACTGTTTGTGCCAGAGATTGAGCAAAATTATTTGGAAACCTCACAGGACACTTGCAAGACAGCAGGCTAATGACTTTCATAAAAGTCTGTAACTCCACTGCAAGACTAGGCAGCAAAGGAAACACCTCTTATCTGTACACCTTTGAAGACAGGAAAATGAATAGAGAATATTACTAGTAATGTAAATTTTCTCATTGTGAAAGCATTTTGTCTCTTTAAACATGAGCTCCTGTGAAATTCTCCTATGTTTTAGCTCCATCAACTTTAATTTCCTGCACTGAAAAGTGAGTGATTTTTCTGCAGTCTACTGCAGTATATTAAACACTAATGACGGAAAGGGTAAACTCAGGATTTCAAGACCTTATCAACCACTTACACTGCACTCACATCTCCAGAACTTGGTAGAGAATCAGATGTAATTTGGAGCATACTTTTTAGAAAGAATTCGTATTTTAGCCTGACATGAATACATGTATAATGATTCTTAGTTGACTGTTGCTCTGAGAGGCCCTTGTCAAACAGGCAATCATAGTCCCATGGAAGGACATATCTACTTCTTGTCCAAGTGAAGACAATTTCGATACCACTATAGGATTATTCCTTTTTGGGATGGCATGTCAAAGTATTAACTAAAAAAAGATCAGGATTTGGCTGAGTCAAAAAATAGTTGCAAAACTGGACTACATCAGCAAAAGATATGTTCTGTTTCATCCAGGTGAGAGACAGGTGCAGCATTCAGAAACATACAATGCAGAAAGAGATGAGCGTCCTCTGGTTTCTACCCAGTTAGTCTGCTCTAGTCTGGTTAAGGAAGGTTACTGAATGCAGGTATCTTCTGCCTAAACTTGATGGTGAGTCAAACCCAGGCACAGCCCTTGAGTTTGATCCTTTCTTTTCCTTGGGAAATCTATGAATCACTCGACTAAAAGACATTCAGAGGCAGATTTCTCTTGAGCTTTGCTGTCTGCATAAAATACCAGTGTAATAGTGCTAAGAGGAAGGACAGACAGAAAAAAACCACGAAATCCCTTACAATCCAGCAGGAGTATATTTACCCTTACACTATAACAGTAAACCAGAAAAAAACTGTACAACCTCCACCTTGCTAGCATCTGTTAATTTTGGTTAAAATCCAACTATCTCCTCTGTTTGTTGTTGCTGTTAAAATTATATAAAGTGAAAATAACATGTTTGTTTTCACAGAAAAAAACCCTCATGTTTTCAATCTGAGATTTTTTTTAAAATTACAGAAACTAACCCAGAAAGTCACTTCTTCACATATTCCTAGCAGTGACTGGTTCCATTTTTTTCCTCTTCGTTAAGATGTCTCTATTACCATATTGAAAACTTACCTTACAATTTTAAGTTAGGGCCCTCATTCAGTGCACGAGTCATTGAATGATGTTTTTTCTTTCATTCTACATTCAACTGTTATAAAGCACTGAGAGTATGGCTTTTTAGGTCATAGTACTGTGTTTCAGTATTTTTCAGTAAAAAAAGGATGGTCCAGCTCTGACTGATCTTATAGATATGATAGTAAACATTTATTTTTTTATATGATATACTATTTAGAGTTATCAACTTCCCATCACAAGAAAAGTAATTTTTGAGATGAAGTAATTTCAGCATTTCTGCAAATAAAATAACACCTATTAAGTTTTCTGTGATTGCAAAAAAAAAAAAAAAGTCCATTTCTCTGATCATAAAGGGCAAGAGAGATAAATTGAATATGAAAACACACTGTCAAAGGCAAAGAAATCACCTGAAAATTGACATGCAGTGAACTCTGCAAGCTTTATGACCAGCCTTTGTATTTATTTAGAGGAGACAGTTACAGACAGTGCTAGGACACTCTGTGTCTGCAGACTTCAAGATTATAGACTGGCTTTATGCCAGCTGAACACATATCTGTCAGAGCAAGAAGTCAGGCAAAATGCAATTCCCTAATCCACATGAAAATGGTTCCTGCAGCCACAGCTTTGAGAACTTCCAGATCATCTATGTTTTGAATCAAGATTTTGAAGTGCATCCCAAGAAGGCTGCTGTCTTTACTTCGGGTATGCATCTCTATTTGCCCAAGGTTAAGGCTTTTTAAAAAAAAAAACAAACAAAAAAGCGTGGTTTGAACACTGTGCGAAGATATTTGAACTGGGCACTCAAACAGCGATTTCACCTGCACTGTGCATACTTAAGCAAGTGCTTCTTTTGATTGTTATAGGCTTTTGGTATCAAAATGTTCAAGGAAAAAATGCACAAAGATGCTTGAGTGTCTCTCTCTCCTTTGTGGTTTCAGCCTTTTAGTGCTCCCACTGCTGGAGGCAGACAAAAAGATGAATTTTATCTATTACGCTGAGATGTCTTTGAGAATGATTAAATCTTCAGTCTTTCTCCAGACCTGCAGGCAGAACACAAGTTTTCTGCTCATCAATACCCTGCCCTTTACAGACAGTGAAAGGACGTGTCAAGTTCTCCTTCACCAACATGTCTAGAGCACATTGTAAAGCATTTGAGTTGCACTGTTTGTTAAGAGATGGAAAATAAACTTTAAAAAACGTGTGTCAGCAGAGTTGCTACAAAGGACTGAATAATTCCCTCGCTTGATGTGACAAACTGAGATACATCTCTGAATTTGTAAAATCAATTTTGTTTTGCTTGGCACAAATACAAGATGGGTGGGGGCGGATGACTTCAATTTTGTCCCAAGAAAGAAAGCATACCTTATAGAAAACTTGCTTGGGGAAAAGGAGGAAAATAAGGCTTTTATAAATCTGAGCTTCCCTGGGGCTTAGTCAGGAAATCATGTCCTATCAACATTCACTGAATGCTGAGCATACCTGGCTTCTGGATACAGAATATATAAATTTGCAGACTGTCTTTTCAGTCCCATGACCAGTATCTAGGTCATTCTTTGCTAGGAATTAGAACTATGTTCACATGGTTTAAGAAGGCTACCAACACTAAATTATTCATCCATATTAGAAGAATAGGTTTCATCAGCAGAAATTGCAGAAAAGCCAATGGAGAGTATACATGTGGAGAATACTCATGCCTGATTTGTCCTGATTTAAATATTCAAACGAAAATGAAACAGTTTTTCTCTCTTCTTTATCTCTGTTTAAGAAGCATGTTTGTTCTATGGAAGGGTCCTTTTCAAAAGCAGAGTGGTCAACGCATAAGTCGGGTAGTCTGCTTTTGTACAAGGTCAAGCTTTGGTAACTGTTTGTTCTGTTATGGTTTGGTCCCTGCCCTCACTCTCCCCGCTCCCTTTAAATACCATAGAATACATTTATGTGCTTTGAAAGGGGAGAAAGACATTTGATTAACAAAATCCTTTACCAAATATACTCTCTTCCCTCTCTTTCCACCTTTTTCAAGGCAGGGTGATTTGACACCAGAGGACACCATAAACATGTGAACTTTAGAAAAACATGGTTTTTAACTTCCAGTGATCACAAAATCAATGGTATGGTAGGCAGACTGTTTCTAAAAATGAAAAATCCAACTGCTTATCTGAAGACCCAGTACTGACGTGGTTCTTAAAAAATTGATTCTGGTCTGAACGTCTAGATGTTCAGTTACACTAGAAGCTGTTACCTTCTAAAGTTGTATTAATCTACAGGTTATGTAATGATCATTCTTTTCACAGTAACCTACATAAGTACTGAACAAAAAATCCACCAGAAAAACCAGTTTACAGTTCTTACTTTGTGCAAATAAGTGGGAAAAAACTGAACTCACTTGCAGGAAATTTTTGTGCGATCCACCACCATAGTCCACTGCTGCTGATTTGTTGAAACCTCAATGTAGTAGCTGTAACTTCGATCATCACAGTCCCAAAGGAGCAACCTAAGTATGAACAGGTTGTTGAATGATAAGTAAAACAAACAACAAACCAAGCTTCTTAAGTTTTCCAGTCCTTTATTTTCTCCATGTAATCCTTTATAAATGTAACTGTTCCTTTTGGAATATACCTCTAGCACTCAACTTTACTGTTTCCGGCATCTCAAACTATCTATGTCTCTATGCTTATTACCCTAAGGCCAGTAATAGACTTACAGGCTTGTAATAACCATCTTAAGAACATTAATCTATTACATTCATCCAATTACCTTCAATTTATTTGGCATGTGGCATTGCCTGCTTTAAACATGAAACAAAGATCTGTCTCAACAAGTCAGTTTAGGAGGGGACAATATAAAGAATTGGGTGATTTAAAAGGATTAAGCTGTCTTCTTAACTGTATTCTCTTGGTTTTGGTAAATATATGATAAAACCCCCCACAAAACAAAACACTGAGTAGGGAAATGGGAATTCCCAGTCGTGGTTCATCAGAATATGACAAAAAAGGCAATGAATTGTTAAACAAATTCCTAAAAAGGCAGAAGAAAAAGGAAGACCATAAAGGTCTCAAGGACTCATTCCATATTTATTCTAATAAACACGCAGCTCTTTAGGAAGGGCACTAAATAACATATTGAATAGCCTTTGATTTCCATACTTGTCTTACAGAGAGGAAGATCTAAAGCATCAGGGATGTTATTCAGCTTAAGTACCAAAACACATATCTGGTAAATGTATCTTCTTTACTTTCCTTTATAAGGGGATTATTGCCCTGTTGTAAGAGATATCTGGCCCAGAACTGGATACAGTACTTGATGTGCAGCCTCACCATTGCTAAATACAGAGGCAAACAATTTAGTTCAGCACTTTTTTTTT
>JAWWES010000115.1:39291508-39344599 GCA_035583135.1 Lophotriccus pileatus
GCCCCAAAACAAAACCATCCAACTTCAACCCCTCTCCTTCATCAAATCATCCCCATTCTGCTTTTCTATGGCTCGAAGGTCTCCAGATACTGAAGACACTGAATGAAACTTACTTTCTTAAAAAAAGAGTTTACTGATTACAGTCCTGTATTTGGTAACTACTACTAATCAACAGGTCCTGAATTGATTTAACATTGATATTTAAACCAAGTCTTCTAAATGATAAAAAGAGGGAAAAGTAAAAACATTCATAAATCTGTTTTCTTTCAAAAAGCCTATTAAAATGTAGCTAATTATGCTTTTCAATAGAATCCTTTTATCATGGGGACTCAGTGTCGTTTCCTTGATCCATGTTTTTCAAAGCTATGTTCAAGAGTTTGAATATCAGAAGCACACCGGTGACTGTAATTTCAACCAACAATACACTAATTAAAACACAACTGGCCTGGCCTCAGAGCAAAAGGCTAACAGGACATGTGTGTTACTTTTCAAACACATGCATAATTGCTCTTTCCCGAAACAACCTAGCCCAAGTTAAATAGGTTTAGAAAAGCATATGGCTTAAAATTATTACAAACCAAACAATGAGTAATTAAAGTTGGAGGAATCTTTCCCGAAGTGACTCAGCATGAATACTAAATGTAGATTTTTATTTCTTTGGTACTTCTGAAAGAAAATTAAAAGTTATTTCTTCTCCAGTAGCTTTTTTAGGAAAGACTGGGGAGGGAGACTGACAATAGAACCTATTTGGAATTTTCTCTGCTTGAAAGCCTTTCTGTATAAGCAGTGAAAACCTTTCAGTTGACAACATGAATATTCACCAGTGCACGCTGAGCACAAAGGCCACTTTTTATGCCAGGTACAATAATCTTTGCAATACGTTCCAGGCAAATTACCAAGCTAAACTTTTATAGAAAAGCTATGTTTTTCTAAGATGAATATTAAATGACAGGAAGAAGAATATTCCAGTCAAAAAGTCAGAACTATACCCATTGGAAGTGTATCTGTTTATAGAAAAATTGCTCATGTTCTTAGGACTGTCCATATTAGAATAAAAAGCTAAATTAGCTCATTAATAAATCTTGCCCTCGGGATTAAGAAGGAGAAGTCAAATGAAGATTTACCCAGCTTATACCCTGCAACACTGTGAGATTTAAACAAATTTCTTCTTTGGGCATCTAGAGTCTAGGCCCGTAATATAATATGACATCATTATTTACATCACATGTTGACAATGCCTCACTTTATAAAACAAAAGCTTTTAAAATACAAATAAAACTACAGGTGTAATCAGGGAAACTGATTATATTGGCTACCTGTTACATAAAAAGATGCTGCAGCCCTTTTTAAAACAGTATATCCTTAAATGGCACGTGTTGCTCTATGATTGAATGTTCTGTGTTTCTATAAGCATTTTGTACTGTCTGTTTGCTTTTTATTCCCAGATTTCTGTAAAAAAAGATCATCACTGCTTAGTTGAGACTGCTGTATGACTACGGGTACTAAAGGTGTTGGCATAATAGCAAACACTATGAGTCGTGCATCTGACAGGACCATACCTGTTTCCTGAACACTATTAAGTCACCATTTAAATGTATGGCATAAATATTTGATCATACTGTGTTCATAAACCACTTGCACACCCTAAAAACTCAAAAGGCAGAAATTAAAACATGAGGTAGTGACACTTCTCAGAAGGTGAAGAAAAAGAAAGAAAACCCAAAATCGCATGGGAGAAGTTTTTTTATACAACAGTCGTGGCATTTTTGCCTCTGGATGTCTATAAACCTCTTCAGTTTTGTGCAGATACTTATGTTTCAGTAGTTATCCTGCAAGAAACCAGTCCTTCAGGATCTTACAGAGGAGACAAAATTCCTGCACATTTGCTAAGTGTTTCAATGATCATTCATTCTGAGTTATGATTCCATTCTCAAGTCAGACATGCACAGAAAATGAGCAGCAAAGAAAAGCTTCCTAAGCAGAAGTGGTATGGAAAATTAGAAAGCGTAAGAAATGTATATTATGACGGTACAAGTAAAAATTCATTGATATTGTTTGTTAATTTAAGAATTACTCTGAATATGAAAAGCTATCATGTATTCATATTAGCAATAAAGTCTTCAAATAGATTAAACTTGGATAAGTGGTTAATGTACTTTTCTAAAGATGCAAAATATTTCCATTTATTCTAACATAAAAATCACTGTTACAGAATAATTCTGTCTCCCTCCACACCACAACAAATCCCATTTTATTTTTTTGTTTTCTTTCTTTTTTTTTTAAATTCGTAGGAAAAATCAGGCAAAGACTGTAGTGTAATAGTATTATATTTCTATTCCAGAATAATGCAGGGAGAGTTAGAGAGTTATTGTAATATGACAGCTATTTCAATATTAAAAATGTTAGCCTTAGTTAAAATATGTTTAGTATGTAGCACACAACAATCGCTGTCTTTCTCTTCCTAATTAAATACTTTTTCTGTCATTGATAAGGAAGGGCCTTTTCAGAGAAGAAAAGCAGAAGGTTATTTTGTGTCCAGACAGGCAACTACATGGAAAAACTACCTAACCTAGCATTTTCTCTGTTAACTGTTCCAAATATCTTGTAAGCTGTTATGAGTATTAAAAAAAAAAATAATCCTTTTTTAAAAAATTTTATAATCCAAAAGACAATATTTAGTTACAATTACTTAAAAAATAAAAATCACATAATCATAGAACAGTTTGGGTTGAAAGGGGACTTTTAAAGGTCATCTAGTTCAACCTCCATGTTTTCCAGGTCTTCTCTATTACAAAATACTATTGAGCACTGACCGTCATTAAGTCTTTTCAGAATTTCTGAGTAAATTTTGATATGTAAGTCAAGAGCTCCACATTTATATACAAATACCTGAAAAAGTATTCAATATTAACAAACTTTCAACACAGTCTCACGTTCCTGAGTCAAACTGAACAGAAGATATCATTAGTTGCCTATGTGCCTTCTCAGCAGTGAAGCATGTGGAGCTGCAGTAACAGGAACTGAGCCAGCTAAACAATGGAAGGAGATGATTCTTCTCTACTTGACACTTGGTAGATCATACCTGGCATACTGAATCCCATTTTGTGGTAGACATCAACAATTCCAGCAGAAGACCATCAGAATGGCCATGAGGTTCAAGCACACACACTGTGCAAGAGGATGTGGAAATTGGCTTGTTTAGCTGAAGAAGGCCTAGGGTTGGGAAGGAACCTAACAGCGCTTGCCAATACCTAAGAGCAGGTTATCATGGGCTACCCACAGAAGTTGTGGAATTTCCTTCCTTGGAGGTTTTCAAGACCTGAGTGCATAAAGCCCTGAGTAGTATGTTTATTTTTTTATAGATGACACCCTTTTGCGAAACAAGCTGGGTTAGATGTTTTCTTCCTCAAGTCCCTTCCAACGTGAAGGATGTTAAGATTCTAGGACAATGAGTGACTTTGGCAGAAAGCATGCACGCAAATATATACTCTTGAAACATTAAACTCTCTGTGCATTTCTAAGGCATATTTGAGTACCAAGAGTTCTTCTGGTTTTTTCATGCTCAGAATGTAGTTGCCATGGTAACACATTCTGTCTTGGAGCCTCTTGCCAGTGGTATTCTGATTTCCACAGACTAAAAGCAGACACCACTCTGTTTTCAAAGACTCACGTATTTACCCTGTCTGAAACAAATATATTCAACGGCACATTTGTGTTTCTGAACTAAAAAGACACGTACTTTAATTACTAATTATTCATTTAGAATCCAAACCCACAGGCAGATTTCTGTCTCTAGGCAATGCAGGTAGCCTCCTCTGTCAAAAGATATCCCAGACGATAACATCGTTGTTTTCTTAAAGTAAGCTATTAATCTGGTTTTTACTATACATGCAGGAAAACTGACAGAGAAAGATGAGACTCTGACCTTGTAGCTGTACAATGCAATAACACATAAATCACTAAATGCCTATTAGTTTTAAATTATGTAATGTTTGGGTTATTTTTTTAAAATTTTTTCTACAACCTTGCTGGTTATATAATTATTTCTTGGCAACCAAAAGTCTAGTTAACCCAACTCACAATTTAATAATGGGACTTATTAAAAGTCTTCTCTAAAGAATAAACACTAGCATAGTATTGAATATAGGAAAGTCAGGCTTTCTTCACTGACTGGAAAATATGATAAGATTCACCAACTGAAATGCAGCGGAAGACAGATTATGATCTGAGAAACTATGAATATTGGTTACTATTTTCTTGTCTTACTCCTTCATGTGGTCAAAGCCTTTGCTGTTATTTAAGTTTAAAGTGGCAGGAAAATGATGTAATTACATTTCATTTATCTATTTTAAGAAATCTTAGTACTGCATTTTCCTGGTTTTCTACTTGAGATGCAATACTTAATTGAACATTAAAAATATCAAACTGAAAGGCATAAAGTGTGGAAAGCTTCCAAATACACTTATTCAACTTGTTTCAGCAAGAACAAAGCCAAACTTGGATTATGCATAACATCTATAGCTAGCACACAGACAAAACAATACTTTTGTTAGGTAATGGATTTGCCCGGAATGCTGAGTTTAAACTTTTAAGATAAAGTTTTGCATCCATCATAACAATGCCACAGGCCAAAACCAAACCACACAAAACAGAAATTATAAAGTTACAAAAAAGCTTTCAAGCCTCAACTGGCTCATCAGTCAGTTTGAAGAGTCAGCTCTAACAGATGGACTACACTGAGCTCCTAGAAATATGTACCTATCTACATGATCTCTGTTGCAAGCCATACTTTCCTGGGGTTTCAACCTTTGCTCAATGTACTCTGAACTTCAGAAATCTTTATTTCATTGCCACAAAGCGTACAAATTACATCCCTGATTACACATTCTAAATTTACAAAGATCACGATGCCATAAAGACAAGGTTTTGCGTGCCTGATTTTACAAAACAAGAACCCCAAACACTCAGAGTCAGAGATTCTGAAGTTTGCAAGGTAATTTTTGTCTTCACATGTGAAAAATCCCACTCTCCAATCTATTTCCTAAGTCTCTATGTTAGCCAACACTTTGATCTTCATATGTATACAGACATTCACTGTAGAAAGTGCCCAATGAACTTCAAATCTAAACACATCCATTAATCCAGCACTGTAAAGGAATATTCAGGTTACTGTACCTTTATTATACCCTTCATGTTCAAGTAAGAACTAGCACTAATTGTATACTGAAAAGGGGATCTGGCTGACTGGAGGTAATGATTTTCTTCAATAACATCATTTTCACAATGAAGTGGGTAAGAGGAATTGCACCTATTTAACCAAAGTGAGACTGCAATTAAATTCTATTTTAAAATAAGTATGTAACTTTAATCTTACAATTTGACTGTTACTATTATTATGGCTCTGTAATGCAACATTTTCAGGAATTGCACTGCTGTATCTCAACAAATAATTCACACATTTAATTTTTAACACTCCTATTATACTGAAGTAAAAGCCAAATCCCAACTACTAAACTAGTCCCCTAATTAACGTTGTTCCCAAATGTCATACATTCTAAAGAAAATAACTGCTCGACGAAAGTTTCACTGCGGCCTTTAATTTAGAGAAAAATAAACCTTCTTACCGTATTGATCCAATCATGTAGGGCTGTGCTAGCTGTACTACAATAGCTCCGCTCCCAAGCTGATGGCATGTGTATCCAGAATCCCAATCATAGTTTTTTGTGTCTCCATTCAATAAGGCATTGCGACTGCGACTTACACCCTCAATCACACTGGCACAGTCTGCAATTGTTGCAACATTTTCAGTGGGAACTGTGAATTAAAAACACAAAGATGGCAGATACACACTCAGAAAACAGTTCAGATATCAATGGACTTTATTGCTGGGAAAGAATTGGTTAAAAAAAAAGAAAATTCAAAGTATGATCCACCAAAGGAAATTTAACTCATATAACAAGAACTATGAGCAAATGATACAGAGGATTTTTACAGCATTGATCCCAGAATAGCTTGGTAAATTAACAGATGGATTTCGGTCTTGATGACAGGAAAGCACTCTTTTAATACAATTGGGAAAAAATATCTTGTCTAGCAAAACTTTAGAAATTTTAAAACAATTTCTTCCTGTTTTCATGATGAAACTTCCCTCTGTACCCCCAAAAGAACAAATGAACAGAGATAAAGAAAAAATTGGGAGATAATTTAAAGCACTGATCTGGGCTGTGTTCTTCCAGCCCTGTTTTACACGTGCTTCAACACTTGTTTTTCGAATTACATATTATTTCCCCTTGTTAACATTTGATCAAGTATGGCACTTTCCAGTTGTAATTCGGAGAGAATCCTAAGCTTTCTGAATGTCCCCTTCCAGCAAGATGACAGATAACATAAACCCCCCAAAACCATTGGGTTTATGCCCTAAGCTACATGCCCCAATCAGGTCCACCATTCCTAAAAAGCTCAGTTTCTAGCTAACCTCCTCAGCTTTTAAAACTCTCTCTATTACCTCTCTCAGTCAACAAATTAAAATTAACAAGACTGAAAAATGTGCTCTCTGAACACGTGAAAATCAAGGTTGCTTGTTGAGCCCTGTTTTTTGGAGGGAAAATGTTAGAAGCTCTGATTGTTCATCTAAATGGTAACAAGAATTCTTTCAGCACAGGCTGCATTAAAAAAGAATCTGAACTTTTGTATGTCATCCTCTGATAATGGACAAACAATCTGTACCATTTTAAGCCTGTTGTACACAGATGGCTTAATCACATACTTTTAATAGCTGTCTGTAAAATATGTATTTAAAATACTACAACATCTGAAAATGGCTGAAACGTAGCTATGTGAAATTTCAGAGCTACTGTATGATTCTCCAGCATGCAAAAGAGATAATTTTCCACAAAGAGCTGGGATTCCGTGTTTTAAGTGCCCTACTGGTGTCAGGAGCATAATCTTAGGACAACCACCAACCAACCAATACACCGTAAAACACACCCCAGGGGGAAAAAGTGGAAGCTTGTTGCCAAGGAATAATCCAAGGCAGTGAAAAAGCAACCATTTCTGAAAAATCTACTGTGCTATCAAAGGTACTACCATCTCTGTTTGCTCATAAAAAAAATTACTAAACTCAGCACATTATTATTCCAGAAATCTCTTGATTCCCCTATTACTGAAAAGAGGCATTCAACAATTCTCAGATTCTTGCTGGGAGCAGGTGGTAGACATTAGAAGTATTTCACTGGGAACAATATGAATAAAGCAAAGACTAACAATGCAAACTAAAAGTACTGGCATCAAAATAAAGTTTGCCTTGACTTCCTTTTCTTCTTCTCCTCTCTGGGAGCAAGGGCACTTCTTTGAGTATCCATTTTATATTGGCTTTACAGCGTCTTCTACATGTGGCTGCTTTTTGTAGGAAGAGGAAGCTATTAAAATCTTGATTTAAAAAAAATGAGTAAAAGATAAAGTGTGAAAATCAACGTTCACGTTGAAAACTCCATGGCATATTCCAGACACACTCTGAGCTATGTAAGGCATTACAGAATGCAGTGCAGCTCAGTCCATCCAGTATTTTGCCTGCATGCCCTCTGAGCATCATCCCGCTCCTTCTCACATCTAGATTTCTACACTAATCCATGACCTCCTACGAAGATGTTACCCTGATTAGTCAAACTCCTTAACAATCACACAGAAATTGTCTTGGTGTGTTTTTTAATATAATTCTGTGGTCTTCCCTACTCAGCTAATTAGAAAATGACTTTAACTAATTCAAGTGTGCAGAATGTGCCACACTGTTTCTTTTCTCTAGGGGGTCTGCCACTCCCTATTTTGAATGTTCATTATCATCTTTTATATCCGCTTGATAAATTTATTAAAAATACCATCTGGTGGGGACTCTGCTCTGTGCTGTACTGTAAGGTCTTCTGGTTCTCTGTCTTTTTCCCGTTAGATTTCTGCTTCAATTTAGGTCACTTGCTTACAAAAATATACTGCCAAAACCAACAGTCTTGTTCCTTTTTTTTTTTTAAATCCACCACCTATCCAGCTTTTACAGCAACCAATATTGTAAGAGAAAACAAAAGAGGAGATTACAAATATGGAAATTGCTTTTTTCCCCACTGTTCATACAGCAGTTTTGCCCTGAAAAATCTGATTCGCTTTTATGGAACAGAAAAGATGTGTGTGAGTAAAGCATATACATTCCGTAAGCAAGCAAAAAGGAAAAGATGATTGAGGTTACAGGACAGCAGCTGCAAACATTTATTAAAACTTACTTTCTTGTATCCTGGTCTTATGCTGTAAGTATGGAGCTATGAACAGCTGGTAGTATATTTAATTCTAGTAATAGTATTTTTGTAAAGGACTGTAATTTTCAAGCCATGGCCTAAGGGTCATCTATACTGATTATATTTAAAGATAAGACAGATATGTTATTCAACTGTCCTTAGAGATCCTCCAGGACAAAATGTACCAGAAATGTGTTGTAGCCTCAGTCATATTTACTTATCAGTCCTTAAGCTTTTTGCTTTTTCTTTTTAGCATACTTGATTTTTCACAGGAATTTTTTTTCCTCTGAAGTACTGAGAAAAAATTTAATCCAGCTGCTGCCAACTGGCTTCCACATCTAAGCATATGGTACTCCCTTTTATCTCCTATTCTGGACAAGTCACCTTTTGTTTTCTGTCCATCCACTGTAACTGAACTACAATCAATTGGCTGATGTGGGTGGGGGGGAAATGACAGAAAATCCTCAAATAACTTTTTGCAGCACAGGAAGAAACAGAACAGAAGTGGGTTTCTGTACCAGCTCAAAAAAACAGCCATTAATGACCCTTAAAACAAGTACTAAAATAAACAGACACCAGATCTACTATGTAGTCTTCCTATACAGAAAGGCAGCAATTTAAAGCATTATGGACTGTTGAATATATTTATACTGCACTCTAGACAACAGTCAAAGGTTCTCAGCTAAAGTATCATCACAACTTCAATAGACTGAAATGTTGGTAATGTCTTAAACATTGTCAAAATCATAGAAAGACCTTTTGTCAAACTGCAAAGAAGTAACTGCCTGACTGCAACCACTGAGGCACCCTCCCATCCCAATGCCTCCTGATTGGAATTTGGACTGTGACTGGGGACCTAAGACTGCTGTCTAATCATCTCAAGTCTGAGGAGAAGTAAACCAGGTTCAGGAAAGAAGAATGCATTTGTGTTAAGAATCAGCCCTAGCTGGGCTCAGGGGGTGGTGGAGAAAAATTTTTGGGTGTGTGATGGTGGAATCTCTCCACACCAAACCAAAGGAGTAAATGCCCCTGCTCTGGGAAGACCATGTACACACGGGGCACTCACATGAAAGGCAGCTGAGAAGAGGTCATAAACCACCAAAGACCCCAAAGTCACCCCCCAACTATTCCTGAGGCCTTCTCTACCACCAGAGGATTGCACGTGAGCCAAGTGAAGCAACAAATCCAGAGCCCGTCCCAAAAGACTCCCCAGAGGAGGTGCCTGGGCATCTCCTGAACACATATTAATCCACTGGAGGCTATGTTTTTCACGACCCTTACCACAAAGAAGAGCAGAAGAACGGGACCGACAGGACGCTCTCTGTCAGTTTTTTAATTCCCCTGCCTCGTTTTTCCTATTTCTTTCTATCTCTCTTTCTCTGCCTCACATTTACCATTAAATAAACCCCATACTATTGACTTTGGCATCTGGTCTCATTTGCACCTTAATTCGGGTAGACGCATTTGTAATAATTGTAATAACCAGATCATAACAGCAACACAACTGTTCATTTTACTCAGTTCTCTTTGGAAACTTACAAAATCATCACTGTGAAGAAATTATTAACAAAAAAATATACTGGAAGGAATAAATTTTTGTTTTAGTTAATACAAAGAAGTGATTTTTCTCTCATGATGGTATCTGTTAAATGTACAGCTTTCAATTGCTTTGTATTTAACTGTAAAATTACATTCCTTCTCTATCTGAACATCTACTAAGCTGGCATAAGTTTTCTCACAAGGAAGTGATGGCTAGAAAACACAAAGCTGATGCTAAAAAAAAATTAAAGATGCAGGTATTATTTCAGGGTTTGATCATACTGTTTCGAATAAAAAGATATTTTGGCATTTTGCTTTCATTATTTTCCACATGCCAAAAGATTTGTTAAGTCTAATCTTTATTCAGTATATGAATTTGCTTTTGTTTATTTGCTAGATGGTAAAAAGAAATGAAATCTGCAGACTTTTCAGTTTAATTAAAAGTATAGTCACAAAGTCCTGTCTCTCCTTCTACACACTTCCTTATTATCTTGAGTTGAAACTTGCTGATGAAATTGCTACATTTAATTTGAATCTTCAATCAAGAAATCAAGAGCTCAAGAAATATCAACTTCAAGCAAATATCAACAGCATTTCCACCTGTTTCAGTGAAACGCTTTCTGCAAGCCATATTTATCTGGAAAAGAAAACCCCGCTAATATTTGTCTATGAATTAGAAAAAACTTCAGAGAAGGATGATTTTTCACATGGTATCTGCTAGAGCTCATGATTTCTGATCAAATAAATTAGAAGAAAAGCATTCAAGTCATTAAACTGGCCATACTTTTAATGCCCAACCAATAGGCTGCTACAAGGCTCTTTCATTAAACATTATGCATGAAGAAGGCTTTCAGAAATAACAACTGGTTTAGGAAGTACATATCCCTTGTTTCAGCACTGAAAATAGAAAGAAAAGGTAAAAAAAAAAGGAACCAGAACTATATGAACAGAACTCTGTTGAAAAGTGCATACCAGTAACTAAACCAACCATGCGACTGTCCTTTCTTGTAGAAAGAGGAAAAAAAAAAAATCACTGCAGTATTTAGATCGCCTTCAAATTTTCATAATTTCCTAAGGCTAACCTTGTAGCAAAGCTGACTTACACTGCTGGGTAAGCCTGCATAGTTTTGGAAGAATGCTAACCTTTTTCAAAGATAAAAACCCAAAATATGATAGCTTTGTGTGGAGTCAACATTAAACTTGACACAAAAATAGCATCTCTCACTGCTTCCTTGGAGAGACGAAGCAATCTTTTACAAAGCTGAACCACACACTAGGAAACTGATATGACTGGTTTCTCTGTTACACATTCAGATTACTTTTGTTTCCAATAACTGCCAAAGACAAGTGAATGTTTATTTGTACTTTTTCCCTTTTAAAACAAATTCTCCTGAGACATTGAACAGCACAAAAATGAAGGCTTACAATGATTCATAAGTGCTGATCAGCATTCCCCAAAGGGTGACCAAGGACATTCCACTGTTTTATATCCATCTTCTGCTCCTCAGTCATTATTCACTGTTCTCCCTTTCATCTGTAATGTACAAGTTACAAGACAGTCTGATAGACTGAGACTACAGACAAACACTACTTCGTGTACAAGCCACTCACATTGCACTTCCTATGACCTTAACCAGGCTCAAAATCAGCCAGTAGGTTGGTCAAACTCACACCCACATAGTCCTTGACTGCCCCTCAGCACTGAGTAGCGATTAAAGGTCTAAGTGAGGTTATCAGTTTTTTCCCTTTGAGGTAGAAAAGAGGAATTGGTTCCTATATTTAGGTAGGGTCAAAACCCCAGGAACCACAAGAGGTATTGCACAGAAGCAGTCCTTTACCGGCTGTTCTAACTTCTTGCCACTGGGCAGATATACATCACAACACACCAGGTACTGCTTCTGCCTCCAAAGGAGTATGTCTCTCGCTGTGAAAACATTCTTTTGATTTGGATTCCAGATTAAATATTAGTGTCTAAAGACCGTTCAAAATGTCAGAAGCAGAAGTTATCGAAACCAAGCACTATGATTTTGAGAATAAAAAATATTTACATCCTTGTTAAATTAAAGTTATGCCAATATAATGAATTTAATGTGTAAAACTGTTAACTCACACATTTAGAGATAATACTACGCCAAATAGAAAATTACATCTCAACCCTAACATCTGCATTAGGGAATAATTTCATGTGATTGAATTAATTTCTGTCACTTATCTCATTCCACAAGACAGCAAACTGTAAACCAACACTAGAACACCACATAGTGCTAGAAAGAGAACTTTCTGCTACTTTTACTTCAAAACTACTACTCCGCTACCATTGGTTCACGCCAATACCACATCCAGTATTGTGTAAAGTAACCGCATAAACCATTTTCCACATTAACTTTTAAATGTAATATGTCAAGTTAATAATTTTTCATTAAAACATTGTATGCAAAACCACAACAACATAAAATTGTTATCATGAAACAGTACTTCATTTTTATTATTTGTTTACCAGCCCTCTAATCTTCACTGCACAGTGACAGCCATTACATAGATACTAAGTATCAGTAATAATATAGCTAAAAAATTACCCTCTTTGCCTACTGCTTTCTGATCAAGTTGGATAGCTTAAAAAAAAAAAAAAATTCTTCTGAAGTCTCCACATAAGATCCCTAAACAAATACCTCAGAGGGCTTATTTCTTTGGAATGAGTTTTCAAACGGCAAAGCCTCTGCATATTATCTTCAGTGTTGCTTTGGTCCAAGTAAGGGTCACAAAGTCTCTCTGAAAAGGGCCATATTGCCTTCAAAGGCTGACCAATATTTCGTTTTTTTAATAAAACAGGTTATAGAAACAGCAGCTGTATTTGTTCTAACCCAATTTAATACCATATTTAATATCATATGGGATAAGCAATGAACCCAGTGAACTGCTTTTCAAGGGTTGAAGATGAAAGCTTCTATATTCAGTCAAGCCTAAAAGCAACCTACTCTGAATACTGCACTTTCATATATTTTGTGGAACTTTCCTAACTGCTTCCAGTTCACTTTACCCTATCCGGTCACTGCAGAAAGAGAAATAAACATTACAAATTCTCATCACAGCAATAAAATAAGTCTGTGCTAACTACACCACTGGTAGTCATACAGAGTTCTTACAGAAGTGTACCTTGGACAGTCTGCTTGACCACAGGAGCCAGACAATATGGTACCCTATGGTAATCATCAGAGGTATGGAAAACAAAGTACTAAATGGATATAAGGTTACTTTGCTGCATCAGAGTTGCTGAGAATATTTTTGAACAGGCAATATTGATAACCATAAATTCTGGTGGAACAGCCATTATGCCCCTGTACCCTTGCACAATTGGACTGCCCTCAACTAATCCCTAAATCTTCCCATTTGTACCTTTTTCACCATAAATTCCTCAGGGTCATGTAAATATTAGAGTTTTCTCAGGGAAAAATATAAAAGTGCCTCATCCTATTTTGAAAACTTTTTTCCCTTCCATCTGTTGTAGGTGTATACTTCAAATACATATATTTAAAATCAGCATGAACTCCAAAAATTTTGCTGAAATTCTCAATTTCATGCCAGAATTAATAAACTGGGGAAAATCTCATCAAGACAACTACTAAAAGGCACATAATACTCTTTCTAATGAACGTCTGGATCTGACTTTCAGGAGTAAAAATGGAAGAAAGCACACAGGCCACTCTGTTTGAACTGTTAAAAAAAAATTAGACCTTCCCGTGACATATTTTATCATTCAGTAGTGTTGGTCTGCTGGGGATTTCCACCTTAAGTAATGCCAAGGTACTTAAATCAGTATTATATAAGCTGTCCAGAGCTAACAGAGCTCCATCAACATGGTGTTCTGAGAATAATAGTAGCCAATATAACGTTCTGCCATGGCTAAGCATGCCTACGACTCTTCAGGGGAAAATCAACACATGAGAGTTTACTTTTAGCAGTTGAAACTAGGCTGTATAAGAGTCCCTAAACGCCCAAATCCATCTTCACTGCAATAAATAGCCCTGGTTACTCCATTCTTGTAAAAGAATTTGGGTTAACCAAGTGGGAGGAAAGAGCAACCATACTATGATCTGCAATGAAAAATTAGATTGTCAGCACAGAGTGACTCAATTACCAGTAGCTTTGTCAGCAGCAGTTGATTTAATTTGACTTTCAGCATTCCTGCAGCATCATTAATTAATCCACAAAACTGGAATTTCAAAGAAGTTGCAAGAACTGTCCTACTAATTCTATGCTTACAGCACTGTTTAACTCAAATTAGAGATTTCTGTGTGGAAACAGGAGTAAGAGTGCAGTGATGGTCAACTTTAAAAGACAAGCATTCACAGCAGTTCATGTTAAAGGAAAACAGTTTCATCTCTTACCTATCAGACCTTTCTCAAGAGTAAAGGATTTGTTTGTGAACATGCATTCAAATGCCACAATATGGAAAACTTTGTTCACTGTGTTGTGGGTCCCAACAATTCGAATATACCTATAGGGGAAAGAAAAAAAATGGTAAAAATACACAAGTTAAACACAACAAACTTCTGTGCACTAAAATGTAACTGATTCAGTTGGGCTAAAATGTGCAGACCCATAAGAACTGAGTAACTGTTTAAAACAAGAAAAAGTAATAAAAAGACTATAAATTTCACAGCAAGTTTACATCTAGTCAGGAAGCTGGTTACACTACAGTTTAAGAAAAAAAAAAGTCTTTAAAGAGATGTGATATCTGTTAAAAACCTTTCTGGATTAATTTGCCAAGAAAAGTAAAGTGAGGGACTTTCGCTTCAGAAATGGTCTGTTAGTGCATATGTGTGCTCATGGAGGCTTTAAATAATAATAATAAAAATAATAATCCTTTCACCAACAAATTTTCAGCACTGTGAAAGACTTCATATAGCCAGGACAAACCCAGCAAATCAGTCAGGTTTTTCTTCAGAAGCCAAAAATTAATTCCATTTCATTATGACTGTTTCTAATTCTAACACTGGGTGTAAAGAATATCAATCTCTTTGTTGGCGTATGTTTTATTAATAATGAAAAAAAACAAAATCTCTAAACATTCAATTATTATGAAACAAAACGAACTCTGGGTTTCAGTCCTGGTTGTATAACTTACACTTCTACACTCTAACTGCAAATTGAATAGAGCTGCTCTTGAACACTGTGACCTATTCACCTGCTGTATTACCCTGAAGGCTTCACCTTCCATAAACAAACATTAACCTCAATTCAGTCTGATTTTGCATTTTCTGAAGAGACTCAACAGTTCTTACTATACTTTTTGAAAAACTTTAAAAGGAATATTGTACACCATCTCAATAAATGCTGAACAAGCAGCACAGAAAACCACCAGAACCAAATACCACTACCCCACAAAATGGGTCACTCACACTGCAGAAAGCTTTCATTTCAACTGAGAAGTATCAGATTGTATGAATCTTAACCAATATCCTCGAACTGTGGTATAAAACAATCTTTCACTTACATAGTATAATTATATTTCCAACATCATGGCCATTCCCCAACAGCATCGTTTTCACTTGTGTTTCTCAACAGATCAATTTGAATGTATATCAAGACATTTTTCAGTCCTGTGATTTTTTTTTTTAACAATAAAGCAATCCTCATAGCTATTTGGTGCACTAATGTTCAACCTCCAAGTTTCATTTAGAAATTTGAATTATCATGACTTGTAATAAAAAAGATTTATGCGCTATGCCCTAATTAATATTAACTCACAGATCAATTAATTATCATAGTAGTAAATTTCCCAAAAATTATTTTATGCAGAAAACAAAGTAGTAAAATTGAAGAAAATATTTATTATTCATAAAGAAGTTGAACCCAAGTCTTCAGAGTAAAGCAGAACTTAGCCCTTACTATGTAACTGTGCCAAGTGCCTGCAAAGACCATTGCAGGAATCTTGGTTGACAGTCAGGAAAACAGCAGTTCTTTCCCCAGACTTGTCCATGCGAACGAAATTACTTTCTTTTGTCAATTCACAAGCACAGGTAACCCTAATGAACCCTAAACACACAGGTAATGTCCAGGAATTGACAATGGTAACTGTTCTTGTTCCTTCCAGCCTCAGAAGCACAAAATTCAATTAAACACAGGAAAAAATCTTGGAATAATTTTAAGTGTGTACATGGAGGTTGGCTTGCCACAGAGACTCCCTCGTCTCTCTCAGGCAAGAAAGGTATTGATTGAGTTATGCTGCTTGGACAAAACACGCTCCTGGCTAACCAACAGAGCATTACTAATGGAGAGATACTTTGACATCCTTCAGTTACGCTTCCTTGCTTTAAAGAGTTTAGAGAATAAACAGAGTAACAATATTAATAGGAACACAAGAAACTGCTTCATAATTAGCTTTAAAATTGATTAATTTAGATTTTTCGTGTTATGAAATTGTAACACCGGAGCAAACTTCTTGATTGTTTTTTCAGTGAGATTAGAAATTATTCAAATTCCTGCCAGCAGCAAAGCAAGTTTATACAACACAAAGGCATCTATGAATCTTTGTGTGATTGTAGAGTAAAAGAACCACAATCCAATAGCTAGACTAGCTCCACTGTCAATGGCCTTTAGATTCAACTGATAAGACTGAGGGGAAGACAGAAAAAAACTCTGAATCATTTTTTAAAGAGAAAACCTTGATTTGTTTGTGGTGTTTAAAAGTACCTCCCTGGCAGGTGACCAGGAATGCAGGACGATAATTTTGCTCCTTTATTTTGTTTTGTGGCCCTGTTTGAGAATAAGGGATATTGAAAGTATAAATGCTATAAGAGTTTCACCCACATGTCACAGACTTCTCTAGCCACAGTTAGTGATGCTACACATGGCCTTAAAATTCCCAGAACGGGAATATCAAAAAAATCTGCACTTTTTTTTTTTTTTTTCCTCACTTAGAAGAAAATTGCTTTAACTGGAGAGAAAACTATGTTCTACTGGAGCTTGGCAAATTTTAAACTTCTACATTTTGAATGGACTCCCTGGGTTGATTAATTAGTCACCCACATGGCAACAGTCCTCATCCATCCCCCATTTTTCCCAGAGCAATTCTTCACATTTACACGAAACTATGACATGGGTACTCTGTCGTGGCTACAAATACACACGTTTCTGAACAACTAAATTATGTTTTACTTCTGCTCTTTATATTTGTACAGCTGACACATTTAATTCAGATAACATCTGCTGCAGAGGATACCACTGATTCAGCTGTGGATACCCTGGAGGACTACTAATACCAAAGCTCCTCTGCCTACATCTGAACAGTGCTTAAGACATATGTGTCAAAATATAAAAATATGCATGCTCTAGAAGACATTTTAATCCTTCATTATAATAGTGCCAGTAAGATACAGACAAACTCTAAAATATATTAAGCACAGATTCCAATCTGTTGAGAATACTGAGACAGAAAACTAAATAAGGAGAGATCATGGAAACTAACTGGTATTTTGCACTGATACCCATCCTAAATTACTATCAAAGCAACCTAGAACAGCAACAGTAAACTCAAAGGATTAAATCAAATACGTACAAAATGTGCTCTTATGAACTTGACATTCCATTTTCCTGCATGGAGCATTTGGTATGAGACATCAGTGCTAGTCCTACATACTTTATATCTCCCCTAACTGCTTAAAATCCACTAACATTCACATTCCAATCACTGCCACAAAGATGCATGAGGTACAGGCCAACGCAGAAGGGTATTTGAAGATATTCTGTTTGTCTTTTAGTGGAAATGGAAACAGTGCTATTCAACACCATCTAAACTCCATTTATTGACAACTCCCTAAAACATATAATCCTTCAGACTCACACAGCTGAATCAACAGTCCCACGGCAGGTAGAAAAAACAAGGAGAAAAAAAATCTATTGCTAGCATTAAATCATGTGGAAAAACAGTGGACATAAATAAATATATGAAATAAAGAATTAATCCAGAACAAACTTGAAAAGCATATCTGTCTTTTGACAGAAGACAAGTTTTCCTGCTCTTAGACAGGAAAGTCTAATAAAGTCTATCGCATAACAGAGGAAATCCCTGCTGCAAATATTGAAAAAAAGAGTGACAAATCAAACAAAAAACTTACACAAGACAAAATCATTAAACTCTAGTAGCAAAAGCACACGTAACACCTGCAAACCATGTACAGCAACAAACATTTTCACCTTTGCAATTGATGCCAATACAACCAACAGGGTAGCAGTCTGAAAACACGTTTCTCTTTGTAATGTGCTAAATTGTGCATCCAGATATCTCCAGGTGGAGCGTTCAAGTGGCTAAAAATATTGGTATACAATACTTACACAGCACACGTAATCGCTTGTGCACTATACATAAGCAGTATATCAACCAAGCAACCAATGTTCTTCAACATATTTAACCAAATTAACACTGATGTGCTTCGGAACGTTAAGTGACACTTGCATAATCTGATATTTTTACTTATTTTCACAGGTAAGAATAATGAGCTTACAAATGTTTTGGTTTCCAATTTTTATTTTTTTATAACCAAAAAACCCAAATTCAGATAAACTTGCATGAATCTCCATCTTCACATTGTATACATCTCCAGTTCCACTGAAGTTCTCAAATCTGAACTCGGCTTGCCAGGTTTTGGTTCAGGTCAGACCTCAACCCAAAACAGCTCTATTTCCTAGACTCACATAGATATGGGCAGAAATTGGCAATTACACCTGGACTTCTATCACATGAATAAAAAACAAGGTAGAAGAAGACAGTGAGACTTGGATTTAAAGAATTCTGTATTTAAACCCTACCCTTGATTCGACTTTGCAGCCAAACACAGATATCACCTTCATTTATCTTTATGCTATCTTTGTTGAATACATAAAATGGGACTCTAATAAATTCAATTTTACAGAAAAAAAATAGCTCTTATAAACAGAGAAGAAAGCATTGTCCCTCAGAAGGTCTAGTTCTAGCCCAAACTGGTTGCAGGATTTAGAGAGCAGACACGACTTGGCTCTGCATGCCTTCCAGGCTGGTGTGATATGGAGCCAGATTCTTTCCAAAGTACAAATAACCTTCAACAGGATTCGTTTTCTTTGAATCACCCTATGTCCTGATGTAGTTTTGTGACTTTGGATCAAGTTAGCTTAGGCTTCATTATATAGATATATTATGGCCTCTACATTTTTAAACATATTGAAGAAAACAGAAGGAAATATAAGATAGTTCTGCTCAATGAAATCTGAGAATGTTTTCTATTTTTCCCAGTTTCTCACATTCAACCAGTCTGTGAATTTAGCATGCAGTAATTACTTCTTGCTCCAAAGATAATACAGTAAGTGCTGTCTAGATCTAGCCTGGAATCAGACAATATACAATATGACAAAGAAATACTTTAAAAGTATTAGAACAATACAACTAATGATAAATGAAAGAAACTCTACCATTTGTTACATTAAAATTATACTGGAAAAGTACTAAGCAATACTCAAAATCAGCTAAGTATTGGTAACATAAAAATGATGGAATACATTTTTTTTCATCAATATTTTTATAATTTGAAAATTCATACCTATGGATTCAATTCTATGTAGAATTGAAGGTGGAGGTGGTTAGAAAACTGATGCAAGGTATTGCTGGCTCAATTTTGAATTGGCTATGCAATTTTGAAATGCTGAAATGTTGGGTAATTCATTAAGCTAAATCTGCCTTATAAATTTTAAACATTTATGATATACCCTTTTGTGTTAATATTCAAGTGTGGTTTAGATCTGAGACAAGAATGGTTCTGTTAACTGATTCCTTAACTAAAGATATGAGGATACAGTTATTATATCCCTGTACTACCCAGTGATTTACAGATTTACAGATGCCATGCCAACAGTTACTATGTCACTTACAAGAAACATCAATTTAAATTGTTCAACAGTAGGAGTAATGTTTGCAGGAGCAAAACCCTTTAAAAAAAAAAATCACACTCAAACTAGTGGAATGTCAATTCTGACTGCTTTGGCGTTCCTTTATGACATAAATAAAGTGTGTAACATCTGTTCTGCTCCTGACAACACACAGCTTAGCCAAACTTTTTAACTATAATCATTCTTTGGCTGCATTTTAGAAATTATTAATGAAGACTCAAATTTACATGAAATATGTATCAGTCACTATGAAATGGAAGAGAAGCCTCACTGGAAATTATAAGACACATTTTTCATGTTGGTGAAACAAATGTCTGATGTGAGACACATCAGTGAAAGTAACAACCAATTACTTCTAAATTTACCAAGTTGTGTCTTTTATGGGAAAAATCTGACATGATATCAATTAGCTGTATCACCTGCTACACATATACATGGTTGCTACCTCTGTGTCTCTAATCTTTGCTGCTAATACATTCCAGCATATTAAAGACCTAATTCCTAACTACTGTAGGCCTGAACTGGGCTATAAAATAAAGGACAAAAGAAATATTATTTATGAGACTGTTCATCAAACATGGACAGTGCAGCAGATTCAATCTCATAAGCTTCATAGGTCTAGTTCTTTTTAAATCAAATTGTGTTTTACAGAAAATAACAGACAACATGATCAAAGATCATAAATTTGGATTACAAGTAGGTCTATATTAAGTTGCACAAACACTCCTACTCAGCTCAGCAGCAATGAGATGGCAAAAGAGAAGGGCAGTGACTTCCAATATCTGGACCAAGATAACAAAACTTCCAGAAACTCAAGTTCCTGTGAGAAGAGTTGAATTATGGTTAATTTGAAGGCAGAGCATTTAAGACAGAAAACTACTTTAAGTAATTATTTTTGTTCTCACTCATTCTCTTTTTTTTTTGTGGGGGTGGGGGGAACTTGTTTTAGTTGTAGAGTAAAACCACATGTATCACACAGTATTTACCACATTTCTCTTGGTGATTTAATAAGCAATCAGGAGAATTGTTAAATTCAGAACAGCACTTTGCAGTATTGCACCAGTTAAACTAATTAACTAGATATTTGCTCACTGAAAGACTACCATCAGGCTGGAGTGGTACAGTGGGTGCCACAGCCCCAAGAAAATGTTATTATTTTTTTAAATGTAGTTCTTGTTCTCCTACTATATGAAAATTACTTATTTTTGACATGTTTAAGAAATATCTCACTAAAACTCGTGAGCAGGTAAGTAGACTGCAGAACACAGAAATATATTTACTGAGGTACTGAATTTAGGTCTCTTCAAGTTGTTCCTTAACCAAAGAACAATTACCACTCATGCAGTTCTTTTCCTGTGGGTAAACATATAAAAATACTAAACTGTTTCTACCTAATGTCACAAATCTTAAAATCAATTTGGAGGCAATGGAAGGAGAAGAGAATAAATGGTAACCAGAAAAATACAGACTTTTCTTTTAAACCTTTTTTCTTTTAAGTGGAACAGAAAATAAAATTCTCACCTGTCCAAAATTTGCTCAACACTGAGTGAGCTGCATGTAGCTTCCTTCTAGGTGATACTTACGCAGTGGGAGATCATGACCACTGACTCAGTGACAAACTACTGAAAATGGACCCCAGACCTGAATGCAAAAAAGAACTATGCATATGGAATAATTAGCATGGGAAGCAAGAAATATATCTAGCAAAGAGGGGCTTGACTACTAATTAACACAAAAATTATGTAATATGTATCCTATGCTGATACCTTTGTTTGTTAAAATGCACAGTGTAAAGTTTTGATGGTTACCATCCAGCTCCAAACTCTGAGCAAACTACAACGAAAAATAGAACTACTTCCCCTCTGTGTGTGAGTTGGCGCCGCGCACCAGGTAATGAGCCTGTGTTTGACACAACAACGGCATGTATTTGTATCAGTAACAGCAACAAATTTGCCTTGATCTTTCTTTGTAATACCTTTCAAATAATAATAATAACAGAACCCACAGAGCATTGAAAGGATGTAAAAAAGTCAGTACTTGCCTGTGTACAAATATTTCTGCCAGCTGCAAGATGACTGCTTCTGTACTGAACTTCTGTACTGAACTATGGCCATGGGAAAAAAACCCTACAGTAATAACTTCCTTCACTATGAACAAGTAATCTTTTATTTGGGAATGAAACAGAGCTTTATCTAGATACCTACTTAAAGACAGAATACATTAAGCCATCATCCATTTGGCTATCTATATATTAACCAGTGCCAGAGAGAGGTTTCATCAGCTGTTCCTAAAAAGCAACATAAACTCACTAAGTATAAGGATTGTACTGAAAATGCTGAAAGTTGCAAATTGAAAGGGTTTAGCATCATGACAAAATAAAGGCTTCTTAAATAATTTAGTGATCTACCTAGGTTCCTCTAATGTAACAAACTCATTTCTTCTCCATAAACCTCTGCCTTTTTCAGTCCAGATGACATCTAGTACTCAGAAACCCTTTTTTTCAAGCTTAAAGGTATCTCTGAAATATTTCCATTATCATGAAGGCACTGCATTAGACCTCAATTCAGGTAAATCTTGATTGTTTTTCCTCTACTGTTAAATTTGGTACTATGTTCAAAACCACTCAAATGTAGCTCTAAAATTCATATATATATTCATATATATATATGTAAAGAAAATGCAAAGACTTTTTAAGTGCTCTGAACCATCTAAACTCTTACCATAATATCCCTGACACCACCTTATAAACCTATGCCACACATCTGTTTTCACCTTGATAGCAGCTGGAAGAAGAATTCTGCCTATACAGCACATCTCTAGCACTGACAAACCAGAGTTCCCAAAACAAAACCATGATGTTAGGTTTAATGGGAAATTGCTTCTCTGTCTGCCTTTGACTACCGCTGAATTTACCCAGCTACCACTTAGAACGTGACTCCTCAATAAAAAAATAAACCACTACACTTGAACCAAAAAGTCAGAACAAAAGAAAAAACAGTTAAAAAAAAAAAGAAATAAAAAGTATTTCCCTACACTGCACAGCAGGTGAGATAGTGAGAACGAAATTTGTGATTTAGGATATTAGCTCTAACAATTGTATAGTCCATTAGAAACCTGCAGTTACGCAGTTGTGTTGAGACTAGCTGAGCTGGTGGTATTCACATGCTTGTTTCACCTCAGCGTATTTGATAGGTCTCCATTGTTATTACCTTGTACGTGGCCTTCCCAAGGTGGCTATGAGCATACACAACCCTCTCCCACCCAAAATCCAATTAGATCGTTACATTACATTGCAACAACTGCCACTGAAAGGCATTAGGTTCTATTGTGTCTTCAAGAAGAACTCTTTTCCTCTAAAAACCCCGATTCTTGCCTCAGAAGTGACAGAAGTGCTCTGTAGTAGAGTATCTTGTAAAGGAATCTTACCACACAGTTATGCCAATCTCAGTTCTGTAGAGACAAATTTCATTAGTGCATCAATTCGATTTTCCTGAATGTCCTGTGTTACCTTTTAAACCATCTACTTCACTTTATTAAGCTGATAATTTGAACTTAGTATTGCATTATTCTATGTAGCTAAAACGTAAGTCAGTGTATTTTATTCTTACATATTAATGCAGTGAAAACACGTTTCAGTGGGCAGCTCTTTGTTATACTTCATTGCTTTATTCCTAGCTGTAACTGATGTCAGTTAGGAGGCTATTATCAGGCTAATAATACTTTTTCCTCCATAATATTATTATTATTCTCAGTATAATGACAAATATCTGTTTGGAAATGGAGGCAATCAATATTATTTACTGCTCTATTTCCATTAACTAGAAATTTACAGAGAATACAAGACTGTGACTTCTTTTTGTCCTTCATGGAGTGGAACCTTTGAACTTCAGAACTAAGGTTCGCCTATCTGACCTTCTTTACCTCTGCTGAAAGTCATATTTTCACACTTAATTTTCAGATCTCTTACTCTCCACCTCTCAGCTCATGGCCTTTCTTTCACCTTGGCAGGTGAATTAGTACCAGTGTTTCCCATTTCTCTACTATGTCATGTATCCTGAAATAGACAATATACTTGCTATATTCAAAATGAATCTTGATACAATACAGCCTCATAATTTTAGTTAAAGATCAGTAATTAACTTGTGTACTTTTCATCATAAAATGTTAAGAACTCTAATGCTTAAGAACTCTTCTGCCTACATATTTAGCAAGTAATCGTGATATTGATTTACGTAATGTATGTCTTTTGATGTATAACCTATCCATTTAGTTCGTATCTCATCACAGAGCTTTCTTGACCTCCTACAACTCCCAGGGGCTTAACTACATCTACCCTAAACTCAAATTTCCTGATACAATTTTTTTATATTACTTTATATGGTCTTTTTAAAAAAATAAAAAATTAGTCCAGACAAAGCTGGTCACTGTTTCTATCTAAATACACACAGCTGACTCTCAGAATCTCAAGTTGCAAATTCCTAACATCAACTCAGGAAAGATATGCATAAGCCAAAAGAAGTCAATAATGCCAAAACATTAGTGAAACATTAGTTTATAGAAATGTTTTAAGCTGGTTTCAGGGAAAAGGAGTCCAGGACACTGCATACTTAGTGAAAGTGGCTGAACCATAAGGAAGCAAAATTATGGTAATATTAATGCCACAGTACCATTGGTTTACATCCTACATGTGAAGTACACACAAGTCTTACGAAGAACCATCAGAATTACAGCATGTAAAACCTGCATCCCTACAACTCACCTGCTATTATTATCCATAGTAGCCAGATCACAATTACAACATGCATGCTTAACTTGTGTTAGGATCATACTTTCATTTTGCTATACACATATACCATAGAAATAGGATTTCTGTGTGATAAAACTGCATTTAAAACTGTCCCTTCTACTCAGGGATTCTTCTGTATTTGCAAATAAGTAGGTAAACCAGAAATACAGCGGTTGGACCACAAACAAATTTCAACTCTAATAATTTTATATCTCTGGAATACTAAAAATTATTTACCCAATGTCTGATTCTGTTTTCTACATATAATGTTTGAGTCCATACATTAACTACTGTGTGAAAACATTACAGCTAGATCTCTTTATCGTCCCATTGTGTGACTGTACATGACAAGCCATTTGAGCACTAAATAGATAACAAAATTCATGATGCCGAGAAAAGATCAACTGACATAAAAGACTTGACAACTACTTCTGTATCAGGAGAGAGACTTAAGAAGAAAAAAATAAATAACAACAAAAAAGCACCTCACCACAATCAACCAAACAACCCCAAACTACGGAAAGATGAAAAATAGTAGGAAGAGTGAGAAAAAAGAAAAAAAAGGAGGAAATACAGTGAAAATTAATAAACAGACAGCTTCATATTGTTCTATACTTAATATTATTACAACATACGTTCTTGAAGGAATTTGCTTTTAAAGTAGTATTTAACCTCATAGCAAAAAAAGTAACAAAACAAAAATCTTTCCCCATACAAATGAGTTCTGATTTTACTTGACACCTCTTAACAAATTTAGCTTCACACTTTCAAATATTCACCATGTTTTGTGAAGGAGAAAGAAAAGAAAACAAAAACAATGAGCAAGTGCATCATAATTTTGAAAATATCTTGTCAGGTGTGCAATGACAATGTTAAATTGTAAGAACTTTAAAATTACTTTTATTATAAATAATATACTATTGTTGTAGAATGTCAGTATCCAAAAATATAAACCCAGTGCACATGCTTTTAGTTCTGCACCTTCTGCTTTGGTTTTCCACCTCTATTTCAAAGCAATGATGTTGCACATACATAAACAAAAAAGGACATCTAGAATGAATAAATAAAATGCAAAAGTTTGTTTTAGTGCATTGCAAAAGGACAGCACTGTAGCTGCACCTTTACTATGACTACTACGTACCATGTTTGCTTTGCGTTAGTCAAGTCTATGAGCATGTCTACTCTACACCAAAAAAACGAATCTCGAAATGACTCACATTCTCATAAATACTAATGCCAAAGGCCTGAGACACATTTAAATTAGAACTCAAACTTCCATGACTTTTTAAATATTAAACCATCATCAAAAATACATTTTTAGAGGTATTACTTATATTTTACGCTGTGATGTCCCTTTCCAGAAAGAGACCTTTCAGACCTGCACTTTAATAAAAGGTTTAGACTAGAGATTGAACTTTGTAAAAATAAAAGGTTAAGACTGAAAATCCAGTGAACGCTTTGGCCTGGAAAAAGCAGTCTTGCTTTAGCAAAAAAACATACAGTTTAAACTACTCACTTTCGAGAGTTGAGATCGTACATAGCTAACATATCCCTTCCCTTTTAAAACAGAAAGATTACTTGAAATATTGTCTTACCAGTTCTCTTCTATATTTATAAACATTCTTATTAGTGCAACAGGATTACAGTGGATCTGCATCAGTAGATCAGGATAAACCAAAATCAATTTTCCTTACTGTCAATGGATGAATACTCTTTGGTTCTTCTTTTATAAAAACAGTGTATTCAAGACCTGTTTAACATCAGTATCCTCCAGAGATACAGAATTCACTTATCTTATTGATAACCAATACAGGTTTACACCCAGTGTTCTTATTCTATAATAAACTCTGTGTGAAAATTAACATTAAACCTGTCCCATGCTTTATGAGCATTCAATTCCCTAAAAAAAACACAAAATCACTTCAAAACTTTTCTTTATCAGTGGAGATTATAATGATTATATGATGACACATCCTAAAAGAGGATACATTTGGGACAGAAGTTCTTAGCACTAGCCATCATTAGCACACTCCCCATGCAAGGGCAGAAATACCCCAATCTAACAACAACCTTTGAAATGCACACACTTGGTATTTTGTTTTCAAGCAGAACATTTACTCTGTAGTCAACATATTCAAACAGAGAAATAGTTTCTACAACTGTATCTGAAAACTAACTGGTGAAAACTACTGAAGGGGGAACAATTATGTCCACAAAGTAGCAGAACAAAAAGTGGCATCTTAAAAATGTCCACTTCTCCTACCCATTATAGAATACATTATCATATTCACTGGTGTTCTCTGAGGACAAAAAAGCTGTATGCATATACACACGCATGTACAGAAGTCAGCACAAACCCACAGTTAACAGATAGAATGGATGTGACTTACTGGCTCAGAAGCTTCAGTCTTCAAACTGAGAAGTTGATTTAACACAGTACTCCATTACAAAGATCCAATAAAAATGCTTTAAAAGCTTGAAATAATAGGATTATGCACCTCAGCTGCCCAAGGGTAAGCATGAACTAAATGATGCTCATGTGACAAAGGTTAAAATGACAACATGGAATTGATGATTAAAGGAACTTCTATATATATTCATGATATCTGATGTTTCTGAGGTGGAAAGAGAGGAAGGTTACCCCTCCCTGCCATGAAACATGGGTCAATCAAGTAAAATTGAGAATATCAGATATAAAGACAAATCATATTTTGATATTATACTTCTAATATTATATTTTTTCAAGATTTTTGGTTTGCCTGCAGGGTTTTGGTTGATTTATTTTCTTTTTTTAACAGAAATGTCTTGACTCAGAATGGATGAATCTTACAAAATAATGCATTAGCCTCTTCCAAGCAGCAAAAAGGCATAGAAAGGACATCCTGGCATTTTATTTAATGTCATTACCAGTTAATATCCACATTCAAAAAAATGGTAAATTAAATATGGAGCAGGAAACTAATATTTGATGTAACCAATTCCAACTTGCCAAATATGTTGGTTTTGACAAGGTCCAAACTCTTATAGAGAACAAATTAATTTTCTTTTAATCCACACAAGAGATTTAAATTCATACTTAAATCTTAAAATACATGACAAATTTTCTAAACTGAACATTTGACAAGAACTATGGATTGCAATTATTGACTAAGGGTTTGCGCTTCTTTTTTTTATCCACCTCAACTGGAATCCATCATTTTATGAAGGAACACAGTCTACAAGTTTTATAATAGACAACAATGAGGGAAGTTTTCAAGTACCAACATGAAATTTCAAAGCAAACTGCCTCCTCCAAATACACAGATTACATTGTCAGAAATCCCCAGTTACTAAAGCAGGATTTAAAGGACGAATGACAATGATCTTGTCATTCCAAATCTCACACAAAAGAGAGTATGATAATGATTTAATTCTTTTTAAACTATATTGGGTTGGGTTTTTTTGCCAACCTTAAAATATCAATGTAGCTCTTACTCAAATCAAAGTCTTGAGCCCTTTCTTTTTTTTTTTTTTTTTTTCCTTTATAATTCTTGCTCTGCTAAATTTAATTGCCTTGGCAATGCCAGAACACTGCCTGATCCTAACAGGTCAGCATTGATCGCTCTAAACCAACTGGTTCCTTCGTTACAGAGAAAATGAAGCAAAGAAAAAGGCAGGTGTGCTCTCGCACAGTCAGCTGGACTTCAGCTCTTGCCCTTCTTCTCCCTCATTAACTAAAAACCAATCGATCAGGAACTTGCTCAGAACACCCAAAAACTATTCATCACTTCTGACATGGAATGGTTTTAACAGGTCACTAAAGAATATCTGAGATATCTATCTTCAGAGCCTTTAGAGCTCATACAGTTTTTAAACTTACATCTAAGAGAAAGGAAGAATCAAAATGTTACACTCCTATATAGTTCTAGTCTAAATCTTGAATCCAAAATAGAATTTGTCCGGTATTTGCCCAAGACAAGACATTTTAAATGTTTTTTATTGTGAAGAACTTTGATTGAGAGAAGGAACGACCACAGCTGGGAGAAAGAGTACAGATGGCCCCACTCCCTGCTTCCAGCTCTTCTACACTTCCATGGTCTAGCTGAACAAATTAAAAATACCAGTGAAAGTTAATCCTAAAGCTTTACACATAATTTCTAGCTCCATCCTTTCAAATATATGAACACTGCTTTTATTTCCAACCATTTCACATCACTTTTTCCTAACAAGCCTTTTCCTATCAAGCTCCATACTTCATTTGCCCATACAGTTGCAGGACTGCTCTGCCTCATTTGTTAAAAATTACTGTTAATCAAATCCCTCGTAAAAATTATTCATTTTGAAAGGTTACCTGTACTGATTAGCTCTTACTCTAGTCAGTTATTCCTGTTTGTTTCTTTTTTTTCTCTGATTGCAAACTCTGCAGAATGTGCCTTGCCATCATGCTTTGTTCATTAACACAGGTTTATAATTTCACATTACTATCAGCCCGAAATATTGCCACAAAGGTGATTCAGGAGAAAGAAAAAAAAAAAACCAAAGAAATACTGCAATAAATATATATTAGCAGTGAACAAGAGGTTTGAGAAACACATCAACAAAACACCTCAAGAAAAGAACTGAAGAGAGCATAAGGGGAAAGAAATGAAGAAAGGGAAGAAGTAGCAGACAACAGATTGGGTGAAGAAACACAGGGGAATGGCACCACTCTGATTAGGAAAAAGAAAATTCCAGTGAAAGATATTGCATAAAACATTGCACTTACACCTACTAAAAGAACCAGAAAAGAGAAGCATCAAACCAGTACATCACTTTATTGCATACCGAATGGGAAGAAAAATTTAAGAAGGCCTCAAAAAATACAGATGTAATCCTTTTATTTGCAAACCAGTGTAAGAACTATTTTTCTCTCATTTTTTTCTATTACGTAGCAAATTAAAGAAAAAGGTTAAGATTATTATTTTGAACAAATCCACAGAAATGAATTGACTGAATCCACAGAACATCATAAAGAAAGCCAGGTGTTTTATATGTGTTCTTTGTAATAGAAACTTGATGTGTGACCAGTGAAACTAATTTCAGTAGGGAAAAGTTTTAGTCATTATATCCTATTTCTCCCAGATTACTCTAACAATTGTTAACTATACAGTAAAATGGAATTTCCAAGGACAAGTAAATTTACTCATCCTTTTGCTAAATGTTTTGTCTGCCACGTAACATACAGAATCAGCTTACTGTCTGCTGTTGGTTTTCACCCTCTTTTTTCCCCTCCTTCTCTTTTGAAACCTTTGAAGCAACTGTCCCATGTATTGCTCAAAGACCATCATGTCTGAAAAGACAACACTGCTATTCAGGAACACAGTCTCATGTGAAGCAAATCAACTTACCAATACAATAGAACATATAAAGGGCTATTCACATGACCTAAGTTAGCAGTTTGGATCCTACCTGAGCTCCAAAAAAAATCTGAGTACCCCAAGTTAGGCTGGGTTATCTTTTGTCATTGAATCACATACAGACATTTATGAGTAGGTATCTAACTCTGCCAGAAACTGGATGATGCCCCTTGCTGTGGCTATTCAGCAACACATAAATAATCATACAGATGTCAAAAGAGAAGCATGAGAATGTTCTACCACAATTTTAAAGACTGTATGATTTTCCCATGAACAGTCAGAAATAATCTTCTAATGGTAAAAACACATTCCAGTAAGTTTGTGACAATCCTGCTAAAAAAAAATTTTAAATTTTACATATTACTGCAGAAAAAACCCTGCATTTTAAAGATCAGTTAAATCAAAGGTTCTCAGATTCTCTGGACACGATGTCAGTGGCAATCCTCCAAGCTTCTCCAGACCTCTGGATCCTCCATCAAACTTACTAAAAAAAATTATTTTACAAGTATCAGAATAAAATAAGCATGTTTTTCTTACTCATGTGTGTCACCAACTTAACTGGTTTTGACACATGCAAACTCTAAATTAGGTTTTTCCAAAATCAAGGCATTTATAAAGCTTTTTTTCTGTCTCTGTCTGACCCTCTTCTGAAAGATCCTACAGTGTCTGGCAATATTTAAGCTTTTTTCCAATGAATACATTAACAGAATATCTTTCCTATATTTGGTATCAGTCAGTAGGGACTTCATTTCTCTATGTAACCAAGTGTATACACTCTGAAAGAAATGTGCTTCACCATACTATGTCCCCACAAACAGTGATCAATAAATTATAGTTTATATAGCATGGAGCTAGATTATCCCACCAATAAAAATGCTGAAAATCAGAATGCAGAATTATCAGCTCTTAAGAAATAAAACTACTGACCCTATGGTCATCATGCTGCTTTTACTCAAACTCCCAATTTGAGTCACACAGTCTAGAAATCTGAGTCCAAAAGTCACAGAGAAAAAAAAGGTTTAGAAGATAATTTCAGATGTTACATAGTCCTTTCCTCCTGTCACCCTTCACAAAGAAAGATCAAACCACATTTATTACACTCCAGACAGATAAATATGTAACCTTGTTAAAGTTCTCCACTTACGAAGCTTTCACAGCTCGTATTTAGCTAATGACAGTGTTTCTTAGCACCATATCCAACTTTTAATTGCTATAATTTATGCCTATTACTTCGTGTCTTATTCCTTATGAAGAAGGAGAATATATTCATCTCTTGCACTTGTTCTTAGGAAACTGCATTCTATTTATTTCAGACTGTGTCTCCAATTTGTCAAGATTCTTCTTAACTCTGATTTTGTCCTTTTGCATAATTGAATCTTCTCTCAGTTTCATGCTATTGCAAATTCGAGAAAAAGACATTATGCATATAGAGTATGGAACACATGAAAAACCCCATAAAAATCCCACTTCATATTATAATTCCATTTTCCATTTATATTTAACTATGGTTACAACAGGTGCTGCTCCAATTTTATAAGCACTTTACTGTATTTTCCTTTAGACTATGCTCCCCTTGCTTGCATACTGAAATACCACATTACTGTCAAAAGCTTTACTTACAACAAAATATAAGTGTTCTGATTTATTTCTTGTCCATGCCCTGTTTTTCTGCCTCAGAAGGAAACTAAATTGACTATCTGTTTTTGACAAATTTGGTTTAGCTGACAGTAATTCATTTATCTTCTAGTGCCTACAAACAATTTGGTTCAATTACTTGCTCCAATATTTTTCTGGAAACTGAAATTGTGCTGTATGACACAGTTCCTCAGCTCTCTCTTTTTGCTCCTTTCAAGGATGAGAAAAGAACAAATGTGGGACCCTTTACCTATTTTCCATGAATCCATAAAATCAATAAGTCTTCCCAGCTAATAGATATAAGCTAAAACTACTAGTTCAAAAGCTGTTTTCTGGAGACCAGAAAGCAAGTTATATGTTTATATAAATAAATAAAATGGGAATTCTAATGTAAATTATAGGTACCAGCAGAACAACTTTCTGGTACTACAATTACTAATTGTTAACTGCAACTATTACTACCAAGGAATTGAAAGCTTACATATTGTAAATTTTCAAGAACAAAGAAAAGGAGAGGGACTCAAGGTAAGTGAGAAGATAGACTATCAGGTGTGTTAATACCAATGCCTTATATGCTTTGCAACAAAGAACTGAGAGCTGCCTTCCCCCTTTACATAAGTGGTTGCCTGTTTCAAAATGTTTTACGTCTTTTACACTTCAGTAACATCAAACTATGATGTTGGTAACATATTAGCATATTTCACATTCGTATTCTTATATATTATTTTGATGCAGTAATCTTTGGGAAAAAAAAAACAAACAACCAAACCAAAACTCAGAAACCTGTGAGACAAATTCTTGCAGTAGCACCCCCCAAAGGTTATACTCTGTTTAGACATACAGGTTCTTCACATGATGCCATTTTCCTCTACATTACAACACATGCATCATTGCTTCTCAGTAGAGACATCAACCCTCTACCAGAGGAATCAGTAAATAAGAAGATGTTCAGAAAATTACAGCAGTAGGTAATTTAGACAAAACTGAGATGAAAACGTAACATATGTTTAATATGTAAGTGTAAAGTAACAAAGAAAGCTGTGTTTGCTACTTTAGACATACTGTGTATTTCTTGACAAGAATAGCCTCACAAATGGCAAGAGGCTAGATAAAAATCAATAATACACCTCAGGAAAAAAGCTGAGTGCTTTAGTAAGCTTAATTCTCAAAACTATTACAGTATCCTTTGATGACCATGATCAGGTAACAGAAGAATGAGCAGATTAATTGCCAGCTCTTCCTATTTAAAGCTCAGTTATTTTACATTCCATTTTCCTCTATCTGATATATAAAACTTAAAAGAAACCAACAAAACATACCATGATTGTAAAATACTGTTTTAAAAAACTTTCAATCTGAAAAAATAGAATGTAAAAATAGATTAAGTTAACAGAGAGAAGATTTCTATCTTCTGTTCTCATGACCTCAAAGATACCTCAAGATTTCCTCTTGGCACTGAGTGATGGGTCTTCCACACAGACACTGCTTGAATATTACTTTTTTTGAGATATTCCAGTCCTACTAATGAGGAAGAATGCCAGGTGAGAGATAATAACAGAATAAGACTCTAAGTTTTCAAACATAACAGGAGGAAGAAGAATAGTTTACTATTCCACTCAAAATGAACTATATCACTTCAAATTTCAATAAATATTGTATATAAACAAAATTACATACTACTAATTCGGCATCATACTGAACAAGTATTAAGCTCAATCTTAAAAAAAAACTAAACACATTTAATGTCTAATTTTTTAAATATTCGATCCCTCAAAAGCAGCCACATATAGGAGTTTCTATCAATGCCCATATATCAAAAGAAATAAACACTAAACTGCACTACAGGAAACCATGACAGATAAAATCAATAAACACATACTCTATGATCTAATGGAATACTAACCTATGTATACATGTTTTGCTCTCCAGCTGTTCTTCAGTAACTGGGCAAACATGGTCAAGGAGGATCAGGAAAACTCCCAGTCAAAACTTTAATGACAAAGTATGAAAATAAGCTTTCCTAACTAGTAAACAGAACCTGAATGAAATTTGATTTTAAAGAAATGAGGTAAAAAGATTAAGAATCAGAAGCAGTATTCAACCTTCAGTAACTTCTCCTCTGTATGTTCCACCAAGCAGATCAGCCACGCTACAGACATAAAAACTACTAATCCACTTCTCTGTGCAGTGTACTGAGTTTAGCACAGGTTGTTCAGCTCAAGTACTCTGCTACATACATGCTACTGCACTGCTTGCATACATTTTTATCTTCCTGGTACTGAGTCCCAAATAAAATTCACAAACCAAGTTCTGTGCTCCAATGTCTCGGCACTGCAATTCTGGAGAAACTCCAGTGTGGGAAGAGCAGTACTTCCACCCAGATTTAACTTAAATCTACAAAGACTGTTCATACCACCTCCAGGCTAACTCCTGCAGGGCTGCTCAAGCATTTCCCACCCAAGCTTATTGTTTTGGAACAAGCACAAGACCAGTACATGTACCACAGACAGCAAAAGCAAAGTGACTTCACAGCAGGAGTGTGCATTGCTCGTCATCCTCATCATGAGGAGAAGGAGCAGAGGGCCAAAGGCTTCCAGGCAGGTCTGCAGAAAGCAAGATGAGCCTGTACAGGGGCCAAAATGGTGCTGATAACCCACTCTGCTCTGAGCAGCTCTTAAATACATATCTTGGAGATGTCTCTGTTCAACTTCACAGTAAAACAGAATTAAAAACCAGGCACCAACCACTGGTTATTAATGAATAGCTACTACTGCTATCACGCTTCCCATTTTCCTAATTTTACTTTCAATCCAAAGTAAAGGTATATTCAAACTCCCAAAGCAAAAACTGATGTCTCTTTCTCTGTACTAGTATACTTTAATTCACTGTAAGAAATAAAGTCTGCACACTGTTACACATAACATCTTTCCTTTGACAAAAGGCTCTTCAAACTCTAAAGCTACAGCAACAGTTTTCTAGCTTCAAGGATTCATACTCCTTCACGTCAGACAGATTGTTGATAAAGTTTAGTAGTAGAATTTCAAAGACTGAAAATAGCCAGATCCCACTGAGGAATTTATGGGATCTATTTTTCATGTCATTATGGAGAAGAACTGAAATGAAAGCCAAGACACTGTTTCATACTTAAATTTTCACCTTGAGATCATTCTTTTATAGGATATCTCCTCACTATACATTCAACTAAAACAGCAACATATATCTACTTACCTTATTATTCTGCTAATAGTTCTTTCTCTATTTTTAATACAAACATTTTTTTTCTGCCAACAGCTTGCTGTTTCCCTGTGAAATAACAATAAGCTCCTGCATTTCATCACAGTTTATCAGTTGACTATTCACCCAACAATGCAAAGGACTGTCTTGGTTAAAGTGAAACTTTGAGATGTTTAACGCACTCTGGACATTACAGAAGGGTCCTGACCATTAAAGCTTCAGTGACCCTAACTTCTTTAATGATATTAATAAAGAAAAAAAATACACCAAAATAGACCTAATGTTACAAAAATTATAAGAATAATAAAAAAAACCCACTGTGAAGAGTTATAATTTGCTATTTTTCCATTTTGTTGCTGTTTTTGTTTTACAGATGAACAAGAGATGGCAATCCAGCCAACATTTCCAATTTTCATAAAACCATCTTTCATCTCAAAGTCAGCATTAGTTCCTTTTCAATTAATAGCTCAATCAAAACATGCTCATTACACCCAGTAAAGCATATTTGGAAATAAAAAATATTGAATGACAAATTAACATCTGAAAGCCATTTCCATATAAGCTGCTTGACAAGAAGGAGCTTCAAGAACACTAGATCTGTAGCTTTGACACTTTGTAATTTCAAGTAACTTCAACAAATTTAGCTTTTGAGAAAGTATTGTAAGTCTACAAAAATGAGAATTAGCTACCTTTATTTTACCACTCTATTGAGTACGTATTTCTAAGACTTTCTCTGCTGCTCCTGTCACCCACCACCTTTAAAGGGTAGTAGAAAATACATCAACAGCAGATTCAATATTGCTTTGCTAGTTACAATACTGCTCTTTTGTTTGTAACAGACTCTGGTTTTGACATGAGACCACATAACCATTAGTTCAACATAACCATTAATTCAACAAGTTCAACTTTTTGTTTATCTCAAAGATTAGTCTATTCTGCCCATTACAATACTACCTTACTGATAATATGGTTGCAATAAAGAAAACTCATTCTGCAGCTTCCAGTCACAGTACTTCATCTCCAGAAACATAATTTCAAAATAGTATAACTATTTTTCTGAGACAGTGGGAAAGAAGCTGGTGGGCAGACAACTTTTTACAACCGAACTTGTCCTTCTGTATTTAGACACTTGATACATTTAATGTCCTTCCAGACCAAACAAAACATGGTTTCCAAACTCATTCAATGGCACATTACCATTCCGACTTTCAATATGTTTATTTTGTCTCCAAGAGATAAGGACCCAGAGCAATCACCTCAGATACATCACTTTCCTTATCAGACTCTCCTCAGTTAGGGGTCAATTTTGGCGATGACATAAAAGACGATGCTATAACAGCTTCAGAAACTATTGACTTGGTAAGAATGGCAATACCTCAAATACATTGGCCTCTCAGAGAAAGAAGATAAAGGTTAAAAACCAAGATGCAAAGAAAACACCATCATCACTACATGACTCAGAGAAGGAAAATAGCTACAAAGCTTGCACAATAAGTCTAAATGCCTAATTTTGCAAACATATTGAAATCAGTTTTATTTTTATTCTAAAATTACCTTCTAGCAAGAGACAAACACGAAGTTTATTTTCAATTAAATTCTTTTTTCATCACATTGATTCTGAACCAGGAATATCACATGGAAAGAATATTTTTCATAGAATACATTTGATTCTGAAAGTATCAATGTCAATTAAAAGTCCGTAAGAAAATCACTTAAACCGATCTTTCAGAAAATTGGCAGAACTTCATTAAACAGGTTTCTTTTCTCTGAAGAAACTGGATACTCTGGCAGATGCAGCAATGGTCTGCAATGCACAAAACAAACCCCAAGCTCACCACACCACATCTTACTTTATACATATTTACATTTCTGCTCTTTTAATGTCAGCTATAGAATAAACCCAACTCTTTTTATTATTCAAAGTGGAAACTTAAAAATGTGTTTAAAAGTGCAGCATTATTCTCACTGTTAACAAAAATTTCAAATGGAAAATATTTCTATGATACACTACAGCAGAAGTTTTCCAATTACAAGGAATTTAGGAAATGTAAAAACAATATTCTGAAAGGGAATGGAGTATCCTTTGTTTGCTATCACATTAGCCTGACCAGCACAATAATATTTAAGAACAAATCTTTTGTATATCCATGTCAGTATACAGAAAAAAATAAAACCAAACTCAAATGACACCTCTGACCAACATGTCTATACCAGGGGAAAACTGCAAAACAGGTGTAACTGTACCACCAAAATATTTTTAGGGAATTAGTATAATATACCCATCCCTGGAAGTGTTCAAGACCAGTTGGATGGTGCTCTGAGCAAGCTGGGCTAGCAAGACATGTCCCTGTCTACGGCAGGGGGAACTACATAATCTTTAAGGTCCCTTCCAAACTGAACCATTCTATGATTCTGCATACAGCAGGAAAACAGTGCTTCCTTTACAAAGGTTTTATGGCGGTATATTTACATTGCAAAGTGTTAAAGACCCAAATAAGCCACTAAAATTTACTTGTAGGATTAAGCAAAAGCAATTGAAGGCTGTTCCATTTCTACATGACAATCATTGTGGTGATTTAAGATCCTTAACTAATATATAAAACTCTCACACTGCAGTCCTCCTGGGCCATTTCCATCTGTGTGCATCCTGAGCAGGAGGTTTTTTTACATCCCTCATGCTATACCACATGCCATAGAGTATACTGTGCTACAGCAAACAAAATCTGTGCCAGAAGGAGAAAATGCTGCTTACAAGATATTCACCACAGTAGACTGGTACTGCTGAATTTCTACTGGGAAAAAAGAATAAATCCAAATAAAAATAAAGTGTATAAATTTGTCTAGATTCCTGAAAGCAAATGTTTTCTTTCCCTGTTACATTTAATAGCAATAGCTACCTGTCCCTTAAAATTCTGGTAATTTTCCAATAGACCTATGCTCTCTTTTGTCTCGCACAGAATTGTTGGTAATAGTGGAAGCTTCTATTTACAATATACTTCTCGTATTCGCCTGTCATTCATGTTGAGAGTTAAATAATGAAGACTGCAAGTATTAGCAATGTTATGTCACTTTATCTGCACTTTCTTCTGGCTCAACAGATGCAAAGTGGGTTTTTCCAATATGCCATATTTTATGAAAGTTAGTTCAAAGCACAACAAATTATCAGTTGGTATCTTTGTTGTAAAGTAAATAGATCTGCCTATCATATGATATAACACTTTCATCCATTCAGATGACAACATACACATTTGTCATGCAGGCTTGTTAACAAAACTTAACTGAGAGCAACTAAGAACAGCAGCAGATACTCATTCTCCACCCCATCAGCAGTACAGATGAATGGAACACTCAACAAGTTTCACAGATATTTGCTGCCAACAGAGGAAAGCCAACATTCAATAATTTCTGGTGCTATTTTAAAATCAGCTGGATGATGGAGACAGAGAGCAAGTCAGTCAGATGCCTGCTGGGTCTACTCCCTCCCAACCATTTCCAAACCAGTGCCTTACTTGACTATTAAAGTTCAAGATATATCAAAGTTCTAACAAAGTTATAACAGAAATCTGGCAAAATTAGCAGTCCTGGTTTTGATTTTTCTTCTTTTTTTTTTCATTTATTCATGCTCATACACATTTCAGATTTGGAAAAGCAAGATTTTTCTTAGTTTGATTTTTAAATTCCCTTTGTGTTAAAGATTCTCCTGTATTTTAAATGAATATACATGCTTCTCAGGACATCAGTCCTTAAGATATTTACCATTAAATGTTATCCACGTTGCTAATTATAAACTGCAAAATAAAGGCAAAAAACCACCATCACCCTGAAATAAAAACATTAATTTCGTAATTAACATACTGATACTTTAACTCATTCTGTCCACCCACTCTGCTATTAGGCTATGAATTTCCAAGACTCAAAATGAAACAGAATGATCGTAAGTGGTAGGACCAATTGTATTACGTGCATCTTCATCTGAAAACAATTCAGTTGGAAGGTCAAATATTTTAAGACAAGTAAAAATGAAGCACAGTAAATTTGTTCATGCTATCAATAAAAGATAAGACGATTTCTAGAAACCTTAATAAAATCCCCTTTTAAAAAAATATTGATTGGAATAATCAAAAATCTAAGTGCTGTTCACACATCGATACATAACTTGACCCCTAAGTCATGACAGGGAAAAAAAAATTACTTTATCAGTAGATTATTGCATGGCCAAACAGACTATAATTTTTGTTTTACCTCCTGATACATTATTTCCAACCTACCTACCACTCATAGACAGGATATTGACTGGCTAGACAGGTTGCTCTACAAAGGCAAGGACAAAAGCCTGTGAAAGTCAAGTATCTCATTCCTTGCTATTTTGTCAAAAGAGCAAAGAAAGGGAGGCCACAAGGGATCACTAAAGCAAACTGACTACAGGCACTACAGCATACAGTTTAAAACAGCATTACGATTGGACAGGCTTGTTCCTTAAACCAAAATTTTTGTGAAAATACATTTCCAAACACATTTTTCTCCTGTCCATTCCCCTCTATCATACATGAAAATATGTCAATACACCCTGGGAAAAAGCAACTACATCCTCTAGTGCCATAACATTTTGAGATGAAGAATCAGTCAGACAACTACTATTTAAGGTACTAGTCACAACAAAAACCATGAGGGATGGAAGAGCAACTTCCAGGTTGAACTAAGTAACACAGAGTAAGCAGAACTTCCCTTGTCATCAATCACTCAAGTCACAAGAATACAAAATGTTTTTCCTTTATTTCAGAGGGTTGAAAGATACCACTACTAGTATACCTAAAGAAAAACTCTATTTTGACTGACTTCCCATATAAACTATTTTCATTACATTATGCAGCAAATGACTCAATTTTTCCTTTGCCAACACACGTGCAATGTTAACCCTTACATTTTTATGGAAACATATGAATTCACCTACAATAATGCAAACTCAGAATAGATTTAGGCTGTTGTCATAAAGCAGGTTCAGGAGACAAATCCACAGTGCACAAAGCAAAAGCAGTTCCACTTCACTCACAAGCAGCACAGCAAGTATGAAAGTGTGAGCAGGATTGAAATACCTGTGACTTTCCTATCCTGAATGTTTCAAAAGCTTGTCCTAGAAAAAAATTTTTATTACTGTCTTTCTTATGAAGTCATATTGTATTGCAAGATAAGGAAGCAGCTTAATAAGAAGAATAGTATGGTTAATGAAAAGCCTTCCATCAGCTTTTCAACCTACTCTATTATATAGAAATTAATCAGCAGAACTTCTACTTCATTAAGAAAAGGCTCTAATGGTAGGTAGGCTCTCAGGTGAAATCAAGACCATAAAACTGGTCCACAGAAAAGTCTTAGATGGGCACTGGGAGTTTAACTTCTCAAAACCTCTACACAACACTTTCGAAATTCTTCCCAGTCACTTAATGAAAAAAAGGACATGATGCAGAATTTCTAGGTCTTTGGGGTGGCAGGCCCTTCATTTCAGGGGGTTTGGTGTTTTCCAGGATCACATAAAACAACTTGACAGAGCTTCTCCTAACTAACTCATATGACCCAGGGATTTCTTTTTGACTTCATTCCTAACATGTTTTTTTTTTCCTCTCTCCCAGTTTAAGAAAGTCCTGGGATGCTAGATTCCTCTTTCCTAACGTTCTCTTTCTCTGATTTCCCCTATATAAAGTATGTTGGTATTTAACTTACCACAGAATTTCTTCATATTTTTCTTTTTTTTTTCCCTTCATTTATTAGTGTATACTTTTCTTCTAAGTCTCTGAAACTACATGCTTTCAAATATCAAGGAACAGAAGAAAAATTCAGCCATGAAGACTTAAATATGCTCATCTCTTCCAGCAATAACTGCAAAGTTGTCTGACATGAACATGAATTCTAAAATATAAGCTTTTATTTAAAAGCAGAGAAAACAGTACATTGGATAATGGCCCGCATCTACAGCCTTTTCATTTCTCAATTAAAAACAAAACAGAAAAAAAGCCCAGAAATAAATGGTTCAACAAATAATGGTCATTTCATGTTTACCTTAACAATAAAACAAAAAAGTGAATTTAATTAAGGTACAGTTCCTTGAAAAGAAAATTTCAGCTGTGGCTACTCTTTACTTTTCACAGCTACTTCCACAATACCCATAGGGCAGAAAAAACAAAAGCTGTTATTTTCTCCAAGTTTCTTGGCATTCATCTTCTAAATTTAAGAGTCAAGAGCTCTACCTCTCAACCTGGGGAAAGAAATCCAATTCAAAGACAGAATTAATACAGCAGCCTAATCATCTGACAAACTGTCAGGTCATCAGACTGCTGTATTATGATGATCAAACTGGAAACTTTTCTACTATTGAAAGGGTAGGTCTCACTCCATTTCCAATTTCATTATTTCAAACTTCCCATCACTTTTTTTTACTTCCAGCCAAGGAGTTCCATCTCAAAACACTTCTGGTGCTTATCAGACAGAGCTTACTCACTTAATCAACTTAACTTATACAGAGCTAGAAAATTACCCTGTCATGGATCAGTGAGTCAAATCTGTTCATGCAGACATGCACCAGAGCCAGCACTAGGGAGATGCGTGACTATGTTCACCCTAGAACTAGGAAAAAGATCTTCTATCCTTTTCAACCTTCCTGATAACCAGCTACAGATTGTACTTGCACATACATCTAAACCCATCTTATGAACCAATTAGTCTCCTAAATTGCTTCAAAGCAGTAGAAAACAAGTATTTCCTCACTGCTAAGAAGAATTACTCTGAGCATCTCAGGACATGAAGCGAGGAGACCCAATTCCCACCACCACCTCAGTGCACTTTTCCTCACAGCATTGCTTTGAAGCGGGTAGTGAGCAGAAGCCATATGGTGAAGCCAGTGTACTTAAGATACCTGAATGATGCATGCCATGCTTGAAATCACATAAGGCACCTAAAGCATAGAACTGTACCCCAGACACTGAACTCCTACATTAGTACTCAAAGCAGAATAACCTTCTAAAACAAATATGTTGGCAAAGGGTCATAACTGAGATCTGACAATTGCATCGGAGAGATGCAATTACATGGCTATCAGAAACAAGGCAGCTGTGCTTCCAAAACCACCAGGTCATACCAAGCTGCAGAGCAACTGACCTAAATGGAACGTCACAGGCATGTTAGCTATTCCTAGCTATTCCTACACATCCCTATAGAGTTGAACCCACGTAACCCTAATTAAGGAAATCTAATTATTTAGAATTTCATGAAATCTAAGTATCAGAATCCTAGGCACAAGCATTATTTTGCAGATACATTTAATGTCCTTTTCCTTTCCTTTAAAAACAGAAACAAAGCATGCATTTCCTTCCAAAATTTCTAAAATAAGACAAATTGCAACAGAAATAAATAAAAAAAGCAATAAAACACACACAAACATTAAAATACATGATAAAAGAGATGTTTAACTAAGAAAATTATCCTTTGCCAAAAATTTAGTAGAAACATTCACTAGTTCTTTCCCCAAGACACAATTGTTCATATTCATGCAATGGCATTTCAGGTCTAATTAAAATATAAAATCTCTTTAGGAAACGTTATGACTCTATTACACCACAATTTACAGCTTATCTGTCAACCTGTGATAATGCTGTATTTCTTATCAAACAACCTGTATGTCATCTATTAGTACATATGAAAATTCACCCTAAAATAACTTCATAGTTGTCAGAGATGGTTGTAAAATTAAGTAAAGTCCATGGTTCAGTAAGAAATCCATTTAATACATAATCATAATGGGCTGCACTGAGCTTTTTATCATGTACCTGTTTATGGGAAGACACATGGTAACATTCACTCTTCATTGCTCGCTCTGTATTAAGCTTTCTTAAATATTATTTTTGGACGTGACACATCCAAAGCACAGGGCTGCTGAAGTGCCCTGAGCACCTGGAAAATTGGATCAAGTGGCTGTACCATCACTGCTATTCCTCACCTAAACTAAAGGTTATTAGCGAAGACTCTAAAGGGGGAGCTTCAGTAAAGAGGAATTTGAAAGAATCCTGACTGCCACAACTTTGCCAGTTATTAAAACTGAAATAATAGACCTTATGCAAACGTTTTCACCAACATTTTAATGAGACTAGGAAGAGTTTTTTTCCAACTGCTATAGCCATGGAGCCCTGATAACAAAATATTGTACTATTGAGCACTCATACAATGTAAGCTATTGAAATCTAAATGAGAAAAGAAGCTTTCTACCATTGTCTAATTTCAGTAAATTCAAACCTTACAAAACTGCACAACAAAGTACTTTTGCACGCTTTTACTAACTGTATACCAAATAGTAAAAAAATTCCTCATGAGATCTCCCAGCTTGAATGCTGAGGTTTTAACTTCAGCAGTGGGAGACGGGAATTGAATAGCATTGTCAGGGAAGTCTATGTTTTAGTCCCTTATTTGGCAATTACACTGATGTTATTTCAGCAAACAACATTCACTTCTGCTCAACATACAGAATCATATCAGTTAAAGACTATATAATTAGTCTTCAAAAGCAAGGTTTTTTAGAAATAGTATCTACATGGAATCAGCATTTGCTTCAAACCTTGTCCATAGGTCAACTAAAAAAGAAACACAGGAAGAATTATAAAGAACTATAAAACTGAAGAGAAAGAAGCAAAGGACCAATTGAGAAAATGGTAATTTTAAAAAATAACATTTTAAAAACTACATTTGTTTTCAAACTTTCTTTCCAAGTAACTTCTCATGAACCTGACTGAAATAAGAAGGAGAAAATGTTAGAGCTTTTTTTTTTGGTGGCTTTTTTTTTTTAACATGTCATTAAATAAATGCTAAACCCCAGTATTTTGTTTTGATTTAGTCAAATAATGAATTACAAGAATTTGAGTAAATTATAACCTTAAAATTTAAATAACTTGCAATGAGACCATTACTGTCACTCAAACAAGTTTCTACAGGTAAAGTCTGCATGTTAAGTGTAAATTAATTTGCCATTTGAAGAATATCAATAATTTATCTGTTTAGTGTGAAGAAGAGAAGATGCGAATGAAGATTTTTTTCTGGAGAGAAAAGATTTTAGTTATTGCATAGCACGCTCTAGTGGCAAAAGGTGTTGAAGTCAACTAAGTCTTTCAAACAATTCTATCTGACTAAAGAATTTATCATTTAAATTATAACAATTTTATATGACTATATATATATATATCTGTGCTTCTTACCTTAGAGTTTCTGAAAAGTGCTTAGGTTTGTTATGGTTTCTGTTAATTTTGTGTTTTGGGGTTTTCTTTTAAACTACAATCTCTCACGTGCAACTTTTCTCATAGTAATGCTTCAAATATAATCTATGTGAAGACTACTAATGATAAATCTAATAACCTTTCATCTTTCTTTAAATCACGCCTTTCGATTTCTGTCTAATGCAGGATATTCCACGAACAACAAACCAGAAAGCATTTGCATAACTTTCCATTCATGTTCTCTGACTTCAAGCATAGCCCGTAAGTACAAAACACTTTGAACTGCTTGAAAGCAGCTTCTGCAGTCTGCATATGTACTTCTTTCTGAAGTGGTTGATGACTCATAGGTTACAAATGAAGATCTGGATACCCACACATGTAGCCAAGTTGTATTTTGTACATAATAAATTGTACCCAATGCATATGAAGACAAAGATCGTCTATCTCCATTAATCTGCACAGAAATGACACAAGCTATAATATTTTCTGATATATCTTTTAAAGTAAGTAATTTTGTTTTAAGATTGATATTAGCTTTGCACATGTCAACCCAAATTCGCGCATCCATCACTTGAGAACAAAGACATGAGGTTTGTTTCTGCAGTAAGTAGAGAGGAATTTACTGTCTTTCTGTCATCTCACTTCCTACTTCTTCTTCTAACAGCAAATTTTCAATGAGATCCTTATGCTCAACAGTGCAGATTTCCTTTAATATTTGGGATATAAGCAAAAAACCCTTTATTTTAATTTTCAAATGCACATCAACTCATTTTCATTTTCATTAAATAAATTAATCTGAAATTTAACTGTATTTGAAATGGAACAACCCTTGCCTTGTTATTTAATGACTCAGGGGATGCTGGTTCCTAAAGTCCCATTTTATACCAGATCTTCAGCGCAAACTTATTTTAGCTTTACTTTCAGGGAACAAGCATCTTTTCTGGCAGATTGGTAAAACACCAACTTCATTCTAGCAATAGAACAAGCACAGATAAAGCCTGGCTAATCCATTTTCGTGACTAAATTGTAAATAAATTTGTTTCTTCTCACTTAAAAGGCCTATTCTTAAGCATTAATTATCACATGCAAAATTATGCTTTCTAGACAAGATTTTTTACACAATAAAATGAGTTTAAAAACATTTTAATTATTTAAATAAATTTGGGCCTACTTACTATCTCATACCCAAACCTTTAAAGAGAGAACTGGAGATCCACTGGTTGGTGAGACATGTCCCTAGACAGGCTCACCAGGCTTGTCACCAGCTGCAGAGCAAACAGTGAATTGCAACTGCTGACAGCAAGGGGCTGAGCAGGATCTGATCAAAGCAAACTCAAGGGCCATGGATTCAAAAGGCTCCAGCAGGTATAAAGAACTTATGTATCTAAATATTGATCCAAAATGCCTACATTCAAGGAATTACCTAGTGCTGGGGGAATGCACAGCCCACTGGAAAGCCCTCACCAGGGTTCGTTTCTTTGCATGCTGAAAATTTACACTAAGAGCTCTGAAGCATTATTGACTTCTGATTCTCGTACCAGCTGATGTATGACCCAGAGACTAGATAAAAAAATGCTAACAAACCAGAATTTTTCTTAACGTTTTATTTTGTTGATATTATTGTTGTTGTTTAAAGCTCTTTATGTTAACTAGGAATAAGCAGCTCCTGTTGGGAATAGTCTCTGAACACCCCTCTGAAGACTCTCGATTTTATTAGCTTTTATTAGCTTATCAGCTTTTTCTAAATTTATTTGCTGGAGGTAAAGGTGCATATTTATTGTTTCGAAGGGCTAAAAGTTCCAATGAACAGGTATTTCTGGTATATAATTATCATGGTTTCACAACTTCTGGAAAACAACAGATACAAACCCAGCCCTTGAACGTATCAGTGCCTTAACTGGTGTTCAAAATGCCAGAGAACTGTGCTGAGCACAGCATCAAGATTTCTGTATGAACTCACTGCTCACAAAAGCTTCAGAAGTACAGCTTACTTCTTTAAGAGTTGTACCACCAACATAATGATGGTTTAAAAATTGGAGAATCCTTGAAATCTAATAAAACCCTTTAATTCCACAGTATGACAAAGCACTGATTACTGTCAACATGCAAGTTTAAAACATGAACGGCTTCTCCATAAAGAACTTTTTCTACTAGCTAGTCTCTGTTAGAACAGTTTGTACCGCATAGCTTTCATTTTTCAATGAAAAAATTGAAGAAAATGCTGGAGGATTTTCTCCAAAAAGTAAGTGAGCTTTTTAACGCCATAAAAATCCATGCTATCCCTTTTTAAAACTTTACAGAAAATACTCTTATTTCAGGCTGTCATACATTTATTCTAAATCAAAAGACTTTCTGAAGCAGTTTTCATCTTTGAATTAATTTTAAAGAATACATGCTCATGAAGACTGCAGTTGTTTTCAGAAGTGATAATTTAGGAAATATATCAACACTTTATTCTGAATTTCTTATTTTATTTCATAAAGAAAATCTAACTCTTACATATACAACCCTCTTGATAGAATAATTTTAAGAGATCCTATATTATAAAAACATTTGTTTTAAAATATTATTATATGTGGTATCTACCTAACTAGAAATTCAACACTCCCAGTTTGATATTAATTGTAGGTAACATTTTGAATTTTATGTTGCATTATGTGTATAAGCTGAGTATTACACCAGTATACCATGTACAATTAAAACAATTATTCATTATATTTATAAATGAACTTTAATATTTAATCTTCCGGAGAGTAGTCTCAACATCCTTCTAAACAGGTTTATGTGTGTCTTTGTACATATACATATAAATGTGTGTGTGCATGTGTCTATAGGTGCTTTACACCAAAAACGGTGTCAAATACTGTGAAGACACTAAAGGCACAATCAATTCTACATTTGCTACACATCATTTTATTACAATGCAATACCAGAGAAAGATAGTAAGGAATTACTGGTTATATAAGAAAGCCAGTTTTATTGAACTCCTACTTTATTTTACATCAGTAAGAATGCTTTAAATTAGAATTCAGTATCCTAGCAGGGGTTAAATACATAAGACACACAGTTTTGTTTGCTAGTCGAAGATAGATGTGATTCTGTACATTTCTTATTAACCCTTAAAATTACTGTAAGGATAGAATAAACAGTTTCTCACAGGCATATTGACTTTTGCTACGAAAATACACTGTACTTAAATAATAGTTCTTATATGCTCACTGCTCCAACACAGTGTCTTGAACTACTGTGCAGACCAAAATCCCAGTCTCTTGCTTCCAAAATGCTTCTTAGAGCACTTTGATAGGAATACAAATTCAAAAAGTTGACATGGTACCTTAGAACCGTGACTAAATGTGGTATTTTGCTGCCACCTTTCCTTACCATCAAACAAATAGACAATCTGCATATAAAAACTGTCAGAACAAAAAATAATTTGAGATTTCCTGCTTAAATTCTTTTCTCAAAGCTGATCTGCCTCTGCACTGCAAATTCTTGTATAATACTAGAGCCAAAGAAACAGCAGTTTTTTAATCTCTTATCACCATTTTTATCAACAGGCAAGCAATATAAACCCAACAGTTTTCATCCTTTGGTCCTTGCATTCCTTTCCATGTGAGAATGCAAATGGCCCCAGTTCAGCAGAAAACAGAAAGGCATCCAACAGCAGAGACAGAAACCCCTTTTTGGGCTCTTAATGAGGTCTCCAGAGCCCAAGGCAAACCAATAACAAATTGTACTTTCCACACATTGGGAAGTGGGGGTTGTGAGGGAGGAGAGGAAGAAAACCCTGGAGCTTGTCATCTGAAATTAATTGAACTTAGCCATGCCAGGAAAACACTGGTAATAAACCTCCCCATCTAAATAAAGCTTTTACACCACAGAAAAAAAAAAAAAAATTTATGGCAGTAATTTCATCTCGTGTTTTTCAAGAAGAACTTGCTGTTTTTCTTGCTCTCAATAGAAAAATCCCAAAGGAGCAATGTAGGCAGCAATAAGGCAGTTTTCTAAAAAGATAGCACTTATTTTCTCACTCCTTCCCTTGCACTATTGCTCCTCTTCCTCTTGTATTTAACTGAATATTAACTCTATCACTGAAATACGCTACCACAAGGTTTCTCTATCTGTAGAGGTAGTAAGTCTTCTGCTTTACTATCCCCTGAGACATGTTAGATCTCTGCAGGTTTATCATTCATTACATCATCCTAAAAGCAGTCCAGAGGTGTTAGACAACTTGGGATTAACAAAATGCCATAAAAAATCAAAACATAAAAGATTTCAAAGTATTAAATATCAACTTGAGCCAGAGGATAAACATCCCATATAAAAGTAACTGACATTGCACTTCTTATTTCCTACATGCCACAGAAACAAAGTGATCTTGAATTTGGTAATTGCTGAATATGTTTTGCTTCACTCACTTATGCATCTCACTAAAAATCCAGCAACTATTATTCATTGAATCTATTTAACATACACTATCCAAATCCTTCAAGCACTAAAAATAAACCATTACAATTGTAGTTCGTTCTGCAAACAAAAGCACATTAACCAATATCTTTTAGTTTTCTCATTTACATGTGGACATGTAAGCTAAAGCTAAAGGAATTTTTAAGGTGACCTATATAAAAAATAAAAATCAGCGATGCACTCTACCAAACCTAAAGAAATTATCAGCAACACCCTCTACTATTGCTTCACTTGGTATCATAACAGAAAACTAAAATTTCTATACAGCTCATACATATCTCTTGTGTCATAAAACAGCTTAGACTGAGGTGCTTTTAATGTGTCAGAAAAGTGACAACCTAAGTTCTCCAAATTCATAATTTAACATGTTGAACCTTGTGCAAAGAGCTTTCACACTCTCTAAAACACTCTGTTCAAGCAAAGAGAAACCATGCCCTCACTAGACCTGATGGCCCCCATTTTAGGTCTGGTACCTCCAAGCTGTTCTGCACAGTAATCATTGTGCACAAAAATCACAGGAAAAACTCCTCCAGAATTCAATCTTGAGATTATTCTGGCTACACTACCCATTTTTAAGGTCACCTGAAAATGTAAGCAGACATACTGCCCGCACTGCTGAAGTGCTAGACCTGTCTCTGGTATAACTTCAGCCTAGCCCAACTGGCACTCCCTTCTCAAGCACTACTTGAGTGAGGGTCTACATGGGCCAGAAGCTGTTCCACACAAGGACAATGAAGATGGTCAATATACTCTGTAAGCTGAAAGGAGTTTTATAGGATGGATGGTAAAAGGTCATTACAGGACTAAAGAATAGGCATTGGGACTATTTAGTCCATTAATGAATATTTAGATACTTAGACTACTTAAAACAGTTTCAGAGGTTTATTACAATAGTTACTAGAAACAAACATACTTTCTAGGCAGAATGATATATTTTAAATTTGTTTAGCTTTCCTAAGCACTCTCTAGGCTTGCCTTGCATGGCCATATTTCTATATTTTGCACATGACACTTGCTCCTAATCCTATCTTCCATATATAGCTTACCTTGCCCTTTGCCTAATACCTTCACTTTAAAAGGTTTTCTTTACTTTAAAAGCTTATCCTCCTATTCTCCTCTTCTGGCCAGGCTTTCTAAATCTCTCTAGTCTCTTCTGAAACTCATGAGCTATACAGTTCTTAAGAACTTATGTAATACCCCAATCGGGCTTATACTGTACATTTAAAGAACTTCAGGAGAATGCCAGCTGCCTTTAAATAAGATGAAGTAAATTTTTTTATTTCAAGGAAGAGCGATAAAATTTGGATCAAGAAAGAAAATAGTGCAAAATTTGTCTCCCTTTAAATACAGTGATTATCAGACTGATCTTCTCAGAGAAACTCTGGAGAATAAATCAGAGTGACATTGACAAGTACTTTATTATCCTGCATTTATGGTTAGTCCAATTATATTATCCAAAGATGCACAAAAAACCTTTATAAATAATCTTGACTACCTGCCATATACACGCTATTTCATTTACTGACGCAGTTCCAAATCTCATCTAGCATCATTTTCAAATCAACAAAACACTCCTTCTAACTCTGTTGACACCATTTGATCCATTTTACCTTAACACAGTATCTACAACCTGTTGCATCATAGCTGACCACAGAATTCACCTAGCTGTCCAAATTTTCATAAGTATCATCCAGCTCAGGACAGAAAGATGCTGCCAAATAAAAACAGCTGGTTCCAGTGAGGAATTAAGACCTTTCCCAGGCCAATTAGGAAACTTTTCATTCTTCCCTCCCTTCTTCCTGAAGCATGATGAGCTTTTGTTGCCTTTACAACCTCTGTCTACATGTTTAAGTACTTAAGCCATGCAGGGTAAACTTAAAACAAAGCAAAGGCACAAATGTGAGACAGTTTCAAACCATTACTGTATAGCACTAACTCAGCAGAGAATTAAGACCATCAAAAACACAGAAGAAAACAGACTGATGTGACAAAATACAGAAACCCTACCAGAAGCAAGAGAGAGAAGGAAGAGAGCAGCTCAGCAAAATGAAGGCTCAGCCTGCTTCAGGGACTGCACTTTCCCACTTGACTGATGACTGGCCTGCAGACAGTCACTATGGGACTGTGCTAAGGGTGAAGAGCATATTCATGTTTAGTTTAAGAGTGTGCTTTCCTGGTTAATTACTGTGCACATGAACAAGAACTGTTCTTCACTCACAAACTAGGTATAATCCTTCTGTCAAGCATCCATGGCCAGTGGAACAGATGTATTGATCTAAAAAATTTGATGACTGCACCATGTATCTCTACCACTGTGAAAAAAGTGGGAAAATAAAGCAAAGGAAATATTAAGCTCAATCCTTGCAGTTCCTGTCTACATCTAATTCAGCAAATTGTTTTCCTTTCAATAAGAGACTGGCAGTTTCCCATACACTCAGCCCAGGAGTATAAACTTCTAATTAAAGCATATGAAGTTAAGCGAGGAAGGTGAGAGTCAGCCTCAAAAATCCCTGCCTCAGTGCTAACCTTGAGCTCAGGGCAGAGGAAGATCAGCAGGACCATTTCAATTAAGAACTTCTGAAGGAAGACAAAGTAGTGACAGCATAACATATGGGAGATGGGTGTTAGTCACTAGGCCAAGAAACCAACTGTTTTAACACCTGGTTTTCTGAACGAGAATGAATCATCTATAATTCAGTCCTGGTCTGGAAAAGAATTTAAAGGACTAATATGAGAAATTAGCAGTTTTTCTAACTACAAAGATCTCTAAAAATATAGAAGACAAATGTGAGCATCAAGACATTGTTAATGTGCAAGTGAACTACTGCATTTAACTTGCTCAACAAAAACTGCAAGGAGGAAAGCAGAATCAAAAGGAAATGCATCTTCTAGCTGCAGATGACCAAGCATTCCAAAGGGCAGGCACTTCTTCCATTTGTACTTTTGGAAGTTTTCCAAAACTGCATTCTAGAAAACAGGCCACAAAAATTACTCCAGTGATCCTGGAATAAATTATTCTTCATTAAAGCTCTAATGTTGCAGTAACTATAAATGACAATTCAAGTGTGACCACAATTCTACAAAGAATAAAATTTTCAACTTTATTTTTAAGAACACCCTCCCCCAGGGTCTCTAAGCCATGTGAAACGCACAAGCATATTTCAGAATACCTGGATAAGAATTTTCCATTTTGGTTCCTGATACTGGTGTTTACTGCTTTATTTTAGATACTCATTGCATCTTCCCTCTTTCTTAAGTAGAACTATGAAAATATTTACCTATAATTATTATGGAGTACGTCCACTTAAAGCACCATATCTGAACACCTTGAGTATCGTGCACAAAAAAAATATAAACCACAAAAAAATTAATTTCTTCCCCTTGAGTGATGCTAATTTGTATATATATATATATGTCTTCTATGACAAATCTTGCATCATTTAGATAAGGCACGTCAGTGTATTCCATCTTCATGAAACTTTTGCTTGCTCAGCGTTAGGAGTATTTTAGACAACTTTAATGCAACCATAATATTAAGGCTGAAGCTTATAAATAATTGAAGAACTGACATATTAGTACATAACCTCCTTGACCATAAATCAAGCTAACTACATGGTCAACATAAAAGTTCTCCTTAAAAGACTAGGTAGTAGGAAAGCTCCACCGTGCTGTCAAGTCATGTCTTCTAGCCAATGTTTGAAGTAGCACTGATGGCTTCTGAAAACCAGAAGTCAGAAGGAGGAAGAGCAAACTGTGGAAGGAAGCAAACCCGATGATATTCAAAGGACCCCAGAAACAACTCTTCTCTCTCCTTTAAAAAGGCTACTAGAAATAGGAAAAATACTGCAGAGATCACTAAAAAATGATCCTATCAGCCTGATCCTATGCACCTCATGTAAAAACACTCTCTGTTGTTTGTGACTACTGTGGTGACCTCTGTTTTCTTTAAAGTACTACAACTACTTAAAGTAATTTCCATGGTAACTGCCTAAAGTTCCTAATTTTAATAGCCAAGACAAATTTTTACCTGACTGAATGAAATATAATACATATTTTAGCTCCTTATGCAGATATAATTCACTAGAACCTAAAATGAACAAAGATATTCAAGTGCAGTTATGCCTGAAAAAAAGAAAAGAAGGTAATTTTCCAGTTTTACAGCTGCGTTCAGAATTCTGCCTGAAGGATTACACTCAGCAGTTACTCAGATGCAAAATATTACTTCTATTCCATAGATTTTGAATATGAACTATTAAATCTATTAGATCAATAGTAATTCCTCCCACGTGCACTTAAGAAATTGATATAACAACTATAACATTTTCATACTGAAACATTTCCATTTTAGGTAATAGAGAAGAGAACAAACATATTTAACTTTTAAAACTGCATCACAGCAGGTGCATACAATGTAAGCCATAAAGCTGCATAATAAAGATTAGATTATGAATGTCACCAAAATGGGAATTTTAAATAATGTACCACTGAGCTTACCTTAAAATAAAATGGAATAACAGATGTTCTTCAGTGGCAGTTTGGATTGACAGGAAGCTGAACATGAGCCAGCAGTGTGCCCAGGTGGCCAAGAAGGCCAAGGGCATCCTGGCCTG